>JAVGWX010000006.1:14005045-14052545 GCA_036924085.1 Ariolimax columbianus
GCCAAACTTAAACAATGTACTCCAGTCTAGGTCTAATTAATGTTTTATACAGTTTGACGAGCATTTCCTTGCTCCAGGCATAAGCATTCTTCGTCTGCCTCGTTCGCCAGCAGACATCCAGATGAACGGCTCCAACAATGTCGGAATGTGGCAGTAGCAAAGGTCTCTGGCAGTATCGAAGGTATGTGGCAGTGGCGAAGTTATGTGGCAGTAGTGAAGGTCTGTGGCAGGGGCGAAGTTTAAGCTGGGTCATGAACATAAAGGGGCACAATTAGTCACGTCGAAAAATTGTGGAAAGTACTTCGTGCTTGTTCTGAACGAGGTCGTTGATTGCCATGTTGTGAACGTACTTCTGGACAGTTGTCTACGTTTTCTTGTAAATCAGTTCTAAGCGTCTTTGTCTTAATTCTGGGGAAAAATATACATCACCCTCTCCTGTATCACGTGATCAAATAGCACTCACAAAACTGCACTGAAAGAACATGTGAAACATACTTCGAGAGCCTGGAATATAACACTCTTAGTCAGTTAGGGCCGGCCTAATCTGTGGCTAGGTGGCAGTGAGGAGGATGTAGCGCCGTAAAGACTCCCTCCTAGCTATAAATTGGCCTGATTCATATGCTGTGTTAGGCTGGACGCAGTCAGCTTACCTTTTGAATAGTAACTGATCAATTCACTTTGCCGCTTCCGGCGATTGCTAAAATGTCACTACACTTAAACAAAAATGACCATTACAATTTCAATTTCTAATTTATGTCACATTTGTTTTATGCAAAGGATGTTTTCTCTAATTCTCCAAAACCGATTGGGATAGTTCAGCCTATCCTTTCTATTCTAACGCTTCGCTACTGGACTGAGGTTGTCTTTCTTAGTCGGTTTCGGTGACACTATATTCTACGTCCAGAGGCCCGGTTCAATAGTCTTCAGTATGCGTACACAGCTTCAGTCTTTGCGTGTCCCCAGCCTACATGCAAGGCATTAGTTGTTTGTTGTCAAAATAATCTTTCATAAAACATTGTCTTACTGAACTATAGATCTTTACATACACAAGTGGCACCGTTATTTTAAATATTTTTCAAATATTTGGTGAGGTTTTTGTTACTTTTAAACCATATAGAATATTAGAAACGGCGAGATACACTACCACATGCTATGGAGTCTTCGATCATTTAGAAGATGATACAGAAGAAGAAGAATAAGAGCAATAAGAAGAATAAGAAGGAAGGTGGAAAGATGAATGTGGAGAAGAAGAAGACGAAGTAGAAAAAGAAGACAAAGAAGATGATGAAGAAGAAGAAGAAGAAGAAGACGAAGAATATGAAATTGGAGAAGATAAAGAAGAAGAAGATGAAGAAGAAGCAGGAGAAGAAGAGAAAAGAGGAGAAGATGATGAAGAAGAAGAAGAATAAGGAGAAGATGAAAAGGAGAAGAAGAAGAGGGAAGAGGAGAAGAAGAAACAAAGAAGATAGGGGAGAAGATGAAGAAGGAAGAGAGAATATGAAGAAAAAGAAGAAAACAGCAGCTCGAAATAATTTACTGGATAGGTTTTAATATGCGACCATTAATAGCCTCCGCCGTAGGGATTAACTTGGGCAATATTTGTAGTCCTGCGTAAATAAAGATCAAATGTACAAAACGTTGTGTAATGGAAATAAGAAATATTCTGTATAAATTGGTTGTATTTGAATTGCAAGTGATACATTACTGGCACGCGAAGTTCAACGGATAAATTAATCCATAAATTACAAGAGATACATTGTTGACACTTAAAGTACACATGTTGAGTTGTTGATTCTTGAAATAGTTGTTGTTATTTTCCCATAGGTGCTGAGCAAGCCGGCGCTTGCCAGCCCAATGCCATACTAATATATGTACATGTCTTCTTCATTAGTGTCACTGCTCCGTACAGTGTGTTGGTAATTGTCGGCAGCGCTTGCACTGAATGAGCAGATATCGAACTGTTTCATCAGGATGAGAGCAATGTCTGCACAAAAGCAGATGCTGGGGTTTGATGCGGTTCAAGTGGTTATTGACTCTGCTATGTCTTGATCGGAACTGAAAGATGAGACTTTGATCTCTTCTATGTAGTTTATTTATGTCAGTTACTTTTTGGCTGTGACATTTCGTTAAATACACTGCGACCTGTTGTTCCCGTCGCCCACCTGTTCATTCAGATTTCCCGAGTGTTATTCTTAATAATTCGTTCTACTGTGTGGTTACTGCAAGGTCTATCCACATGTTGTTTCGAGGCTCCTGTTTTTGCCAATCTGTCGGTCACCTGGTTCCCTAGCAGCCCACTATTTCCAGGGATCCATTGCAAGGTGCCATTTATCCCGTGGGCAGTGATGATGATGTTGATCGCCCTCCCCACCAAGAATATCTCCTTTTCTTTTTATGGGGTGTTCTTAAGCGCCCCTAGGATCGACTTGGAGTAGCTCAAAATCACAAAATCCATCGGCAACAATTCGATGGGGTCGATGTAGGGTCTGGGCACAATGTCCCTGCTACATCAAATGGATGCTGATGAGGTCGATGTAGGGTCTGGGCTCAGTGTCCTTCCTGAACGCACATTAAGTACAATACATAAATTGCTAGTATGTTAAGTTGTTAATACTTAATACTTACAGTTAAATAAATTAACTGTATGTATTTGAAGTACACACGATAAATTGTTCGTACTTGAAAAACAGGCGAGAAATTGTTGGTGCTTGAAGTACAAGCGATAAATTGTTGGTACGTGTAGTGCAATAGTTAACATGTTAATACCTGCAGTAAAAAAATGCATTGTTAACATTTTAAATATAAGATCTACATTAGTAAGTGCTACTTGAAGTACAACATATTCATTGAAAGTACTTGAAATACAAGAGATGAACTACTGTGTAACGGGAAGTGAAGGAGATATTGTGGGAACTATTGATATGGAAAGTAGAGGGGATACATTGTAAGGATTGAAGTGAATGGCATAGTCTGTGGGAAGTCGTGATACTGGAAGTGGGGGAAATAATAGTCTGTGGGAAGTCGTGATACTGGAAGTGGGGGAAATAATAGTCTGTGGGAAGTCGTGATACTGGAAGTGGGGGAAATAATAGTCTGTGGGAAGTCGTGATACTGGAAGGGGGGGAAATAATAGTCTGTGGGAAGTCATGATACTGGAAGTGGGGGAAATAATTGTAAGAACTGATGCGAAGTACATTGTGTGTGTTGTGTTGCTCATTGAAGTATAACAAAGACAACCATAGTTTAGTTACATATACTGCCGTCGGAGATCAAATGTTAGAGACTACTTCTTTGAGGTGAGAATCCAATTTCCCTTTTTGATGACTTATTTCCTGCAACTATAAGTCAAATAATCATTACACATGGATAGACTGAAGCGTATCAAGACTGGAGAGCGTGACTTGTCACTTTACCGCAATAGACAAGCGCCCAAACCGCTTTATCACTTTGAAACTTTTGATATGCAGAACATAAATGATGTGGCATGAAGTTAAAGGAGTTGTGTTGCATTGAGCCGAGCCGACATCACTGCACATCGGATAGGCCTAAAGATGCCCAATGCTTTCAGTAGCTTACGTAGGTTGTGGATACTAATTCGTAATATAGCTGTCAGGTTTCGCTACATGCTTGATAACAATTTTACTAGAACGTTTTGCTACATCTTGAGAAGTTTGCTAACGTTGTTGTTATTGTTGTTTGCCTACAATGAGAAGGTTACCCTTTTGTGTACAAGGACGTTAAGTGACGGGTTGCAGTAGCTTTCCTCACATCCCGAAAGAGCTGATGAAGGTGGACTGGGATCCTCCTGGCAGTTGTGCTATGGTTGGCTTCATCTGCGTGTCGCTCACTACTACGGGGATCACGTTGATTCCCTTAGCTCGTTAGCCAGACTGCCGTGAAAACAAAAATTTTCCAGGGAGGGCTGCAAGGAAGCGGAGGTGAGGGTCTTGGCCAGTATATTTTGCCTGCCTCTGACTTACATATCCGATCAGTATATTTTGCCTGACTTTGAATTACATGTCTGATCAGTCTATTTCGCCTGCCTCTTACTTACATGTCTGATCAGTATTTTTTGCCTGACTCTGAATTACATGTCTGATCAGTATTTTTAGCCTAACTGTGACTAACATGTCTGATCTGTATATTTTGCCTAACTCTAACATGTCTGATCTGTATATTTTGCCTAACTCTGACTTACATGTCTGATCTGTATATTTTGCCTAACTCTGACTTACATTTCTGATCTGTATATTTTGCCTAACTGTGACTAACATGTCTGATCAGTATATTTTGCCTGATTCTGACTAACATGTCTGATCTGTATATTTTGCATAACTCTGACTAACATATCCTATCAGTATATTTTGCTTAACTCTAACTAACATGTCTGATCTGTAAATTTTGCCTAACTCTGACTAACATTTCTGATCAGTATATTTTTCCTGACTCTGACTAACATGTCTGATCAGTATATTTTGCCTGACTCTGACTAACATGTCTCATCAGTATATTTTGCCTGATCAGACGTTCGTCTTCCACCCCGTTTAAGAACGTAAATTACACAAACCAGCGGCGTCATTTTGTAAGCTGAAGAACATGATACGATTTGTAAATTATTGGCAACTTGTTATAACAAATGTATAATGATAAAATCGTCAAAACAAAATGAAAGTTACATAACTTTTTGTATAGACTTTTTTTAAGTTATAAAAACACCGTACATCGATGGGACGATAATAGCTAACAGACAGGCTAAAGCAATATCTGGATCTTGTATTTATCAAAATCAACATAGAAGTGTCATTCTAAATACAAACCATCAAACTTGACACAGAATCATTGTGTCCAGGAAATTATGCTGGTTAATTTGTTTGTAAATTAATTGAAATTGGCAAGTCATAGCTTGAAAGAATGTTTTTATTAAAATATGCAAGTCTTTCTCTTTCTATTTTTATCACTCACTCACTCTTACTCACTCGCTCACTCCCCCACCCCCCTACCCACCCACTCACTCACTCACTCACTTTCACTCACTTTCACTCACTCTCATTCACTCACTCTCACTCACTCACACTCACTCACTCACTCACTCACTCATTCACTCATTCACTCACTCACTCACTCTCACTCACTCACTCACTATCAATCACACTCACTCACTCACTCACTCACACTCACTCACTCTCACTCATTCACTCACTCACTCACTCACTCACTCACCCACTCACTCACTCACTCACTCAATCACTCTTACTCACTCACACTCACTCACTCACTCTCACTCACTCACTCCTTACTCACTCACTCACTCACTCACTCACGCACTCTCACACACTCACTCTCTCACTCACTCATTCACTCACTCACTCACTCCTTACTCACTCACTCACTCACTCACTCACTTACTCACTCACTCTCTCTCTCTCTCTCTCTCTATATATATATATATATATATGTGTGTGTGTGTGTGTGTGTGGCGTGATTGGGTGCGGGCGTGCATGTATGAACATCTGTCTTTGTGTCTTACTGTCTGTATATGTCCACTATTATAATAATTGTACATGAATAAAAGTGTTAGAGAGATCATTATACCATGTCTTATCTTTATGTCCTGATCTAATAAGTTCACTACCTCAATGTCTTTAATGTCTTACCTCAGAGTCAAGTACCATATACATCTGGGTAGAATGTAGCATGCGACGATTAGCATGAAAACTCGGTTAGTTTTTTCATGGCATGGAAGCGGCCTGATCTCTCTGCCACTCGCAGCCTTATACTTGGAACAATATAATGAGAGAAAAATAAAACATGACGGGCGATAACCCGTTTGGACCAGCCCGTTCATCGATTTTTGTAAATGTTGTTATTTCTCTACTCTCTCCGTTACCCCTAGTATGATATTTGATCTTGTCTATATGTCTGTGAAATGAGAAATTCATGTTTACCAAGCGACCATCAACACAAACGATCTTTTTTTCCTACAAAAGCCGATGGATATTAACAGAAATGCATCTGTCAGTGTGCTAAAATCGATTGTCATAAAAGGTCGTATCGTCTACCGATTTTACAGATACTGTAGTCGATGCGTATGTAAATATTGTTGAGCGATATATATATAAATTTCATTGTGATTGTCACCCACATTAAATTTGTTTCAATGGTAACAGAAAATAAAGTGTTAATTTCGTTTCAATTTATATTATTTTTCCGTTTAATGCTGTCTTTTGGGTTGGTTTGTTACCCTCCATTTCGCTATCTCTGTTGTCGATTAAAACAAGTTGATATTTCCAAAGTGGTATTACATGTGGAATGGTTTAGTTTAGAGGTTAGAGTATTGGTTCTCAATCGATGTTCCCCAACAGGTCTCTAGGATTTCTATGTTTGGATTTAACTTGGCAGACCGAACTCGGAATGTGCTTTCAATCTTCACGGGGATTGCCCCCAAGTTTTGCGGCGGTAACTCTTCAGCGTCGTTCGCCCCGGCATTAAACAGTTAACTTAAAACTTGGTATAGACCAGGATAATCCGATTATCTGTGTAAAACAGCTTACGGCGATATCAAAGATTCAACTCCTGGGTATGTATCTTAATGGTAGTAGCAAATACCTCACCATCGGGCGGCCGATGTGGGCTGTTGAGACTCAGTCTGACCTGCTAGCAAAAAAGACGATCAACATCTCCTTCGTCCACTTGCGCTGCAGCGCACATCAACTACCTTACCCTGACATTTGATTGGTTCCCTGGTGAAAAGTAATATAGCCACCGTTTCCTATCCGGCGTGTTGCAAGAAACGACTAAGGAAGGTTGTGCATGTGGTTATAACGTCAACATGTTCAAAACATTGCTGCTGAAACCACACTGCAAGCTAATGCATTTAGTATATCTTAAAAGCTGGTTATGGTAAACCAAACTCCCTGTTGAGCTATACTCCACAATTTAGTGACAGGTAAATTATGATTATTGTTTCTAAAAATCCTCATCCTCATAGCCCAGGAGATAGAAGATGCCTACCAGGCACAGAAACACACAGTAGCTGTTTGGGTGGATCTGGAAAAGGCTTTTGACAAAGTCTGGAAGGATGGACTTAGAGTCAAGCTAAGAAGAAGTGATGTCTGTGGGAAGATGTACAAGTGGATCAACCACTACCTCAAACAAAGAACGGCCAGAGTCCAAGTACAAGGGCAGATGAGCAAAAAGGTGACACTCGAGCAGGGAGTACCCCAAGGGGGAGTATTGTCACCCACACTCTTCCTGGTATATATAAACGATATTACAGAAAATATACCAAGAAGAGTCCATAGCTCAATGTTTGCAGACGATCTGGCTATGTGGACCTCTGAAAAGAATCTCACCATAGCAAGAAATCGGATGCAGACGGCCCTAACATCGCTGGAAGAGTGGGTGAACTCGTGGCTGGTCAAAATAAACGAGGAGAAAACCACATGCACAATATTCTCGCTTTCATTAAAACCCCAAAGTACCAAATTAAGTCTAAATGGCAAAATCCTGCAGCCAAACGACAACCCAACCTATCTGGGAGTCACATTTGATCGGCGCATGACATGGAAAAGTCAGATTGAGAGAAACCGAATGAAAGCCAGAGAAAGAATGGCAATCATGAGGAAACTTGCTGGCACAAGCTGGGGAGCAGACGAAGGCATACTAAGGAAACTGTATACTGGAAGAGTGAGACCAGTTCTCGAGTATGGCATTGCGGCATGGACAACAGCAGCGAAGGCGAACTTCGATAAAGTTAACAAACTTCAAAACCAAGCCATGAGAATTATAACAGGTGGCATGAAGTCAACGCCAATTGTAGAACTTGAAAAGATTACAAAACTGCAATCCATGACCGATAGAAGAGACTGCAGAGCCCAGCTGCAGTCGAAGAAACTCCGAAGACTGACTGACCATCCAATGCACCAGAGACTAAACAATTTGGGAAATGGGAAACTAAAGCGGAGAAACTTTGCAGAAATAGCCAAAGCAAAGATGCACGAAGATCCCATAAACGCACTAACAACACCAAAACCCATCACTACTGTACGAAAACCTACCTGGAGGCAGGATATATTTCCAGAGGTGGTAGAAAATATACCAGGTATTGCAAACAAAAACTGCTAGGCTGAAAAAGAAAGGAGAGATACTACCCTAAGCTTCATAACGAAAAGCTACCCAAGCATGGACTGGACCCATGCATACACCGACGGTTCTGTAACAAACACTACACAGAACGGAGGGGCAGGAGCATTCCTGAACCTACCAAATGGCAGAAAAATAACACTGTCATTCGCTACTGGTAAGTACACAAGCAATTTCAGAGCGGAGGCAGAGGCACTGAGGGCGGCAGTGGAAGAAATGGTGACACACAGTGAAAATGAGAGCCATATAGTCCTGCTGACAGATGCTCTCGCCGTAGTCACAGCGCTAAAAAGCCAGAAAAACACTGAGCTTAATGACTTAAGAGCAGCACTCTGCAAACTGTGCCAGCAGTCCGCACCAAAAAGGGTAGTGATACAGTGGGTTCCGTCACACTGCAACATCCAAGGCAACGAGGAGGCAGACAGACTGGCAAAAGAAGGTGCAAGACTACCACAAATAGATACCAGTATGACGTACGAAGAGTCAAAACGGCTTATCAAAGCCAGATACATGACCAAATGGGAAACCGAACATACTGGTTACACCAAAAACGATGCCTATTACCAGTTGAACCGAAGAGAGCAGGTCGTTGTCTTCAGACTTCGCACTGGCCACAACAGACTGAGGTACCACCTATTCAACAAATTGAAGATAGGGTGTACCGACGAATGCCCGTGCGGTACTGGTAAAATGACCGCTGAACATCTGCTGCAGAACTGCCCGACATACGAGGATCAGAGAGAGCAGATGTGGCCATTACCAGTGGAACTGCAAGACAAGCTCTATGGCAGTGGCGAGAGCCTCAGGATGACCGCCGCTTTTTTTCGAAAAAATAATGGTTACTGTCTGACTGCGTACGAAGAAGAAGAAGAAGAAGTTTCTAAAAATGACGCAGATAGTAGATGGGAACAGAGGACAGGTCGGTGTGAAATTATACGTCTATAATATATATTTATACCGTTTAGTTCTGTCATTTCTAGTGACATCAATATTCAGCAGTGCCAGCACGTTGTTATGTTTTATCAAATATCAGATAAGAGGAATTGATATTAATTTCTGAATGATCATATTTGAAACTTACTGACACAGCTGATCCACGATGAACTGTAGAGTGTAATAATTGCTATTTAATAGCCCTGGCTGACCATTAACTGAAGAGTTTCTGTTGGATCGTGTGATAAACGATGTTGAAGTCAGCAAAGGGCAAGACCCGAAAGGACATTCACCACGCTGGACCGTCGCTGTTTGGTTTTGCCGAGGAGGTTCCGGCCCACGTTCCCGCCCACAAGCTCATAAAACAGGCATGGGCATCAAGAATGAGAAACTACTCTCAAAATCATTCTCCCCTCCTCTGCACCACCTGGTTAGATGAAAATGGAAATCACCCAGTGCATGCAAATTGTGACTTGGCCATATATTGTGCTCATGGACGGTTTGAGCGACATGCCCAGATATATTGTGGGCGACACAATCGGTTGTTTCCCTCAATCAACATCTCATCTCACTACATAGGTCGATAGGCACGTGTAGAGGAGCACATGTCTATTCTGTGATTGATATTTTCAATTCATAGCTCTCTGGTGCCGCCGGCTTTTTCAGGAGTGCTTGATGCGGAGTCCCCTGCATCTCGTAGTCACCCCCTAGTCTTCTTATCCTTGATTTGCCACTGGGGTCGGGCGGCACGAAACGAGAGAGTGAGGATAAAAAATAGCGCTAGCAAAAATAAATTATGCCATCATCGTCTACGATCATCGTCTTTAAAGATATGCCGACCGTGCGGATTGGATAATAGTGTGTTGATCAACTGGACAGAGGACCCAATCTTCGGTAATGCCACGGTTTCTATTGGGGGGGGGGGGGGAAGGTTTACAGGTTACAATAAACCTAAAATTACCCCTGCGTGGCGACTGCTGCATCAAGTGGCCATTATTCCGTAGTCTTCTAAATCCAGGACGAGCCCCATCAATGGGAGCACACGGTGCAATAATAATTTGTTATTCTATCTTGTTCTTGGTCTTCTGCTTGGCTGCTTTGATGTATAAAACTAAATTAATAGTTTCTTGTTATGGGGTTAGATCGTTTCTGTCATTGGAAAGTATTTTTGTATGCGAGTAAAAATAAAGAGTTGTCTATTGCTTGACTGACTCTAGAGTTTCAGTTGAGATAATGCTTCAGAATGCTTTTTCTAAAACAGAGCAGCATCATAATGACAGCTATAGAGAATAAAGAATGAGCTAATAGACAGCCCTTAACGGCAGACATGTGTAGGAAAAACAAAACAAAAATGTTGGAAAGAGAGAACAGAAGTGTTAAGCCAAGTGCGCAAATGCAGAAGAAAGTAAAGGATATTGAAAAAAATGCGGCTTATGAGCCCTGCAACAAGACACTTCCTGCACTATAGTAGCCCGCCTCGATGATAACGAATGTGTACGTGACAAGCAATAAGGCTTGAAGAGTGTTCAGAAATGCTTGGAAGGATGATCGTGTAAGATGTTACCGAGCAGTTAACCAGACAGCTGAGGTAGAGATGTTTAGACTACTTTGTTCAGCACTTTCCAATAACGGAGTGTAAGCGGCTCACTCAAGCAGAAGCGTCACCGCCTCTAATGAAATGAGGTACAAAAGATTAAAATAGGATCGAAGGGGCAAGCTGAGCGATAAATCGAAAATTCAGAGAAGCATTTGGTATGAAGGGGCGATAACATTACTGGAACATCAAGGGAGCAAACAATTTAAATAAATAGATATTGCTATTTTCAACCATTATCATTTTCATCGGCAGGTCTCAAATGTTGTCATAGCGGGGGGTGGAATTGAGGCTAAGCTCTCAATTCTAACTAAAGGCGTCTAAATGCGTGCATGCGCAACACATAGACAGTGACAGCAATAGTCCATATTCTGGCCATATGTCAGCGGGACTGTCCATACTTACAGAAGAAAGATCGAAAGTTTGTCAAGTGTAGAGCAGACATTTTTGGCTGTCAGAAAGTTTTAGAGGCAAAACCCCATGACTGAAGCTGGAAATTTAAGAGAGAATAAATTCGTTTTTCTTGGGTCAACAGAAGAAGGTACTTAAATATTCTTAGACAACATCGTGTTTTTTTCTCTAGGCCAGGAGCGTTAGACTAGTACAGACGTTGGCCACCTTATTCGAAGACTGCGCTGAAAAGATGTGTGTTTTTGCAGTTTTTGTTTCTGTAGCACTTTGTTTAACATGATGAGGTTGTGTCCCACAGTTACACGTTGTTACTGACCCTTCAGTACGTTCATACAAGCGTACAGTGATGTTGTTATACCATCTACAGTATGAACTTCCAAGAATCACCAGTGAATTGTCATGAATCAAACAAAATCAGAACTTTCAACACCATATAGAGCACTGGTCTTCAACATATACACGCAAAGACTTTATATCTTTGACTATTTGTTCCAACTCTGTCCAAACCTTCCCTGTTTCCTTTACCTTTCTCGCAAACTGTTCTCTATGTGTGTTTTCGCCTGTCTGGAGGGTTCTAGAACAGAGGATGTCTTGTAATGCTGTCAGCTAGTTTCCTTAATGTGTGTCCTGTCACACACTAGTGTTTTCTCCGGTCGTCATGTTCCCCTGACATCTGACTGGAATCCTTCCACAAATCCTACGTTAGCGATACCACTTGCATCTCTCTATTCAACGTAAGCCCCCATTTATGAAAGCATGCAGCTTTTTCAACTCTCTTTTTGTTGCTGTCTGTGTTTCAGATCCACACAATTGAAATGACTTGACATTGGAATTGATGGTTTTTATTTTTGCGTTGAATTTAATTTATTTTGATTTCGATGCGTTCCGTAATTGACGTTTTTATCGTGTTTTGAATTTGTGTTCTGATAAACATGTATTTGTACCTTCTATTTTGTCTATTTGTGGAGGAAAACTAACGTCTAACCAGGCAACACATACTGGTTCAGGGTCAAGCAAAATATACTATCCAAGATCCCCACCTCGGCTTCCTCGCAACCCTCCCTGAAAACATGCTGTTTTCATTGTAGCCTGGCTAACAAGGTGAGTAATCGACGGGATCCGCGTAGAAGTGAGCGACACACAAATGAAGCACAGCATACACTGCAGGACACCGGTCCACCTTTTTCAGCACGCTCTGGCTGTGAGAAAACCTACTCATTGTGGGCATTTGAAACAGCAACTGTCTATTTGGAAAAACAAAAAATGTATATGCATGATCCTGTAGGTGTTTGTCGTCATCATCTTCAGATTCTACTGATGGAATAGAAGAGACAAGCCATCGGCAAAGTTTTGATCATTCATTTATTTCACAATTGCAACCTCTGTATGTAAAAAAGACTGTACAACCTCTTCTGCATCTTCCCATCACGCTTCAATCTACTAAGCTGTAAACTGACATCCGTCAAGGAGGAGGAGAAATAGAAGAAGGGAACCACTATGAAAACATCTGAGACGTAGAAAAACAACATTGTCTCTAACACCATCCCAGACGGCAGGTCTGCAAATAAACTATCTCTTTTTTAAACCACTTCTGGACTCATGGTCAAGTGAGTTATTCACAATTTAAAGAAAACAGACGCTCTATATCGTTTCTTCAATGTCAAGCTCAGTCCACACATTGTAAGATACAAATACCCCCACCCCCACTGGATCTCGGGGTCCAAATGCTTGAGACGATATAATAGCAGCTCTCCACATATGTCGTACGAGATGCCTAAAGAAAGTTTTGCCTGCGGCTAGCGACATTATCGTATAAAACAAGATGCTACGTAAACCACTATTGCATAACACGCAAAGTAGTTTGGTTCAGGCGGCCTGCAGGGTATCAGTTATAGAGGCGGTCCTAAACTCCGGCTTGACCAAGAGGATGATGTCCAAATCTAAGGTTGAAGGAGCATTTACGGTAGAAAGGCTTTCCTTAAGATTTTAACACCAACATCTCACTAGGCTGACGGTACCACTCTTCGTGCTGCAAGAATGTGCGATGTTGCCTGATCTAGTATGCAAATCATAATTAACATAATCACGAGCAATAGTTGCTTGTACTTGTCACTCCGATACAGCAGACACCAGTAGCTGGGAATATTGGGGCTTGTGATTTGATTAGCGGAAAAAAGCAAACAGTGCGCGCGGTCATAATTATTCAAAGTGAAGGAAAATTTGATGAATTGCTAGTCGTATTTATTGATCTAAAGTAAACATAACAAAGACTCCTGGGGAGACTACATTCGCTTTCATTTAGTCTCCTGAAATCTATTGGGTCTAATGGATTAGTCTACATTGTATTGCGTGGGATCTCGGGTTAATAAAAGAGCGACTACTGTCCAAATGAACAGAACGGGATATATTTTGTTTTTAGAGCTGACATCCCTGCACTTCGGGAAGACCCATGTTTATAAACAGTTTCTCCAATGGCACACGTTATGGATACAAGTGTTTTCTTGTACCTCGCTGGTTGTACACGCTTCTATTGCGCGTTGTCAGGTCACCTTCCACTAGCTCCAGCAACGCTTTATTCCCAACTCTTCCATTCTGTAGATTTCTGATTTATTGATTTTTATGTGATTAGCTAACGTTTCATCATTGATAAATTTTGATTGTTACACAAGAAGAAAAAACAACTATAAAAATTGGTAAACAAAGTAGTGATATCGGTTGCAAAGACAATCATATTATAAGCAAATTGAACACAAGTACATCAGGCAACAGGCAGGAAAGTCAACAAATATAAAATCCATATATTGAATCCCCGGACCTATAGGTGACGAATGTACCTCGCTGTAAGAGAGACATGCGTTAGAAGATTGTGTCAACTAAAGTTAAATGTACTTCCACACTAGTCATAGCTGTAGGGAGATAAAGTGTTAGAGACGCTACTAATACTCAGCTTGTATGAAAGTGGATAGGCAGCTCCCATCTTCGCTATCTTTCCTTCCCTGAACGAATTCTAAGTACCAATTTAAACCTGGGTCGGCTTATCGTAAACCTTGATCAAACCTGATACATTTGCAACGAAACCAAAAGTTGTAATGTTAAACCCTCTGACCAAACTGACACACCAAATTAGTTAATGAATTAGTTAGTTGCCCATCGCAAGCAAAGATGGCGACAGCGTCAGGCATATTTATTTAGATTTGACCAGATATTACTGTACAGTCCGATCTGAGAGTGTAAAATGAACAGCATTTGTAATTGGGCATTCTTAAATCCTTTCCTTTCATGCAGCTAGCTTTTCTAACGCTTCCGTAATGGTTCTCTGCTCAGCGGTGCAAGCACTTTGTGGGATGGCAGTGCGCCAGGCTGAGCAGTTCGGAGCAAACAGCCTCGAGACAGCAACATCAATGGAGAAACTATTCAAAGACACTTTTAGAGTGTTTTTGTATAGTTTATTTTGTTCCGCATGCGAGCGTTGTCCTGTCTTGAGGTTCACCTTACAACAGTTATTTGGGAAGGCTCCCATCTGATATGCGAACAACATATCCAGTCCATCTGATCTGGGCTCTTTGGAGCAGCATAGGTATGGCAGAGAGCCACGCCCTGCTAAAGGCTACAGAGTTGAGTACTCTTTTCTGTCAACCCATCTTGAGCCATCCTCGGAGACAGATTACATGGGAATGATTAAGTTTCCTGACATGTCTGCTATAGACTGTCCATATTTCGCATTTGTACAGAAGGGTGGTTAGCACAACAGCACCATACACATTTATCTTGGTGGCAACATTGATTCCTTGTCGGTCCCAAACGTTTTTTCGTGGTCTTCTGAAAGCAGCACTGGCCTTCGAAATCCTCTTGGGGAACTCAGAGTCAACGTTTCCTTCTCTATTGAGGGTACTACCATGTATGTAAAGCTATCAACAGCTTTTAGGAGTTGTCTGTGTACATAGAAGTTTGGTTTGGGTAGGACTCCCCTGGCGCAGGTAGAACCATTACCTCCGTTTGTTTAGTGTTTATAGTAAGACCTAAATTAGTACACACAGTTGAAAATAAATTCATGGTTGTGTGGCAGCTTAAGGCGCTTAGAGTTGTGTAGTACTTATCCTATCAAAGATATCCAGGTAACTCGGACCAACATAAGATATGTGGTAGAGTCTAGGTTTAGCTGAGTAGTTTACTTATCTAAAGAATTATAACATGTATCTACACCACGACACGACTTCAAACAGTAAATAACACAGTAAACACTAATCTTCACCGTGAGACAAAACAAAAGTATTAATTGTTTAAACAAAACAATATTAACACCAAATAAAAAAACCCAAGTACATCTAAACTAAATAATAATTATATATATATATATATATATATATATATATATATATATATATATATATATATATACCTACATATGAGGTTTTTAAGCACTGCATTTTGATGTCCCCCCCCCCCCCCCCAAACTACATAACCCAGATTCTTACTGCTGCTCTCCCTTATCTGCACACGCATCACACAATCACTAACTCGTACTCACGATCGGATGATATACTCAGTCACATAGTCCCATTCACATAAAGTCAGATCACGTTCAATCCTTCACATGTAGTTAGATCACGTCAATTATAATCGGATCACGTGCTCATTTGTGATCCCGTACTCAGACGATCTGTGCATTCACATATAATCAGATAACTTTCAATTAGGTGATCTGTACATTCACATATAATCGGTTCACAAAGTGTCCTACACATACGACAGACATTCAGATCTCTTACTGTTCACAGGGTGTCCAACATAAACACCTATAGAGTGACTGGCCAAAACTCGAGTTGTAAGTTGGTCCAGTCACTCTGTAAATTCACTCTGATTCCTTACAGCCTCTCAGCTTTCTTCCCAGCCAGCATCTGAGTTAATCTGTGCAGAGTATTTTATAGTCTCAAGCAACACATGACTGTCCAACGGCTTCTGTTGGCTGTCTGACTTAGCCATTACTCTAATTTGAAACTATACCCAATTGTTGTTGGATGCTTATCCACGAATCACCAACCCTCCCCCTCTCACCCCTTCCCCTGTACGCCAATTCAGAACGCTAGCGTGGTCAGCTCCGAACTCCCACCTCAGCTCCAAACACCCCCCTTCTCTCTTGTACCATACACAGTCTTCCCCCGAAACCCCTCGTTTTTTTTGTTGACCTAATGTCGAGACGGGTATTGACCTTATCACGCATTTAGGCCACTTTTGTTCTTAGAGTCGCTAGCCCATTCTCCCCTGTCTTAAAGGCCCATGCTCTAGCTGCATCTGTCACAGTTTCTTGCATGTTCTGTTCTGAGCACGTATTAATTGCTCAGTCATCGAAAAAGAAGAGATTTAAAATAGTTGCTTCTTTCACCTTTGTGAGGAACTTTAGTCACCTCAGAGTTAACGGTTGTCCATACGACCGGTATCTTATCTGTACGCGTGTCACAGTCACGTGTTGCATCAGAAAGCATGACTGCCAATAACATGCTAAAAAGCGTTGGGCCCAACACACAGTCCCGATTGACTCCATTTATGACTGGAAATGCTGCAGAGAATTCACAATCATTAAGTACGCGGGCCGACATGCCATCATGAAACTGGCGGACAACAGTGATGAAGGAAAAACCGAATTTTGCCCTGATTTTCCATAGTCGGTCCGTGTTGACGTTATCAAAGATCTTTGTCAGGCCAACAAAAGTCGTGTACAGATCACGATGCTGTTCCTGACATTTCTCTTGGATTTGACGAACAGCAAAAATCATATCAACCGTCCCCCGACCAGCTCGGAAACAACATTGACTCTCTGGGAGTAGCTTCTGCTCGAGATGAGTTGTTAAGCGGTTGAGCAAGACTCGAGCTGGAATATTTCTAGCGATCAACAGTTGAGAGATTCCCCTGTGGTTATCACAAGATTGACGATTGCTCTTTTGCTTTTACATGTGGACAATGGTGATATCATTCAGTTTCTGTGGCATATATTCTAAATTCCAAATTTCAAATAGAGGTCTGCTAGCTTGTGTAGCAGCACAGACGGTATTTTATAATACCAAATAAGGTATTACGAAGTCCACATTGATTGATGACATTTGTCAACACTTGCCGGTACTATATCAACTGACCATATCTGGGATTAATCAGGATGGTACTTTTAGCTTTGATCCACTTCCTTTTACTATTTATAACAGAACAGAAGATAAACAAGCTTACACGATTATTAGACAGACACTTGTTTTTTTCAATTACAATGTATTAGTACAGTAATATAATTTGCGATTCAGATGCATGGGTGCATGTATGCATGCATGTATGTATGTACGATAGGCGTTCAAGTCAAACCGGTACGTTTTTTTTGTAAACAAAATAATATTTTTAAGTAGCCAAAATGGCATTTATTTTTCGATATTTCCTCCTACAACGTTAAGCACGTACCCTAGCGTTTAAGTTATGATTGAAAAGCTTCAGCGTAGAAAGATTTGTCAATATGTCTGAACCAATCCAGGCCATCCTGATTCACTTCGTCATTAGTGCTGAAATGCTGACCTCCCAGGAATTATATTTGTGGACTAAACATATGGAAATAGCTTGGAGCGATATATGGGCTGTAAGGTCGATGTGGCAATACCTCCGAGTAGAGTTGCTGCAGATGGCAGATAGCGCGGTGATCCGTATTATCTTGCAGGAGCAGGACACGCTTTGTCATCAAACCCAACGTGCACTAACCTTTCGAAAATGCACATGTTTATGACTTGGCTCTTTTGAAATTTCACGACAGGTTATGCGTGGATTCTCGAAGACAAGACGTTACACCGTCTATCCATCCATTCATCTATTCCACCTACCCGCCTGTCTACCTGTATGTCTGTCTGTCTGTCTAAAAAATAGTTTGTTGCCCATCGCAAGCCATTATGGCGACATCATCAGACGGTTTTTTCTTGAAATCGTAACTTGCGCTGTATTAGGAATACAGCGAGGAAACAACTGCACTTGTGATCAACCTCACTCTGGTCCTGAGCTACCTTGGACCAATGGCAAGAGATAAGTCACGACGACTGCAATCAACTCACGGTGCATTCACTCTGGCCCCACCTCCCTTGAGATCATGGTGTGTGTGTGTTGAAAATGGAAAGTAAATATAGATATAGACTCACGTATATAAATAGTAGATATATAGATATATAAATAGATAGATAGATAGAAACTTTTTTGACAAAGGACTCATTTTGTGAAAGTAAGCCATAATAAAAGACATGATAAGACAAAAACAATTTTTTGTTTACAAATAAATTCCACAAAAAAAAACCCCAGAAAAAATTCAAACGAAACGTCTTACACCCATCATTTAAATAAGCCACATTTATCGAATTTAAATTGAACAAAGCCACGCTGGCCACCCTTCAGCCTAATTGATGTGTGACAGAGCAGAAGAGATATTTGTGAAGACACCTTGCCAGGGTGCCAGTGACAACATAGAACAGGTTCGACCACTGATTGCATCTTTTCGTCACATTCTCATTGCTTCTTCACCAGGCCTCTTCCAATAGCCTAATGTCTGCCTTCTCACGAGTGAACACCCGTGTTTTCAATGATCACGAGAAAATTCTATCTGAAATGTTTTTACTTTCGCCCCCTTTTCTGGGAATAAATTGGCGGCATCTCGTATTTGTTCCAGATTCTTGTTCTCGTTACAGTGCGTGTATATGCCTATTTGGCTGATTTTAAAATAATTCATATAATCAGCGGTTCTGTTAGAACACGTACATTAGACTCGAGTGGCAGGGTGTTTCTCACGTCAAAGGTGCTGGATTCGATCCCATCTACAGATACGCTCCAATCGACCCATCTGCAAATAGTATCTTGCATACTGTAAGAGAAGGAAAAATATCGATGGAGGTGACTGGACACCTCGCGTCATAAAGAATTGAGATTTATTGCAAAGACGTCTCTGACGCTCCACTCCCGACAGCGGTGTCCTCTAGGGAGCATACCTTTACCTACACTTAGATTTTGATGTAACTGTGGTTTCTTTTCGACGACAACGATTTCAAGGACTAAATACGAAGTGTTGTGAGAGACCAATGCATACATACGTTTATCACAAATACAAAAATAGACATTCCAATGAGCAAGGAAGTCAAACATATCAAAAATAGACATTCCTCGATTGTCGTGAATGGCGGAGTATGGGTAGCAGGACCAGATAATGATCAAGATGCTAAGCAGCGTATGAGCTGTAGCGGTCAGCGACCAATAGCTGACTGCTAGCGTCACGGCCAGTAAACGATATCGGCCAATAACCTTCTACACCTCTACGCGCTGATCTTGGATAACAGACTGCAACAGAGCATACTGGCTAAGGAGAAGGGATCGAAGAGAAAGTGAAACCTAACCTGGTACTAAAAAATGCAATTCTGAAGTCGGATGTGTCGGATCGAAAGGTGCAAATATCGTAGTCAAGCTGTAAACTACGACACAATGCATTCCGTTCTTCGGACTGAATCCTGCTAATTTCAAAGCACTTTTCAGAGCTTAGTAGCGGGAGTCTGAGAACGAAGAAGAACAAGAAGAAGAAGAAGAAGAAGAAGAAGATATAACACATACCTGAATGTGGATACACGGTTGTGACCTAGCTGGACAGTGCAAACACATGCATGGATGTGGATACACGATTGTGACCTAGTTGGACAGTGCACAAACGCATGCATGGATGTAGCTACACGATTGCGACCTAGTTGGACAGTGCACAAACACATAGATGGATGTGGATACACGGTTGTGATCTAGCTGGACAGTGCACAACAACCTTCAGGACGAGACTGAAGATTAAGGTTGTGATCGGCTATGAAATCGATATCATCGTATTGGTGTCTCAGTCCTTTTCTCTGAAGGGGCAGTAGGACTAGGATCAGAATGATTTGATAGCACACATAGAGGCATCAAACATGCCGGTGTTTGCGTGGATCTGATGACCTTGTCGTGCTGGTGATCCTGACAATGAATGATCTGATGTTCTGATATTGGAGGCACCTATTCTGGTAATCTTGTATTTAGATAGCGTGACATTTTGTTGTCGGTCAAAGACAGCCTGTTTGATGTTGATGATTCTATCGATGTACTAGAATTCCGCAGACTACAGAATTTCAAAATCAAACTTGGGTCGAACTGGAAGGGGCACGCAAGAGAATGAAGAGAATGCAGAAGTATGTCACAGCAGGATTTTGTGACCGACAGCATCCAATTTCGGACCGAAAATGAACATCTACGTGTTTCCAAAGGCTGCAGTGACGTGGCACACAATTTTGTAATATCGTTTTGTTTTCAGAAACCAAGACATTATCAGTAACTGAAAGCAATATTTTAAAAAGCGTTAGAGAGACATAACTGTTTGCGACAGTTGTCTTAGATCAACTGCTTCAGTCGTGCCTCGCCACTTTCATTTGTCGGGGTTTTCCAGCGACTGTCGCATGGTTTTCCTGCGGCTGTCGCCATGGTTTTCCTGCGGCTGTCGCCATGGTTTTCCTGCGGCTGTCGCCATGGTTTTCCTGCGGCTGTCGCCATGGTTTTCCTATGACAGTAGTACTTACTCTCCTGCTCCAGTCGTTCTGTAACGCAAGAATTGTCCTAGCTCTCCTATTATGGTCGTCGTGATTTCCCTGCGTCAGTTGTCATGGTTTCCATGTGACAGGTGTCCTGATTTGCCTGCTCCAGTTGTCATGGTTTCCATGTGACAGGTGTCCTGATTTGCCTGTTCCAGTTGTCATGGTTTCCATGTGACAGGTGTCCTGATTTGCCTGCTCCAGTTGTCATTTTTTCCATGTGACAGGTGTCCTGATTTTCCTGCACCAGTTGTCACGGTTTCCAAGTGACAGGTGTCCTGATTTGCCTGCTCCAGTTGTCATGGTTTTCATGTGACAGGTGTCCTGATTTGCCTGCTCCAGTTGTCATGGTTTCCATGTGACAGGTGTCCTGATTTGCCTGCTCCAGTTGTCATGGTTTCCATGTGACAGGTGTCCTGATTTGCCTGCTCCAGTTGTCATGGTTTCCATGTGACAGGTGTCCTGATTTGCCTGCTCCAGTTGTCATGGCTCGCTTGCAAGAATTGTCGTAGCTTATGAAAGGAAGATGGTAGAAAAATGAGTCTGATCGCCTGGATAAAATAACTGAGATACATGCCTTTAAGTGTTCATAATTATTCTAACGATTTGATAGCTGTTTTCATTTGTGTTAAATGTTGTCACTGATGTAAACTGTTTGGTCGCAACGTAGGTTCTACAAGGGGCTGATCATAAGTCTATACCCTCACCATGAAGGAGTAGGAGGAGAAAGTTGAAATTTGGCGCAGTGCTTGTTCCTTCTCAATATAGCCACCTTTGGAAGTTATACATTTCTGCCACCGCTGCGTGACCTTGAAGAGACCTTCATAATAAAATAACCTATTTTTCTAACTAAATCAGTAATTACAAGCCAGTATGACATATTCGTCACTGTCAAAATGATTTCCTTTCAGCGGTTTTTAAAGTTTTGGGAAAAGTAAAATGTCTGATGGAGCTAAATCCGGAGAATATGGTGGGCGTGGAATAATTTCAATATTCAAATCGTTGGTTGTTTGCAACACACGCCTTGCTTTATGGGAGGGCACCTTGTCTTGGAGCAATGGCAGAATTTGAGTGCGCACTATCCCTCGTTTTCTGGTCACAGTCTTTCTTAGTTTGGTAAGGAGATCTGCATAATATTGCCAATTAACTGTGTTGCCATGAGGCAGGTAATCTTTCAATATGACACCTTTGACGTGCCAAAAAACAGTCAGCATCACTTTTCTTGCAGATTTCTGTGCTCTTCGTTTGACATGTGTTGGTGAGCCCAGGGGTTTCCACTGCACGCTGGAAATGTTGGATTCTGAGTCCTAATGGTGAACCCAAGTCTCATCTACTTGTCACCATGGTCGGCAACATGTTTTTCGACAGACACATTTTGAAAAAACTGGCCACACCAATCAACGCTCGTTTGTTTCTGTTTACATGTCAGCAGACGCGGGACACAGCGGGCACACACTTTTCTAATGTTCAGTCTGTTGTGTAAAATTCTAAAAACTGTCATTTCATTCAGCTTTGCTGACCTAGATATCTCTGCAATTGTCATTTTTCTATCCTGGTCAATGATTTTTTTCACTCTTGTAGCATTTTCATCGCTGCACTCTGAGGATAGTCTGCCTGATCTTGAAAGATCAGCAACATGGAAACGACCACACTTAAACTGCCTACACCAGTTTTTTACAGAAGCATACAAAGGACAGAATTACTCAAACACTGGTTCCATCTCCGTATGTATGTCTGTAGGTGTTTTTTCCTGCAACATCATTTTATCACAGTTCTGGCCTCTGATTTCTCCATTGTTCTGACAAACCGTTAGAGTAGCAGATCCGGTCAATAAGGTGTGTTGCGCCATGCAGAATACCGGGTAAACCCGTCTAGGAGGGAAATTCATACTTCTCAAGTTCAGTACAAATTGAATGAGCTACATATGTGCCAAATTTCAACTTTCTCCTCCTACTCCTTCATAGTCAGGGTAAAGACTTATGACAAGCCCCTTGTATTTAGTGTTCTTGTTTCGATATCTAAGCTATACCTAGTTTCGTTTATTATTAAGACATGTGACACAAGTGGATGCAAAATTTCTGGAATACGACATAACAAAGTCAAAATAGCAACCCTGCATCTTACAAAAAGCGAAGACCTAGCACAACAATGTTTCTAACACTACATCCCAGACGACAGTCTCTGCTTGACCTTACATTTATGGAGCCTATGTTGACCATAGACCATAGTAATGTTTTTCTTATGTTTGCCGTTTCTTACAGTCACATTATTTCCTTGTTCTCACTTATTTAACCCATATTTATTTTTCTGGTAACACGGGATCTCCATAAATTAATATTTCATTATGTAACCGTTTAAAACCCCAACATTTTTGACAGATCACCGACAGCACATAAAAGTGTTGTCTGGGTCAGTGATTTCAGAGATCCCTTCCGTTATGTTTTTAAGGTGTCAATTGCATTATTCTCCAACTTGGGAAACGTGCCCAGGGGGCGTCTGTTGTGCTAGTTCTCAGAGTCGAATAGATCTTGACACCTAATTTGGGAAATGTTTGAACATTTTACAAGTCAGGGAAAGTGCACCACGGACGTTTGGATTTATTATGCTAATGAATATACCAGGAGAAATATAACACCAACCCTAGTATTTCTGTATTGACATAATTTGACATGTTAAGGGTGTTTCTGATTCCACATCGTGGGGAGGAAGACTAACGTCTGGTCAGGCAAAATCTACTGATCACACATGTTAGTCAGGGTGAGGTAAAATATACTGATCACACATGTTAGTCAGGGTGAGACAAGACATACTGGCCAAGGCCCTCACCTCGATTTCCTAGTGTGCTTCCTGGAAATGGGCTGTTTCCCTAGTCGCCTGGCTAACCGGGTAATAGGACGATGTAATCCCCGTAGTAGTGAGTGACAAGCAGGTGAAGCCAAGCATAATACAACCGTTTGGAGGACCACGGTCCATCTTCCTCAGCAAGCTCGGGATGTGAGGAAAGCTACTGCAACCCGCCACTTAGCGTCCTTTTAAGGGCCCACAAAAGAGTAACCTACTCATTTTGGGCATTTGCAAACAACGACGGCTCCACATCGTAGTTTAGGATCACTTGAGTTGCAGACGTTTAGATCGCTGGCTTCCTCTGGCAAATGTACATAGTTTGATCATTGTTTTAGACACGCACACGTCGACCCATTGGTAGCTGTTTTTGTTAGAACCCACTCTGACTGAGTTATTTCAACCCCTGACGCTCATTTGGTTGCTGGTTACATTGGTTCATCTTGCATCCAGGGGGGTAGAGGGAGGGCTTGAGAAAGTGGGCATGGGTCTTCCTGTCTGTGGTGCAATGAGAGGCTCGCCAGTAAGTTCAACATTATAGAGATAATAGTGTCCATTCCCACCTCGTTGATCAAATTGCTATAACAAAACAGTTTCATTGAGCGCGAAGTGAACGATGGTGGGTTCTTCATGACTTTGTTACACCTAACTCTGTTGTTTCTCTTCACTTCTATGATCAGTATGTTTCATCTGGCCCTGATATTACAGCTCTCCCTCCATGATTAGTAAGTTTACCTGACTCTGATGTTACTCTTTCCTTCCATGATTAGTAATTTTTACCTGACTCTGATGTTACTCTTTCCCTCCATGATTAGTAAGTTTTACCTGACTCTGATGTTACTCTTTCCCTCCATGATTAGTAAGTTTACCTGACTCTGATGTTACTCTTTCCCTCCATGATTCGTAAGTTTTACCCGACTCTAATGTTGCTGTTCATTCCCATCCAGTTCCAAATAGGTACTTTGTTTAATGTTAATACAAATATAGTAGTGAAAAAGGTAAATGACCATCCGACATAATAAAATGCTACGACTAATTACAATGACGTCTTTTAACACTTCATCTCCGACATCAATTTGATCACTGTCGTTAAATGACTTAGAGCTGTTGGTAGTTTCCCCTTTCTTATCAATTAGAAGCAACCGTTCACCAAAGGGTTCGACTTTCAGTAGCTTGGTCTGAAGATTGGATCCTGACACCAGAATGTCCTAATTGGTTTATCGCGGGTGGCAGGGGGAGGGTGAGTTTAAAGTAAAGACCTAGAGTGCAGACTAAATGACAACTGCAGAGGAAAACTATGAAACCAAATGAACACCTGTCCTACCATTCCCCTCCTGATCCGACGGACCGATGCGATGGAAAAAAAAAACGTCACAGAGATAGAAGCGTATAGTTTAGCATGAAATACAAGATAATGCTATATGCTACACGCATGGTTACCGTTAAATAACATGTACATCATCTTAATATTTTACAATGTATGTCATTGAATGGCAAGGACTGGGAGAGGAAGAAGAATTTTCACCTGAGAGTGGTGGGTATGTGCAATCGCATCTTCTTTTATGTAGGCGCAACATCATCTACAAGAAAAATTAATTTGTCAATCTTTACACACATTTAACATTTCACGAATAGATTTTTAACAGCATGAAACATATTCTTCTGTCCAGGCAGATATCTCGGAATTTAAAATGGAAAATCATTAAAATGCTATGCACGTTCAGTTTTGTTGTATGGAATAGAAACCGGGACAATCAATCAATCAATCAATCAATAATACGCTTAGACGACCAGAGCCCGTCGCGTGGAATGACCATGTCCATGACCTCGTTTGATGGTCGCGTCCCAGGCGGCCTGCAGTTCTGTTGGGGAGGAGGCGATCTGTTTTAGCCAGGTGTTGTGAGGGCGCCCCCGAGATCGTCTCCAGGATGAGGACGGCTTTTTTCCGTAACTCGCCCTCACAGCCTGATAGAGCATCTCGTGGGCTGGGACTTTCCATGAAAGATGAACAACGTGAACGAAAAGCGAGAGAGAGAGAGAGAGAGAGAAAGAAAGAGTGAAAGAGTGAAAGAGTGAGAGAGAGAGAGTGAAATAGAGAGAGAGAGAGAGAGAAAGAGTGAAAGAGAGAGAGAGAGTGAAAGAGAGAGAGAGAGAAAGAATGAGTGAAAGAGTGAGAGAGAGAGTGAAATAGAGAGAGAGAGAGAAAGAGTGAAAAAGAGAGAAAGAGAGAAAGAAAGAGTGAAAGAGTGAGAGAGAGAGAGAGAAAAAAAGAGTGAAAGTGAGAGAGAGAGAGAGAGTGAAATAGAGCGAGAGAGAGAGAGAGTGAAAGAGAGAGAGATAGCCGACTGCAATAAATCGTTGAGACAATGCCTGCAAGTTGAGTACGTCAAACTACTTCACTGTTGGAAATCATGTCATGCCAGATGATGCAGGGGGTGGGCCTCTGGTTGCGCAGGGGCAAGGCTTCAAGACGCTGCCAGACCTGCTGTAGTAGTGTGCAGGATAATACGGACAATGCACGAGGAGTAAATGCGAAGTCTGTTCTCCAGAGAGAGCCTACGCTGGGACCAGATTCTGTGGAGCGAGTACATGATGGTCCCTAAACCTATTCTACGGGTGATGTCGTCACTGCTGCGTACGTCAGAGGACTGGCTGCTGCCGAGGTAGACGAAGTCCTCGGTATTTTCTTCTTCGTCCAGTAGATGTGAAAGCGTAGACCTTGATCAAGAAAAGGGAGAGAAGTATTTACGCCTTTGAAATGTGGGTATTCAGAAGACTTGGACAAATTACTTGGACATATAGGAAAATTAATAGTGAGGTACTGGAACAATTCAAGGTAGAGGAGATACTACTGACGGAAATAAGAAGCAATAAAATAAAATGTTCTGGTCATGTCAAGCGACATGACAGTCTGCTGAAAGTTATATTGGATGGAAGAGTGGAGGGCAAGAGTACCAGAGGGCGGCAGAGGTACAGATATGCAGACAGTATGTGGTCAATATGTGGTCGAGACGCAGTTTTAGTGTACCAGCCTGGCAGGGGACAGGGACAGCTGGAGATCCATTACCATCGAGCTGCTAGGCTGAGACAGGCCTTGATGATGATACTGTTGATGATGACGAGCAGACATGTTCTTTTGATGTTATAGGACTGATTCCAATGGCCCCAGTTGAATTAACTAACATCTTTATTGCTCTTATTATCAAAGTAAAACGGAGATGTCATATCTTAATTAGGCTTTTAACACTTTTCATTTTCTCGACATGCCTTTATGTTCTTTTCTCGTAGTGTCAAATACTCAGTACATATTAAACACTTATCGTTTATGGTTACGCATGATGGAATTGTGGTAGGCTTGCAGACTGACAAGATTTGTGGTGGTAATGTCTATGTGTAGCTTGCTGTTGAGGCATTCATTGATTGTGGCATTTTGACAATCAGTCATGTACAGACAATTTATTCATGATCAAAAAGAAAGGTTTGGCAAGTGGAAGTTGCACGATTAAATAGCCTTCAACTGGTTAAATCCTATAACTTGTGTTCTTTTAGCAAGACGTTTTCGCTGTCTCAAGAGCAATTATACTACTACTATTACTACTACTACTACTACTACTACTACTACTACTACTACTACTACTACTACTACTACTACCACTACTGCTACTACTGCTACTACCACTACTGCTACTACTACTGCTACTACAACAACAACAACAACAACAACTACTACTACTGCTACTACTGCAACTTCTACAACAATAACAACAACAACTACTACTACTACTGCTATAACTTATACAACTACTACTACTACTACTACAACAACTTCTTCTACTACTACTACTACTACTACTGCTACTACTACTACAACTTTTACAACAACAACAACAACTACTACTACTGCTACTACTGCTATAACTTACACAACAACTAATACTACTACTACAACTACTAATACAACTTCTTCAACTACTACTACTACTACTGCTACTATTAGTACTACTGCTACTACTACTACTACTACTACTACTACTACTACTACAACTACTACTACTATTACTACTACTACTACTACTACTACTATTACTACTACTACTACAACTACTACTACTACTACTATTACTACTACTACTACTACTACTACTACTACTACTGCTACTACTACTACAACTACTACTACTACTACTATTACTACTACTACTACTACTTCTACCACTACTACTACTACTACAACTACTACTACTACTACTATTACTACTACTGCTACTACTACAACTACTACTACTACTACTATTACTACTATTATTACTACTGCTACAGCAATTACTACTACTACTACCTGATCAACTCAGACGTATTTCAGGCTTTCTTCTCTTCATTGTCTTTGTCGGTGTGTTTATTGTGTCATGCTATTTTTAGTGATCTTTATCTACTCATTTTCACATGGTATCTATAAATGTCGTGGGATTGCTCTCTGGGATACAATTCGCGTATGTTATTATTAGCTTTCAAACACATCTTACGCGACTGACATACTGTGGTGAAGATTTGCCGCCTGGATGTGCCTGCATGCCAAGTTTCAGCTTCCATTCTCACACAAAATATAGATTTACACTAGTGTTGAGTAGCGCAATCTACATTCAGGTGACGTATTTTAACTACATACACACACACGCTCACGACACGTCTAGATTGTCAAGATGGATTGTATCGTTCACAGACAATATTTAGAATACACAATTGTATAGGATCTGAAGTCATGAATAGTGATTCATATTTTGTCTATTATCACAAACGCAAGCTGTAGTACCATGTGATGCATGTAAACATATGCAAAGCTGCCAATCGGAGTTTGTGTCAAAATCTAAACATATTTGTAGTTTCAATGACTGTATTCAAGACCATATTAAATATCTTCACGATATCTGATTTGTTGACCAAGATTTCACTCCTTGACGCCACATATTTCTACAACATGACAACAGTTTCTGATCTCTCTTGTGGTACTACAATAACAGATGACCTCTTTACCAGAATCATTACCTATAGGTATCATCAATAAAAAATGTCCACCTCTGTACTTTTGATTCTCCCAACCTCTTTTGTAAACGTCCACGTTACATGACCATGATCAAACAGACAAGCTTTTATAATTCCTTATCTATACTTATTACTTTGTTTCAACGCTGAAGACGGATGTATCGGACCGAATGGTACAAATATCGCAGCCAGGCTGTAAACTAGCGAGACAACGCATTCCGGTTCTCCAGACTACATCCTGCTACTTGCGAAGTCCTGTTCAGGGCTTGGTAGCGGCAGATTGAGAACTAACGCAGGGGGAGAAGAATAAATACTTTGTTTAGTTTTTAGTAATGGGAATAAATGTTGTACTAATCTTAATAAAACATGAAATCCACAGCTGTGACGGTTGTCATCATATATAGTTAATATCAGTTGTTTGATCCTGATAATAGGAGCATAGACATTTTAATAACTTCGCATTCAAGATTTTGAGTCTAGAAAGATTGGCAGAACTGGCAAGAGAAACACGATCCGAAGATTTATCTTGGTTTAGCATGAGAGTAAGAAGCTTTCAATGATGGGAGGAATTCTTAGTCTGGATAGATTTAACTGTGACTGAGCTGTTATGTGGACGTCCAACTTCCAACATATCACCCCCAACCCCCACCCTCACAGCCCTACTGCCATCCCCCACCCACTTTGTCTACTTCTACGTGTTCTCATTTCCCCATCTCATGCTGACGTTCTTTATATATAGTCCCATACTGCACCACATTCTCGTGGTAACGTTGTTAGCACAGGGACGTTCCCCTTAAGACGTTTTGTACAATTTTTTTTCTGCCTGACAGTCTGCCTGTCTGACTTAATGTCTGTCCGCGGTCCGTCTCCGTCTGTTCACCTAAGTAAAATATCTTTCTGCCTGCCAGTTCGTCTATTTGTCGGTCTGTCTATATTTTTATCTCTCAATATTTTCTGCCAGCCTAGTTAATGAAATGCATGTACCAATTTTAAGAAGACATTCCTGATCTTATCTTTAGCATGACATGCCCCAATTGCATCTCTTTTATTTAGCACGATTTCACATTTGCTCACGGATATTGCCAACAAAGGCCATATCTGCTCACGCCGTAGCAGCAAATCCGTCAGCAAATGAATGTTTGCCATGAAAATTGGAGGAACTGTTTGACTTGCCTATCTGAGAAAGAGAGTGAGAGAAGATGTTATTCGGCGAAAATGCAAACGCGAGACCGCTCAAAACGTCCGAGAAGGTAGAGACAGGCGTACACGTTAGGACATATTCATTACAGACAGGCAGGAAATTATGTATTGATAAAATCCTGGATCTGAAGTACCGAATCTATCTAATAGATTTATAAATGGGAAGACATGCTGAAGGAACGATAGCCAGATGGGTACACATGTAGATTTATAAATCAGAAGTCACACTGAAGGAAAAATAGACAGAAGAACACAAATACATACTTATTTTTAAAAAATAGTGAACATTAAAAGCACTGACATTGATCTTCATCTTTTGTTTTTATATAAATATTGAGTGTGTTGCACTGTAATTAGTGCCTAGTGATCCTCCATTACACCGGATGCCAGTACGTATTTTGTATGGGCTTACTTCTCATCGAGAAATGACCTTGATTAATTAAGAATCTGAACCAGACCAGTTTTTGTTGTGAGCTTGTGCCACTAACCCCCTTTACTCTTGCCAAGCTTAATGAAAAGCATACCAAACGATAGACAATTGGGTAACCCTGTTCTGCATGACAACAGGACATGAAGAGGGAACATCTACTTACACAGAAACATTGTCCTATCCCCTGTGTGTAAATGCGGACATTAACCACAGACAGTCGAACGTTTCTTGCAAGACTGCTATATGCTTAGGCGAATGGGTAATAAGCACTAGGCCATTTCTGGAGCTTTGAAGAGTTCCCAATTACGGTCACCTTTATCCAGAAAACTGAACTTCGCGTGTAAATATAATAAAGCAATGGCGACCGATAAGAAGAAGAATAAGAATAATGAAAAGAAGGAGGAGAAGAAGAAGATTAACCGCTTTCCCACCACGCTCCACTCTTCGTCTTCGGATTATACTAAAACGAATTATTCACTAATTTCTTGCCGTTTTTCATATGGGCTATAGTTTCTAGCGTTTTCTTCCAAAAATAAAAGGCTAATCCAATTAGTGTTTTGCATGTTTGAATGGAGTTGTGTCCAAATCATAGTGACTGAAGAACCATCTACTCATACAATGTAGAAATAAACGTCAATGTAAGGCCAACAAAAAACAAAACAAAATATGTGTAACCATTTTGTCTAATCCAGAAGTGAATCAACAACAATTAGTCAAAGAAAAGATTGTATGTTGTAAGTACAGTGATTGGTGTGCATATCTCTCCTTAGTGCTCTCGGCAAAGCCTAAATTGTGCATGGCACTGGAGCAGATACTATGACGTCTGGCTGAGCAAGAGATAAACGCCATCCATTGAGGCTACAGAGCAAACCGAAGTACTCAAGACCGTATTTTCAAACGCAGACAATTGAGCACAAAAGCTCTTCAGTATGATGACGAAGTGCACCTCTGACTTAAACAAAAATCTGTAAACGCGTTTGATAATGTTTACCAGGGCAGGCTCAATGAATGTTCTGAAATAAAGAACAGCCCATCCCACTTGATCTGGACCATCCCTAGCAGATAAGATTGGCAGAAACTACATCAGGACATGAAACAAAAACACGCAAGGGAGTTCAGGTGACGTAACATAGGTCGACATTATATCGCCATATGTTTTCATACTACTCATGGATGATGTTATAAGAGCCTGCAAGGAGAGGAACAGAAACGTTTAGTGGGATATTCGAGGATGACAGCAATCTATTTATTTGAGCTGCCATTTTGCCAGTGATATGGAACTGATCATCAAATCAGAGACAGGGATCAAGATGCTGAGCAGCGCATGAACTGCAGTGGTCAGCGACTCATGGCTGACTGCTAGCGTCAGGGCTAGCGAACCAAAGCTGCCAAGACCCTTCTACACCTCCACGCGGTGATCCTGGATAGCAGGCTGCAGCAGGGCTGACTGGCTAAGGAGAAGGGTTCGAAGAGGGAAGGCTAACCCGGTGCTCATAAAATGCTTGCTGAATCGGATGTGCTGGACCGAAAGGTGAAAATATCGCAGTCAAGCTGTAAACTACGACACAACGCATTCCGTTCTCTGGACTACAGTCTGCTACTGAAGCCCTTTCAGGGTTTGGTAGTGGGAGATTGAGAACGAACAAAGCCAAGCCAAGCCAAGTCAAATCAGAGACACATCTTTAAACTAACTTCTAAATCTGGAAAAACGAGCTGGAGAAGATAGGGATGCTCATTAGCAGTTAAAAAACAGAAACAATGGTGACATGAAATCACGTTATGTTTGGAGAATAACCGCTTGAGCAGGTTAAGCAGTTCAAATACCTTGGCTCGAAGGGCAGTGAATTGTTAACTTTTTCAAGCCTTTAATAAATGATTCCTCAGATTTAAGAAATAGTTAAGAAAAGTAATTTGGTTGTAGAAGGGTTAATGCATGTGCCAGTTTTGACTTACGGATATGAGCCACGAGCAATGATCACAACCCAAGAAATCCAACTTCAAGACTCACGGATGTGATATCTAAGGAAAGTGATACAAACAACAGGAACATACACCTTCGATGGTTTGGTCATGTCTGCAAAATGGAAGAATTGGCGTTTACCAAGGCAGTTATGGGAAGCAATGAACCAAAGGGTCATATCCAACCCTCCAACACCTCCACCCCCCCCCCCCCGCCTTACTTTTTCACTACAGAGTACGTTGTCATGACAACATAGGACAGTCTATTAGAGACCAATGACCAGACTAGAACAAGGCCAAGAAGAAGACAGCAGATACAACTGTCTGGCGCTCAATCTGACAAACCTCTAAACCCCAGAACAGAAGTGGAGCGACATAAGTAAATGAGCGATATTAGCAGATGGATTTATACATTACAACTGTGTGTTTTATTGTAGCGTAATCCTTTCATGAGAGAAAGCTGCTTATTTCATTTTGGACATGGAAAGTTAAAATCAATTATGGTTTTGTTAATCGTGGTGTTAAAATCTTGGTTCGTTCCTTCATCGTTGACAAGACTACTTTCGTGCTAGATTTGAATGGGCACGTATCCAATTATCTGCACTAGTAATAGAACGATTAAATTGAAAACATTCCTATACTCACATTGCATTGGCTACAAAAAGGCATTTGACAGTGTGCATCACATACTTTCTTTCTACTGCTGAGACACTTGAACACTAGAGAAGTGCATTTCCGTCATACAGAGTATGCACACTACTACACTAAGATACTTCTTCTTCTTAGTACGCTGTAAGACGTCAACTTGAATTTGTTCGAAGAAAGCAGCTGTCATCCTGAGGCTGTCGACACTGCCATAGAGCTTATCTAGTGTTGGCACTGGTGATGGCCACATGTGCTTTCTCTGGTCCTCGTTCGTCGGGCAATTTTGCAGCTGATGTTCAGCGGTTATTTTCCCTGTGCCACACGAGCATTCGTCAGTGCCACCTATCTTCAGTTTATTTAATAGATCGTACCTCATTCTGTTGTAGCCTGTGCGGAGTCAGAAGACCACGACCTGCTCTCTTCTGTTCAGCTCGTAGTAGGCATCATTTTTTGCTACACTAAGACACACTAGTTAGAATGGCACATTAACTAGCAACGACTGACATCTTCGGGGTGCAGGCAGAGGTGAGACAGGGATGCATTATTTCACCCTATCCGTTCTTGATGGCTATAGATTGGATAGTGAAGACGTCAAGCGATGGAAAGAGAACTTGTAGTGGACACTATCCTCACAATTGCAGGACCTGCATTACGAAGATGATCTAGTACTTTTGTCACACAGTCATAGCCAAATGCAAACGAAATTAGACATGGTGAAAGAACAATCAGTCATATTTAGACTGAATATCACCATGAAAAGAAACCAAGCTTCTTAAAAAGATTAACCAGATCAACAAAGAATCAATTATGCTGGAGCGAGAGCCGTTGCAAAATCTGAAGGTACGCCTTTACTTATATAGATAGCACACCTGAAACGTCAGGGAATACAGATGCATATTTAATGACCAGAATTTGAAAGACAGGTATAGTCTTCTTGACACTGTACAGCATACGAAGATTCAGAGAAATCAAGATTCACTTCTAAGTTATAATTTTCAACATCAGTGTGGTCGGTGGTGTTGTATGGAGAAGAAACATGGATAACGAGCAATGCGATACAACAAGGACTAAAGTCCTTCGTTAACAGATGCGAACGAAAGATAATGTGCATAACGTGACAGGAAATGATGAGAAATGAAGACCTAATAGAAAGGAGTAAAAAATAGCTGTTGGAACAACAGACTGAATCTCAAGATCCTGGTATTCAATCAGGCACGTGTCTGATACCAGGTAGCCAAATGTTTAGTAAATTCATTTCTCTCTTTTCCCTTGGTGTAACATGTTGGGCCCATGATCCCAATTATGCCATCTCTCCACCTCAGCCGCGACCGCCTGCGATGGCGTCTGAAGTTGAATAGCCCCCACGACGTCAATCACCATCTGTTTTCCGGCATGCGGGCATGGGGGTTATACCACCTCAGCCGCGGCCGCCTGCAATGGCGTCTGAAGTTGTATAGCCCCCACGACGTCAATCTCCATCTGTTATCCGGCATGCGCACCACGTGGCCGACCCAATTGTATTTTCTTAACAGCGCGACATCTATGATGTCGGAGAAGGATGTTCGACGTCTGATCTCTGAGCATTTGTTCTGGAATGACAATCTTCGATGTTCTTTGCTGCATCTCTCGTTGGGCATCGTGGATTCTATCTGCATCAGCTTTGCGTAGGTTTCACACGTCACAACCATATACCATAGTTTTAATAACCACACTGTTGAAGGTGTAAGCCCTAACGTTGTCGTTTCACACCTGTTGAAGGTGTAAGCCCTAACGTTGTCGTTTCACACCTGTTGAAGGTGTAAGCCCTAACGTTGTCGTTTCACACCTGTTGAAGGTGTAAGCCCTAACGTTGTCGTTTCACACCTGTTAAAGGTGTAAGCCCTAACGTTGTCGTTTCACACCTGTTGAAGGTGTAAGCCCTAACGTTGTCGTTTCACACCTGTTGAAGGTGTAAGCCCTAACGTTGTCGTTTCACACCTGTTGAAGGTGTAAGCCCTTACGTTGTCGTTTCACACCTGTTTCAGTATGGGTTTTGCTTCTCTTGGCTTTGTTTTTCTCATTCTCCCGTTACCATACCTCGAAAAGGGCTTAAGACCAAGAATGTAGTCAAAACCACGGAATGCGTTGTGTCGTTATTTACAGCTTGAGTGCAATATTTACACCTTTCGGTCCAACACATCCGACTTCAATATACACTTTTTGAGTACCCGGTTAGCATTCACTCTTCGATTCCTTCTTCTTATCCAGTCTGCTCTTTTGCAGCCTGCTATCCAGGATCACCAAGTGGGGGTGTAGAAGGGTCTTTGCAGCTCTGGTTCGCTGACCCTGACACTATCAGTCAGCTATGGGTCCCTGACCGCTGCAGCTAACTGGCTCAAATATGGATTTTAAACAGTTGTAGCTGAGCCAGCGTGCTGTCATTCTTTACGATGTCTCCCGATTTATTAAATTTGAGTTCGTGATATCTTGGCCCAGCTAGATATACGAATTGAATTTTTCGACAGGACAATCTCCAAGGCGCATATCTCCTTTTGGGCAGAAGGTATTGAGCATGAACTGGGTTTTCTTTCTATTGATTTGAAGGCTAACTGCACCGCTTGCTCTGTTGAGCTCATTCAGGCTTTTCTCCACTTCTGTGACGCTATGGCTGAGGATGACTATGTCATCAGCGAATCTCAGAGGGAGTAAGAATTGTCCCGTCCATGTTTTAAAAGACCTCTACAAGGACTGCTGTAAATAGCTTTGGTGAGATTGTATCACCTTGTCGAACGCGACCTTGTATCGGTATGGTGATCCGTTTTAGTAGAGGGTGATATGCGTTGTGCATCGTCTGTTTATCTCCCCTTTCAGCTGATCGTATTTTTTGTAAATCCCTGATTTCTCACGGTAATCAGCACCGCAGTTATTTCGATGCTATCGAAAGCCTTCTCATAATCCACGGACACAAGACATAAAGGTATCTGTACTTTATGCGCTTTCTCCATTAATTGGTTGAATGTGTGTGGAGGTGTGCAGTGGTTGAGAAGCCTTTACTGAAACCTTCCTGTTCTAAAGGTTGGTTCTCATCTAGTAACTTCTCTATGCGGTTGACGATCAGTCTGGTAAAGAGTTTATAAAAGGAGGAGAGCAATCAAATCGGATGGGAATTTGCCAGGTTTTCCTTATCCCTCTTTATATAAAAAAACCGGGAGAAAATATGGCTTTATTAAAGATCTTCTTCTACTTCTTCTTCATGCGATGGGACATACGACAGGAAGACACTGGACAACATAGCAATGCAAGCTATCATGTGGAATCCTCCGGAGAAGAGAAATAGAGTAGACCTGAAAATAAATGGAGAAGAGAATGGCTATTCCAAGTAGAGAGAGTAGCACAGGACCGTGACTCCTGACGAGATGTGGTCAATGTTCACAAGGAGAGGAGCGACTTTAATTGATTGATTGATTATTACTTTGGTCGACAAATTGTATAATTTCCGTTGCGTGTTTTTGTGTTGATCAGTATTCCTAATGTTTCAGCTTCAATTGTTAATCTTTTTCATCTTCTTTAGTTGTATTACTACAGAATAGAAGTACAGTTTAAGCAAACATTCAGATCTTCTTTGTGGTTTTTCGAACGTACGTTGGATTTAAATTGGTCTGCCTTCTGATGTATACTGTATTAACAATTGATAACCAATGCGAGTTACATTCAATAACATTATATAATTATTTCTCCGCCCATTTTCAGCCTCTCGCGAGATGATGTCACACGAGCTACATCTGGTGTTAATCATATAGTTTTAGGATTCTTCTTTGTCCAGCGTTCTTCTTCATTTTGTTTTTATTATTGTTTTTCTCCTTCATCTTCTCAGATTTCGTTTACTTCATTATCCACCCTGTTACGTCTACTAGCAACACAGCAACAGCGATAAACAGTATATTTATGCTACCAGTGACAAACACGACCTCTGTCCAGGGCGCATGAGAGCAGAATCTAGACGTGTGAAACGAAGTATTTGAGGAACGTCATAGGTGTTATAATGAGAGAGAGAAAACGCAACCACGACATTCGAACTATGGTCGGCACTGCGTCTTGTGCCGAATACATTTCCAGGCAGAAAATAAGATGGTTTGGTAATCTCTTGAGAATGCACACTCATCAACTTCCACTGATGGCTTACAACGCTGGTAGATCTGGCTAAATGGCAAGGGGCTGGTCTCGATGCAGATGGACAAATGACATTAGAGTGATTATACAGCGACACAGGATCACATTGACCGACGCAACGCACTTGGCGCAGGACAGACTTGAGCTACCCACGAGATCAACGGCATAAGTGGAAATAAAAGTAACGAACTACGTCTACTAACTGTATCTGCTTCTTCTTTTTCGTCTATTCTTCTTTTCTTAGTCGACTTTGTTTTCAATCGCACGGAAGTAAAGACTGGCGTGGGAGAAATATACATAATCGACGAGAGGTTGAGCTCCGCAGAGACTGGAAGACAGAACACAGGCACAGAAGAGAATACCAGACACTATAATTTGGTCGCTAGATAGATGTGTGTGCGTGTACAAGGGTCTACGTGTGTGTGTGTTGGGCCATTGAGAATCACAGTGACACAATTAGTGTTGGCAAAGCTCTGACGCTCCGGTATTTAAGATCGAAAAGCCTGCACCAGAGACGGGTTCAGCTTGCAGCCATGGGTCAAATAAGGAAGTCGCACTAATATTCAGGTCAACTGACGCACTCGTCAACTCTTACAATTTTCGCACCAAATTTGGTGTTCCTGAGCAAAGCCAAGCGAAAGTTGTATAAGAAGACGCCTCGATTTCGCTTGTCGAAGCTTGAAGTTTAAATTATCCGTCATCCTCACACCGAAGCCTATTATCTCCCTGCTGCCCCCTCTTTGTCGATCAGTCTCTCTCTCGCCATCTTCACCCCCTCCCCCATTCCCAATCCAATCCTTCTTCTTTTTACATTCTTTCTCTCTCTGTATCACCCAAAGTTCCTTCCGTAATCCTAAGTGGCACATTCTCATATCCCGCCATGTCGACTTTCCCGCTCCTCACCTCCTTGCAGCTTGAAAATATGTTGCTGATGGTGCAGATGCCACAGATAACATAGTTCTAATGTCCTTCATTATTCTCGACTTTTTCCTTGTCGTGGTCTTCATCTAATATCTTGCTTTTGCTGATCGTGTTATTCTTCTTGTCACCTTCTTCAACATCCACTTATTATTATTATTGTTATTATAGTAATACACATTTTTCTAGTTTTCATCCATTTATTCCTCTAGTTACTCTTCTATGTTTTTCATTATTCTAAAGCTTCAACTACTTCTTCGTTCATCCTCAGATCAAGGTCCCGGTTTCTCTTACAAAGAACACCGTTGTTTGTAAGGCTGTTTTATCCCCATACAGCTTTTTCTCATATCTGTCTGCTGAGGCCAGTATTGTTCTCTCTTTTCATGCGTGAGCTTGCAGCTTTGCAGGATGTATTCCACGGTCATGATATGCTCCCCACATGGACACCTGTCATCTGTTCCCACGGTCATGATATGCTCCCCAACATGGACACCTGTCATCTGTTCCCACGGTCATGATATGCTCCCCACATGGGCACCTGTCATCTGTTCCCACGGTCATGGTATGCTACCCACATGGACACCTGTCATCTGTTCCCACGGTCTTGGTATGCTCCCCACATGGACACCTGTCATCTGTTCCCACGGTCATGATATGCTCCCCAACATGGACACCTGTCATCTGTTCCCACGGTCATGATATGCTCCCCACATGGGCACCTGTCATCTGTTCCCACGGTCATGGTATGCTACCCACATGGACACCTGTCATCTGTTCCCACGGTCTTGGTATGCTCCCCACATGGACACCTGTCATCTGTTCCCACGGTCATGATATGCTCCCCAACATGGACACCTGTCATCTGTTCCCACGGTCATGGTATGCTCCCCACATGGACACCTGTCATCTGTCCCAATCAGTATTTTGTTGTCAAGATGAACCTTGAGTCTGTTGTGCCCAATCCACAGTATGAAGATGATGACTTGCTCTTCTCTAGTTAAGCTAACAATTATTCTAATTAATTTCTTCATCATTATCCGTTAACCTTGTATTTATGACCGCACATTTTTTACATCTTCTTATTGCTTAGAAAAAAAATAATTGCACCTTTGTTTCTTTCTTATCGTCTTCTAATTATCATTCAGTTTCATCTAGTTAGTTTTGATCAGCACACAATTATTATTATTACCCTTCCCTATATTCTATTTAATCTTCTGCTTCATCTGTTTGACACTGATAATCTTCTGCGTTTCTGTTTGGCATTTAAAATTTCCTTCTTCATCTGTTTGACACTGTTAATCTTTCAATTAATCTGTTTGACAATTTTAATCTTCTGCTTCACCTGTTTGACACTGTTAATCTTGCGATTAATTTGTTTGACACTTTAAATCTTCTGCGTCATCTGTTTGACACTGTTAATCTTCTGCTTTTTCTGTTTGGCACTTTTAATTTCCTGTTTGACAGGGTCCTTTAAATTTGATCTTTCTCATCTTTTTTTTGTTTTGTGTTTATTGCTTTCCTCGATCTGACTTCATAATTATATTGTTAATTTTTTTCTGCCATTGTTTTCCTTCTTCGTTAAACTGTTATTATTATTCATAATTTTCCTCATATTCATCTCACTATTGCTAATCTTCTTCTTCTTCATCATCATCTTCTTCTTCTTGGTCTTCTTCTTCTTATTTTTCTAAATGTTGTCCGTAATATGTGTATTATTTTGTCACATAATAATAATTTTTCTGAACTTCTTATCCCCCTTTCTTTCATCTCCTTCTTATATTCAATCTTCACTTCTTTTTTTCTCTTCTTCTTGTTGTTGTTAGAAACAAAAGAGTGCCTCCCGGCAGAGCTGAGAGCAATGTCAGACACCAACTCTCCAGAGACCCTGCATATCTGTTTTCTGTAAAGCCAATGCCATGTTGACCTAGAAGCTTTGTCTTGGTTAACTCCATTAACAATTTACGTGCTTGAAGATTCACCAATCGGAAGCAGCCATAGAATGTCATATTTTTTTGTCAGTCTTACATCCTTGTCAGGTGTTACCCAATTTCTGATGATATCTTATTCAAACATGACATCGGAAAGTTGAAAAGCTGACTCTGCGTTCAGACTTCTTTTGTTATTTCATTACAACTGCAAGAATTGTTCATCTTGAGTTTTTACTTTGTATTAAAATTCCTTACAGCTCTATGGCTTTTAATATCGTTATCTTTATGTTTTTCCTAGGTAAAAACTGATATGGCATGTCTGCTGTCTTCGGACGCCTGAAAGACGAATCACTCTTCTTCTTCTTCATTGTTCACTCTCAAATGATCAATCTATTTATCTCATAAACTTGACGGATATGTCATTCTAAACTGGCCACCATCAGATTATCTCTCAACTATGCTGCCACTCTGTTCGTCTCGTGGAGTTAACAGACTTGCAGAATATGTTAAACAGTTTGTCTATTCTCCCCGAACGCCAACATTTATATGCATCCGATATTGAATTTGCTGAACAGATGCTGTCTGAGTCTACATTGGTCGATTAGATGAATGTTGTCCTAGATTTTGCCTTGGTAATGTGTAGAATGTGTCTGAGCATGCAGTGGGCTGCTCGCTGTCTGAATGTTGTACTAGATTTTGTCTTGGTTATTATTATTTGCGCATGCCTACAAGAGGTGGGTTACTCTTTTGTGCGCCCTGAAAAGGACGATAACTGGCGGGTTGCAGTAGCTTTCCTCACATTCCGAGTGTGCTGATGAAGGTGGACCAGAGTCCTCCAGACGGCTATGCTATGCTTGACTTCATCTGCGTGTCACTCACTATTACGGGATATTACGCGATCCCTCACCTCGTTAGCCAAGCTGTCATGGAAACATCCCGTTTCCAGGGAGGACTACTAGGAAACCGAAGTGAGGGTCTTGGCCAGTATGTTTTGCCTGACCCAGACTAGCATGTCTGATCAGTATATTTGCAAGACCAGACGTTAGTCTTCCTTCCTCTTTGTATTGGAAATGAGTAGAATGTATCCTGGTCTGCAGTGGGCCGCTCGCTGTCTGAATGTTGTACTAGATTTTGTATTGGTAATGTGTAGAAAGTGTCCTGGTCTGCAGTGGGCCGCTCGCTGCCTGAATGTTGTACTAGATTTTGTATTGGTAATGTGTAGAATGTGTCTGGTAAATCAGAATCTAGAATGTCTCTGCCATTTGTCCCAGAGACTTGTAAAAAAATATATTACATTTACTTGTTGATTTTACTTCTCCATATATTGTCTTTACTTTTATCTGATGTTGCCAGCTGCTTACACGCGTCCATATGTTGTCTGTATTTGTCCAAATGTTGCCTTTACATAGTTATCTTTACATGTCCTAATGTTGTATGTACTTGTCCAAATGCTGCCTTTATATTTACATATGTTGCTTTTACTTGTCCTTATATAGTCTTTCCTTCTCTATATGCTGCCCTTACTTGTCCTTATGTAGTCTTTCCTTCTCTATATGCTGCCTTCACTTGTCCTTATGTAGTCTTTCCTTCTCTATATGCTGCCCTTACTTGTCCTTATGTAGTCTTTCCTTCTCTATATGCTGCCTTCACTTGTCCTTATGTAGTCTTTCCTTCTCTATATGCTGCCCTTACTTGTCCTTATGTAGTCTTTCCTTCTCTATATGCTGCCCTTACTTGTCCTTATGTAGTCTTTCCTTCTCTATATGCTGCCTTCACTTGTCCTTATGTAGTCTTTCCTTCTCTATATGCTGCCCTTACTTGTCCTTATGTAGTCTTTCCGTCTCTATATGCTGCCTTCACTTGTCCTTATGTAGTCTTTCCTTCTCTATATGCTGCCTTCACTTGTCCTTATGTAGTCTTTCCTTCTCTATATGCTGCCCTTACTTGTCCTTATGTAGTCTTTCCTTCTCTATATGCTGCCCTTACTTGTCCTTATGTAGTCTTTCCGTCTCTATATGCTGCCTTATTCTTCATTTCAGCAAAGCGGTTAAGGCAACTGGTAACCACGATTCTCAAAAGCTGGGATCACATTAAAATTCGTATCGAATTGCTATCTCAGTATTTGATAGAGAACTGCTTGAACTTTTCTATGTTGATATTCGTATGCACTGCTTTTGACCGATCATTTTAGTCTGCAACGAAATTGTGTAAAGAGGATGTATAATAAATCCATTGCTGAAGAGAAAAAAAGTGTTGATAAAAATGGCATACCGCGCGGAATGATTACCAACTGAACTCATATGCCCATGAATTTCTCAAAGTTTGTCACTGGTCAACATCTACACAGTAGAAGCAGCAAAAGAATCTTACAGAATAGGCGAAAGTAAAAATTAAATTAAACATGACACACCTACATACTGGGCAGACTCCAATAGTCATGTAAGGTGCCCAGTTCTCAGATCAATACGAACTTGGCGTGTGTGATGTGATGCTCCTTGAACATCTCCATAATGAATGTAGGTTTTCCGTGCATTACTCTCAATTAGTTAGGCACTGAAATGCAGCACAAATTGATTTATTTCAGTAAAAAAATATATTTTATTGCAGCCTGTCTGTAATACAAGTACCATGTCGATTAAGTCATGCATGGATGTAAGCCAGATCTCTCAAACATCAACACATTAACAACTGCAATCGTGTACCAGTGACTCCTGTTGTTGATTTGGGGCTGGTTATCTTCCCTGTGACCAGTTAAATGGTTGGAAAGCCTCCATGAAAGCAAATGAAAATATCATGTTTTTACAGTAGAGATAATAATATTGTGAAGATGACGTGCTTGAACTTTTGTCGGTTAAATACAACCACACAATCACAGATGCCGCTGATTATTCTCGAACAACAGAAAGTAAGAAATGAACATTGCATTTGAACACTTCAGACATCAACTGAACCAGAATAATGAGACGGATGCCATCAGTATCACACGTAGAGATGAGAAATGGACAGGTGGCCATAGCTGAGACTATAATCAGCAGGGAAGATTATGTACACGCTGGCGAGATAATGGCGAACCAACCAGTCATCACTCCACTGAGCAGGGAATGTAAGAAGTTGTGCAATGAGCAGGCAGAGCTTCAAGTTAAACAGCTAATATGTTTATGTCGTATATATTGATGTGTATTATGATGCGAGGTTTAGAAATCAGGATGAGTATTTTTTTTTCATGTCGGGATGAGAGGTCAAAGTGTTGCCAAGCAGAGTTTGGAATGCATGACAAGAACGTTCAGTCTGGGAATGGATTTTGGAAACAGTTATTGCAGCTCTCGTGCGGTTATCTTAGGCAGCATTAATCATGTTGGTTACCTCTTGTCTGATCCTCAGCCATTGATTTAGAATGTCCAGACGAGATGGATATGGCATTTGTGGATAATGGACAGGGACATGATATCTTCAGAGGTTTGTTGTTGATCCCCTGGCTTGGTTGTGTTGGAGTTCACGGCAATAAAAATACTTCGTGAGCACATTTGCTATTAATACGGAGGATATTCTAAGCCCAATCAATTGCTTATTCAACGATACGCATACAGTAGAAGTTGAGATCAACTTCAGATCAACAAGTGCGAAGTGTCGAAGAGGATGGCACATGAGTGTTTAATCAACTTTAGGTCATAAAGGCGGAGTGTCGAAGAGGATGGCACAAGAGTGTTGAACCAACTTTAGGTCAACCTATGCGGAGTGCTGAAGAGGATGGCGCACGAGTGTTGAATCAACTTTAGGTTAACCAAGGACGGCGCAAGAGTGTGTCTAACCATCGCGGTAGAGAAACAACCAGAGTCAAAGTACTTCCACCTCTGTTGAAAGTCTGAGCACATGTCAATCTTTCCAGGATTGCCGTAATGTTGATTCTGTATACAATCAACCAATCAATCAATCAAATTGAATGTTGTTCAGATCCACATGAAGCACAGGTCCTTAACAAAAACAGGCCAAATCACGAAATATGCACCTGCTCATGCCCTGTGCAGTTCTTGTGTCTGCAGAATGGGTAGCTAGCCTCATAAGCAACCATTTATCCTCGCCACTTGTGATATGTTGCTATTTATTGCCTCCCGTTCGGGCATCGTGTACACTGCGTGTAACATAATATAATATTCTTGTTTCGAATGCCCCTCAATGAGTAGGTTACTCTTATGTGTGTCCAGAAAAGGGCGTTAAGTGACGGGTTGCAGTAGCTTTCCTCACATCTCGAGCGTGCTGATGAAGCTGGACCGGGGTCCTCCAGGCGGTTGTGCTATGCTTGGCCTCATCTGCGTGTCGCTCACTACTACGGAGATCACGTCGAACCTCACCTTGTTAGCCAGACTGTTGTCTTCGACAACAGCCCGTTTCCAGGACGACCAACGAGGAGGTCAGATGATGGCCTTGGACAGTAAATTTCTCCTGATCCTGGCTAACATTCTCTGATCAGTGTGTTTTGCCTGACCCTGTCTAATATTCTCTGATCAGTGTGTTTTGCCTGACCAGACGTTAACCTCATCGTCCCGTCAGGTGAGGGTCTTGGCCAGTATATTTCTCCTGATCCTGTCTAACATTCTCTGATCGGTGTGTTTTGCCTGACCAGACGTTAACCTCATCGTCCCAAACATAATATAATGAAACATAATATAATTTGACCTAACATAACATAATTTGACATATGACATAACATCATCATGTAGCATGTCCTTTGTAGAACGTCGCTCCCATCACAGTCTGTCTGAAAGAAACTCGTTCCCTTGCCAAAACACCAGCTTCCGCCACTGTCATACTCAGGCACTCCTGGATATCTTGGTGCCATCGTCTTCTTGGTCTACCCCTTCCTCTTTTGCCTGGCACCATACCTTCCATCACCTTCCTCTCAAGACCGTTGTGTCTCTTGATGTGACCAAAGTTTTTTGATTTTCTAGCTAAAATGGAATTGATAAACCAGTTCTCCTCTATGCTCAAATCTTGCCGAATGTCTACATTTGTTCTTTTCTCTGTCCAGGGTATTCTGAGGATCTTTCTGTAACATTTTGACACGAAGGATTCGATTATTTGTCTAGAAGTTTTGGTAATCGTCCATGTTTCACAGCCATAAGCTGCCACAGGAAAAACACAGGCTCTCAAGACTATACTTTTATCGTTTTGTTGGTGCCCTGCCATTATTTCTTCAGACTGTTCAGCCTCTGCATTACCATAGCTAGTCTTCTTCTGATTTCTTTCGAGCAATCACCATTTGTGTCGATTCTGGAGCCCAGATATTCAAAATGTGTAACCTGATCTATTTCCTCACCACCCACTGTAAATGTATGCTGACATTGTGTTTTATCGGTGGTCATTATCTTTGTTATGTTTATGTTTATGAACAGATTTTGATCTTTACTATGTCCATTAACGGCTGAAAGTAGCTGCTCTAGCCCTTCCGCACTTCTTGATAGTATCACTGTATCATCTGCGTATCGTAACTCTGGAATCTCGTACCCCCCAATCGTAAATGGGTCGAAACTTTCAATGTTCTCATCTTCTCGTACATTTCTCATTATACATTCCGCATATATGTTGTACAGATAAAGTGAGAGGATACATCACTGTTGGACTCCCTTTTGTACTGCAAATCAATCTGATGTTTGCCCAGATACTCGGACAGCGGCTTGTTGATCTTGGTATAATGTTTCAATGAGATGGACTATATGCAAAGGAATCCCCATTTCCTTCATGATTCTCCACATATTTTGATGTTTTACCGTGTCGAAAGCCTTAGTGTAATCAATGAAACATGTGTACAGGTCTACATTAAACTCTCTACATTTTTCATAGATACTCCTTAAATTGAATATGTGGTCCCAGGTCCCTCTGTCTTTCCTAAAACCTGCCTGGACTACGTGAATTTCAGATTCAAACCTTTTTCTATCCTTCTTAATAGGATTCGCAAGAGTATCTTGCTAGCATGGCTGATCAGTGCGATAGTTCGGTAGTTCGTGCACAGCTTCAGGTTGCCTTTTTTGGAGGGGAATATAAATTGATTTCTTCCATGCTTCTGGCCACTCTGCACTGTTCCATATCTGTTTACACAGCTTGTGATAGACTCGAGCACACATAACATAACATACCATTATATAACATGACATGACTTTAATGCTAATTTAAAAAATGTTATGTCTGAGTTAGTGTTAACTAGTTCCGAGGATCCAACCCCTTTGTTTCAGATTCTTTAACTACAAATCTTGACCACTTAAACTAGACTAGGAATTTTCTACACATCCATCAGTAGACTTGGAGGTGATTCACACAAATCTACCAAAAGAGTGAATGGATTGGTCGCCGTATTGTAATTATCTGAACGAGCGTTGAAGACAAAACATCATTCAGGCTAAAGCTCAGACGAAAGGTAATTACAACAAATTTGGTTGCTTTTAAAAACTGTGACACCTCACAACGGACAGCAAAAGCAGTGGACAGTAACATTTATATTGAATGCACGTTCTCGAGACAATCGTGCTGTTCGCTCATAACTCAGCCCTTTTTAAAGCTAAGTGCTTTTCGTCGCTGCTCAAGAGTTACCTGGGTACCAATTATTTTGGACAACTCAGTGCCCTGATATAGCCACTTGCACAATGTTTGTGGCTGAGAAACGGGTTGGTTGAAAGTCTGAACCTTATCGAACTACAGCAATAACAACATATTTTGACAGGACAGATCAGACGTAGTAATTCCGGTTCATACGCTGCGTGAAAGAACACCAAAGAACCGAAGAACCTCTTTCCTAAAAAAACACGTGCCGTTCCTAGGACCAGATAGCTTGTCGACAATTCAAGTAATTTGATTTCACAAAAAGTTTCCAGCCGAGTTAAAGGTATCAATTTAAGTACATTTCCATTCCATTCATTACCGGCAATGCGTAACTTAATTTATTTGTTCCCAAAACATTTCCCATAATCCCACAAGGAAGATTATGCACTTCAGAACGTGTGAAGCCAGAAGACGAAATGTTTTTGCCGGACAATTTATCTGATCTCCATCACATAAATATAAAGATTTTATTCACAGGCCTTTTACAAATTACATATTAATCTATTGTTGAAAGCGACAGCTTCAGACCAGCTTGCTCTTCTTCACACGAATCTGTTCTCACGTTTAAGATGGCGTATCTTCAGTAACCCGAAACACAGACTTTAATTTTGAGCTGGGCAGGACATAACAGAAATTTCCGGGAAAAAATGTCTGCCTTTCTGATCTTGCTAGATTTCTTGCTAGGTTACGATTGGGAAATGTTTGCTAGCAATCAACTATCGAGGTCTTTGACAGTTCATCTTATTGTGTATTGATTCCTTGTGGCCTTAACAATCAAACCGTCACATGAAATTTTTTTTCTTTCATTGAGGAATGAGGTGGTAGTGATTGGAAAGGACGTGGGTGCTTGAAATGTTATGCAAAATTTGACAAAAAAAAAAGCAATCATCATCATGTATATTAGTCTTATGATTTTAAGAATTAATTCCATACACAAAATTGTATTATTTTAGCATGTCTGTTTTTCCTACACTCCTTTATTTCCCGACCTCTTTCAAACAATCTCTCTTTCTCTTGCTCTGTTTTTTGTACTATTATCTCTGTTTGTCTTCCTTTCTCTGAACCGCTATTGCTCTTTTTTTCTATATTTCACTCTTTCTCTCATTTTCTTTCT
>JAVGWX010000006.1:14057545-14425045 GCA_036924085.1 Ariolimax columbianus
ATAGAGATACACTTTGGAAAGAGACGCTCAAGGAAGGGCAGGTGACGGAGACATGCAGTTGAGAAAGAACATTTCATTTCAGAGACAGAAAGAACACTTGACTTCAGAGAGAGAGAGCATTTCACTTCAGACACAGAGAGAGAACACTTCACTTCAGGGAGAGAGCATTTCACTTCAGAGACAGAGAGAGAACACTTCACTTCAGAGATGGAACACTTCACTTCAGAGACAGCATTGAGAAGAAACACACGGAGACGGGTCGTGAGATTTTAACACAGGTTTGAGTTGAGAACAACAGAGAGAACAAATTTCACTTCAGAGACGGAGAGAGAACACTGCACTTTAGAGACAGAGAGAGAACATTAGATTACTTTTGAAAGAGACGCTTTGTGGAGAGCAGGGGACGGAGATAGACAAGTAGCAAGCAAGGTAACTACCCTACTATTATGTATTGGTCGTAATTACAAGTCACCAGTAGCTTTTAGAGACAGTCTTCCAGTCATCCCTTTCATTATATTGACACAATCATATCGATCACGTCGACATCACCTTGATCACATGAATGTAAGTCGTCAGTTGCAGCTAGAGGCAGTTTTCCAGTCATCCCATGGATCATATTTGACGCAGTAAATCCTGATCACGTCGAAACCACTTTGGTCTACAGCCGACAAAGATAAACAAGACCACGGACATCATACCTGGGCTTAGAACCTACTAACTTCACCATCAACTTCAATCCGCAACAAAGCTCGAGCGCAGCAGGCCAGATTAGGAAGGAGAAAGAACCGGGCAATAACAGTATCTATAAGGGTACGGGTGTTTTAGATAAGCATGTGAGAGAAGAATTTAAGTTGTTAGAAGTTTACAGCTGGTAGTGTTACTTGAATACTGAGTATGTTGTATTGTGTTTATATTTAATGTTACTTGAATTTGGTTAGAGTGAGTTTAGAGTGAAATAGAATAGAACAGGCCCTTTTACCGTCTGCGACATAGCTCCGTCACATTGATTGGCTATGGTACATACCCAGTTTAACTCCTGCTAACTGTACGTTGTAGTCGATCCAGCTGGTGAACTAAACAGTAAGAAAACGAAACGAGGAAGGGAACTGGCAACCCCACCTCATAAACAAGATGTGGCCTTCTGCAGTGAAGTCTCTAACACTTCATCCACGACAGTAGTCAAATTTCTCAAACTGGTGACGATAACCTCCCTACTCCCTCAGTATCTCGTGCCAAGCAGGAAGGTTGGTACAGTTAAAGTTTATGTATTTGACTGTAATGTTTCCACTGCACTAGTGTTAACTACGCGATTATGTTGTAATGTGGATGTTTGGAACCAATCTTATTTACTTCATTTAAACTCTTATTAATGTATCTTTGGTGTCGTGTTACAGTAGCTTTTCTTACATTCCAAAGCGTACCTGAAAAGAAAAACCCCTACTCTCATAGATACAGTCCAAAGCGTACATGAGAAGAAGAACCCCTACTCTCATAGATACAGTCCAAAGCGTACCTGAAAAGAAAAACCCCTACTCTCATAGATACAGTCCAAAGCGTACCTGAAAAGAAAAACCCCTACTGTCATAGATACAGTCCAAAACGTACATGAGAAGCAGAACCCCTACTCTCATAGATACAGTCCAAAGCGTACATGAGAAGAAGAACCCCTACTCTCATAGATACAGTCCAAAGCGTACCTGAAAAGAAAAACCCCTACTGTCATAGATACAGTCCAAAGCGTACATGAGAAGAAGAACCCCTACTCTCATAGATACAGTCCAAAGCGTACCTGAGAAGAAGAACCCCTACTCTCATAGATACAGTCCAAAACGTACCTGAGAAGAAGAACCCCTACTCTCATAGATGCAGTTCAATGCGTGCTTCTCGGTAAGACACCACTTTGGTGATCATGTTGAATCTGCCGTCGAGGACTGAAGTGTTATAGACATCACTGTGCTAGGTCTCAGCTTTTTGTGCAGTGAAGTTACCACTCCACTTCCTTGCAGCCTTGCATTCCCTTAATGAATGTCAGATACATTTTACTTATGAGTAGATTCGAGCTTGTTGAGACCAGTTATCGTACCCGTTCCCTTTCTGGAAGAGATAAGTCATAATGTCAACACCTGGCTTAGTAACGAATATGTATATTTAGCTGATGATAGAATCCTTCTGAGACTTACCCACTCACAGAAGATGTCTCTTTTTGAAGATTTTCATTCCAGGAGGAGCATCGGACAACCTCTACAGTTCCTTTAATCTATTAAAAATACCACTTTGTGTGTTCAAGCAGCAGACAATTTTTTTCCTGAAATGGTTGCTGACGGTATGCACACCTCTCTTTAGCAGTATTTTACGACATGCATGCAGGAGGAGCAGGTCTATTCTTTCTTTCCCAGTCATTTAAACCTATCGCTAAACATAATACTAATAGTAGTAATAATAATGATAGGAATAGTAGCAGTGATAGTAGTAATAATAATACTAATAGCAGCAACTTCTATCATGATGAGGTGACTGTGTAAAGAATTTTTTTGTTAGATTTTTTTTCTTGCGGCGTTATCGTTTCTCTTCTCCGTGTTGAAGGATGCCACGAAAGAGCCTGCAAGTAGAAATCAATACAACAATCGGGCGTTGTCTGAAAACGTCTTACCAGTCGGCCAATCCTTTCACTACCGAAGCAATACCAAAGCATTATGGATCACAAAACAGCCTTCCTGTTAGTTTCAAACAATATAGAAGGACACTAACGACAAAAAAACACTACTGTCTGACATTTGCATATTCAGTTCAAATGCAAAGTACTGATGGTCTAAGATATCCATCGCGCAATCGCTGACCGAAGACCGATGATAAATGAAATGAAGTGTGCTGTGGAGAGACCACATGAACAATATGCGAGCGCCATTTTAGTCGTCATACCGTAACTAGAAACATACTCAGTGAGACAAACGTCCAGAGGAAATACAGATCCTCATAATAAAAACTCTGCCATGCTTCTTAGGCAATCCCAAAACAACTTTAACTTCGAAGAGCGTGACAACTTAAGATCACAAAATAATAAAGCAGCCACGGACAATTTTAACTGTAACAGCACGGCATGGGGATACAATAAATCAGAAGCTAATAGCGAGAAGCTGGAGAACTGGAATCAGCAGAACGGACTACAGCTCTTTCTGATCAAAACCTACCAATTCTCTTAATAGATTCATATGGCGAAGAGTATACAACCCTTGCTGCATATTTGTATTCGTCAACTTAATACATCAAGTGACCAAATCTGAAGAGGAGCCTGTACACGGACGAAACAAAGGCCCATCTCGTCCAGCACTACAGAAGGTGTCAAACTGTCGAATGTACTCTCCAAAGAAAAAGACGCTTTAAAATATCAAAATGGGAATTGTTTGACTGTGATCTATCTATACACGAAGGTGTTGAAACTAAACTAACTCTCGCAAAATACGAGGCTTTTGGGAAAGTTACAAAATGGATCTTCAGACACCACATACCGAGATGCTACAGAACCCAGTATACTTATGAGCGTAATGAAAACACGCACCTGCAACAAAATATTGGCGATAGGAAACTGGCCGGACTTACGGACAAAATTACAGAACAATAAGCCTCACCAGTCACCCTAGCAAGGTCATGCTTAGATTAATCCTCGACCGATTGAAACCCCAAGAAGAGAACATCATTGCTGAGACGCAAGCAGGGTTCAGACAGGGAAGAAGCATTATCGAACATATATTTATTATAAGGCTGCTAAGCGAGAAATATCTAGAACAGCAGCAGAAGCAGTATAATGTGTTTGTTGATTTTAAGAAGGCGTTTGATAGGGTATGGCATAAAGCGCTATTGACAACCATGAGGATGTATAAAATCAACGGAAATATTATAAAGGTCCTTGAACAACTGTTCAAGGACCTTGCGAATGAGAGGCGAGGGGACTGGTTTCGCACATCAGTTGGTGTGAGACAGGGTTGTACACTCTCTCCAACTCTTTTCAATATATTCCTTGAGGGAATTATGAGTGAGACACTTGGAGATCACGTTGGTACTGTGAAGATAGGGGGCCGAACGATTACCAACCTTCGTTTTGCAGATGATATCGACGGGTTGGCGGGTCCAGAAGCAGAACTCCAGGAATGGGCCAAAAGGCTCGATGAAACAGCTCTTGACTATGTTATGGAGGTAAACGCTGGAAAGACAAAATTAATGACCAACAACGCCGAGGGCTTCAGCAGTAGGATAAAAGCTAATGGTCAGGAACTCGAAGTGGTTGCCCGTTTTAAATATCTGGATTCGATTGTCAGTGATGAAGGATCAAAATGTGAGGTGTTGGCCAGAATAGCGCTGACAATAGCGGCCCTTGCACGGCTTAACATGATCTGGCAAAGATAGACGGTTAGCAGTATGCACTAAAATAAGATTAATGCGTACAGTGGTCCTGTCAATATTCCTCTATGCTTGGGAGACATGGAGAGTTACAGCAAACCTTCAGCGAAGGATACAGACCTTGGCGATGAGATGTTTCCAAAGACTTTTAAACGTTACGTACAAAGATCGAGTTACAAATAAGGAAATACGAGATAGAATTACAATAGCAATTGGACCTTTTGAAGACCTCTTGGCAACTGGCAAAAGAAGGAAACTCGCTTGGTACGGTCACATATCGAGATCAAATGGTCTTGCAAATACGATCATCCTTGAAAAGGTTCAAGGAAGATGACGAAAAGGTCGTCCCAAAAAGAGGTTGGAGGACAACATAAAAGAATGGACCCATCTCCGACCAGAAGAGGCACAGGGAGCGGCGGCTAATAGAGAAGGGAGACGTGGGCTTGAGAGGATGTCTTCATGTGTGTGTAGCAGACCCCACTCTTAATTCCCAATGGTTATTCCAACTCAGAACACTATCACACTCACCCACATCAATCATGACCACACACTGCAAATAATATAGCACAAAGCAGATTGCATATTTATTATATAATACTCATACCAGAAAAATGAGTAGTGAAATTACAAACACAATACAATACATATGCCCTTAACTAAATATTTCTATATTATATATATATATATGTTGAAATACATATTAACTAAAACGGAAATTTTAAGCATTAGCTATTGATGGAATTCCCAACTACCAAAAACCCAGTTCTATTGCCTTACTTCCATCACACACAGATCTATTTAACTGCGTCCTCAAAACACCTTATCAAAAACTTCCTCACTCAAATCCCCTCAAGCGGGCGATCTGGACATACCTCGTTCACAATGTGCCCTGCTTACAACACACATTCAGGTTATCTATTAATACAAAACTCACACACCTATTTGAGCGATCCTGTTCTATCACTAACATTCGTACGACAGTCTATCAATCGCTCCTCTATCTAAGTCGGTGAGCTAAACCAGACTCCTATCTACATTCACTCTCCTTCGCTCTCATCCCCTCTCCATCCAGCCTGCTGAGCTAAACTTTGACTCTGTATTATATACACTAAAGCAGTATCAAAGCTGACAAATGGATCTCAGGTGGTTGGCTCTATTCAGTCTTATTGGAACGAAATACTTTGCACACCTGTCACTCATCTATAGCAGCAAGCTCCGCTTGTCACTCATTCTCCCCCTACCCAAATCGGAACGCCAGTGGTCAGCTCCTACCTGACCACATTCTTTGCCCCAACTCTGTTTTTCTTTGTTGAGACGGTAAGTGACCTTGACACGCATTCAGGTAGCTTTAAGCTTTAACATGTTCAGGTAGGCTTTGTTATCAGCAACCACATCACCCCTGTCATAAACTCTCTTGCTCCGGCGGGAACTGTTACATGTGCTCCAACGACGTCACCAGTTACGGTATGACGTGACCTGACCTGAATGAAGATAAAAGGCATTTGAACGAGCAATGACAAAGAACTCTGAAAATAACCCATTCTCTGATCAGTCAGGTTGTGGAAGACCTTCTACATGCTATTTCAACCTCGGAAAAAAAGAAAAAAAAGAATGAGTCACCTTGTGGAAGACCTGGACATGAAAACAGACAGTCGACGCGCCTGAAAACTTATCAAAATCTAAGTAATGATCCAGCAAGCCATCCTGCCGGCAAAATGCAAGTTACCCACAACCAAACAGCTGGCTAATTTCTACTAAATGGGAAAGCCACTAAAACAGAGCAAGCTAAAATCCAGAAGAATTAAAAAGTGCAATATATCAAATGAAAAACAATAAAGCAGCTGTTCATGGTGATCTGAGATCTGAGAGCAGAGCACACTCAAATTTTTGACCAGACACCATCAACAACTATTGCTACTTGCATTGAATCTATGCACATTTATCAAATCTGGAGGAAATTCGATGTGATTTCGCTGATAAATCGAGGGAAAACCTCAACAGAATCTAAGAATTGTCGGCCAGTGTCGCTGCTGTACTGAAAGTAGAAGGTTTTTGAAAGGATGTTCCAAAACCGTATCGCTCACTCGATAGACAAGAAGTTTATCAAGGATCAAGCAAGCTTCACATCTGGAAAGATCATGCTGCTGTGAAATTCTTGAGCTGACACAACTATTCGACGAAAGGATACTTCTTCTTCTTCTTTAGTCTTCTAGTTTAGTCTCTGGTGCATTGGATGGTCGGTCAGTCTTCGGAGTTTCTCTGACTGCAGCTGGGCTCTGCAGTCTCTTCTATCGGTCATGGATTTCAGTTTTGTAATCTTTTCAAGTTCTACAATTGGCGTTGACTTCATGCCACCTGTTATAATTCTCATGGCTTGGTTTTGAAGTTTGTTAACTTTATCGAAGTTCGCCTTCGCTGCTGTTGTCCATGCCGCAATGCCATACTCGAGAACTGGTCTCACTCTTCCAGTGTACAGTTTCTTTAGTATGCCTTCGTCTGCTCCCCAGCTAGTGCCAGCAAGTTTCCTCATGATTGCCATTCTTTCTCTGGCTTTCATTCGGTTTCTCTCAATCTGACTTTTCCATGTCATGCGCCGATCAAATGTGACTCCCAGATAGGTTGGGTTGTCGTTTGGCTGCAGGAATTTTCCATTTAGACTTTATTTGGTACTTTGGGGTTTTAATGAAAGCGAGAATATTGTGCATGTGGTTTTCTCCTCGTTTATTTTGACCAGCCATGAGTTCGCCCACTCTTCCAGCGATGTTAGTGCCGTCTGCATCCGATTTCTTGCTATGGTGAGATTCTTTTCAGAGGTCCACATAGCCAGATCGTCTGCAAACATTGAGCTATGGACTCTTCTTGGTATATTCTCTGTAATATCGTTTATATATACCAGGAATAGTGTGGGTGACAGTACTCCCCCTTGGGGTACTCCCTGCTCGAGTGTCACCTTTTTGCTCATCTGCCCTTGTACTTGGACTCTGGCCGTTCTTTGTTTGAGGTAGTGGTTGATCCACTTGTACATCCTCCCACAGACATCACTTCTTCTTAGCTTGACTCTAAGTCCATCCTTCCAGACTTTGTCAAATGCCTTTTCCAGATCCACCCAAACAGCTACTGTGTGTTTCTGTGCCTGGTAGGCCTCTTCTATCTCCTGGGCTATGAGGATGACCTGGTCCTCAGTGGATCTGTGCTGTCTAAAGCCGGCTTGCTGTGGAATTAGTATTCGTTTTTCTTCCAGATGCCACATCAGTCTGGTGTTTATCATCCGTTCCATCAGCTTGCCGACACAGCTCAGTAGGCTTATGGGCCTGTATCCATTTGGATCTGTTTTGTCCTTTCCTGTTTTTGGTACTGGTACCAGTATTGCGTCATTCCATGCCTGTGGTACAATTCCCCTTTTCCAGCTTTGGTTCAGGACCGATAGCAGTTTCCTCTTCGCTGTTTGGCCCAGCCCCATCAGCATTTCGTTTGTTATCCCGTCTTTTCCGGGAGATTTCCTTTTCTTTAATGTTCTCATAGCCTCTTCCATTTCGCGCATTGTTAATTTGGCCATCATGTGCTCTTTAGGTGCCGTATTCATGTTTTCGTGCCCCTTTAGCTCTTCGCTAATGTCTGTATGTTTATCTGCAGGGACCTCGATGTGGTTTGCTCTGGCATAGTGATCGACAAGACGAAAGGATACGAATCCAAGCCATCGTAGAACTCGCTGCCTAAGGAAAGTGTAAATGATTGAGCAACCGGTGCGAGAATGTGCCTCTGCATTTATCACTTGTTCCTTCTATGTAATTTCAATGATGGATCGTAGGCGTCATAGATGAAGAGTGTTTTACTTTTGCTCATGTTTGGCATAAGGTACCCAAATTTCGTTGCCGTATATGGACGTACCAACGATACATACATTGGTCACCAAGATCTTAATTTTAATTGTACGTTTCTGGTTTTCCCAAACACACGTTCTGAGAGGTGCAAATGTCGCAGCAGATTTGTCCATTTCTGTGTTCAGAGAGTTTTGTCGTTGATGAAGGACCCCATGTACATGAACTGGGACACAGCTGCCAATTCATAATTATTGATGTTAAGATTTGGTGTGGCATCTGCATATTCTCCAAGCACATTTGTTTAGTTGGGACAGAATAATTGTCCATTTTCGCCGATCAAGACCGTCAATATCATCCTGTGTCATGCTACATCCTTGAGATGCGCGTGCTCTTGTAACTGATCAAGCCAATAAGAGAACGGAAGATTTAATATTGTATGACCTGAAAACTTGGTCTGAAGCTGGTACTGTACTCCCTCTACATTATTCTGCTCTATATAGGCTTTTTTACGTTAACGAACGATTATTATAGCAAAGCAAACATTCGAAATATGTATGCACGCAATGTATTTTTCTGTACAATATATCATAAGAGACAAGAAAATAGAAAGTGATGATTTGAAGAATATTGAGTTTCTTTTCTGCATTATCTTACATTTGTTATTAGTTCAGATACCATGTACTACTTCTTGTCACAGTGCACCTTAATGCTGCTTTTTCGAAGAAATGGGCAAAAAACAAAAAAGTATACATCATGTTGGTGATTAGGCGTCTCTTGTTGGTTTAAGAGTTCCGAAGAAGATTGTAATTGTTGACTGAAGATGAATTCCTTATGGGCTAATCTCAAGTTCGACCAAAAGTTGAATAATTTTGCAGTAAAAAACATGCACATGTTTCATATTCAATGGATAAATTACATTTTTATTTTTAATTATATACTCTATAAGAATGTATGTCTAAATAAGAGATCCAGAAATAATTATATATGTATTTTTTTTCTTGCTGCTAAGACTACATATTAGCTTTATTATTGTAAGAGAAGGCATTTTCGAAGTTTGAAATAAAACTTTTAGGCTGTATTTATATTCAAATTGTTTGGCCTATTGTTTTTTGTGTGGCTCTTATATTCATCGTTGTCCATCAGTGCTCAGGTTGTAAAAAACATTAATTATAAGCATTCAAACTATCGTTAACATTTTCTATAAAAATGCATGGACAATTATTATTAGATGATTATTTTTGCAACTTACTGATTCCGCTAATGCACCTTGAGATGTGGATATTACAATTTCTATCGAGGTGTTCCCTGAGACCTGATAAAATCTGCTCTAGAATTATATGATATGCTGAATACAAATTCGAATAACTTGCTTTTCCCAAGGGTTTATGACAAAGAAAAGAAAACTTGTGCTTTATCAGAGAGGTTTGACAATTGTTATCATTGCTGGTTACGTTTCGAAAGTCCCTAATCTTTTCTTGAGGTGTGTATTGAAATACAATATCGGTGTGTTCATTTGAGCTTGTTTGTACTAATTGTGGTTTGAGGACATCCATTACCAGTCCATACAGATTCAACACCAGTTTATTTGTATGTATAAATGAAACCTCCCATTTTTTTGCCTAACAAAAATGTCTAGGGGGATAAAGGAAATGCAAATTATGTCCGAACATTAAGACACTTGTGCCTGCAGTTCCTTAAACAGCCATAACTGTGTTGAACTCCTCTGTGACAAATGTCTCGTTAGAATTCCATTGTTGAAGAATGTCTCGCCGCGTGTCTGAAAGCTTTTCGCCATCTTGACCGATTTGGCCTTTCTTAGATAGGCGTGTTATTCCCCCTTGCAGGCGTTCTCAAAACTCATGACGTTTCTGGTGATCCCTGCTTGCTTTCACAATTACCCTCTCGAGTTTTTATGCCACTCTTTTCCTCGTTCCTCATTTCTTGTGCTTTCAATCCTCACAAATGTCTTTCTCGCTCTCGCTAGCATCTATTTATCTCTAACTTGTGTAGTTATTATTCATGCCTGCCAATCGCTTATATCTATTCACTATTTCTCACTCATTTCTTTTGGCTTTCTTGGGAATATAGTCGTCTAAATACTTTGGATCGCTTTCTTGAGCTCATCCATTGAGACACAGCTTTTTCTTCTACTGTCACCACATGCTCTTTGGCCTGCACCAATCCCCACTTTCTTGTTCTCTTCCTATGAGATATATATTTAGGCTCGTGTCTGATTATATTGCAAGGTCTATCATGAGAGTTTATCCTATTCAAATCTTATTTCTCTCTCAAGATGTATTGGTTTAAAAAAAAACTGTTTATCGTCTCTAAATCTGTTCTTATTATTACTTCCAGCCATCTGATACAAGTAAATACAGTGATTATTACTTCTAACCATCTGATACGAGTAAATGTAGTGATTATTACTTCCAAACATATGATACGAATACATGAATTGATTATTACTCCCAGCCATCTGTTACGGGTATAATCTGATACGAGTAAATATATTGATTATTACTTCGTTGGGGTTTGATGATTTGTCATTACTTACTTGATCGGAATCTGATTAGCGTAGTGGTAGAACACTCGCTTTTCTGGTCAGAGATACTGCGTTCAAGTCCCATTACGGGTCATCTACGGTAGACTCAGTTGTAACTGACAGTCAGACTTAGTTTTTGACAAGGAAAGGCAGTGAGGAAGGGAAATGACCGGCATAAATCATAAGCAAGATGTTGCATTGTACAATGGGTGTCTAGCATTTCATGCCCGAATCAGTGTCTCCTATGAGACTACATTAACCATCACTTGATCCCACACAATGTGCCTCAACCATCAAATAGAACAGATTAACCAGTAATCACATATTCCTCTGTTCATTGTATCCACCTTCACTGCTCTCACACTCTCTATGTGTATCACTTTCTTTGTTTTTCACAAACTCTGTATTTTAATTTGAACCAAGATGATTTTTGTCTAACATATTTGTATGAGACTTTTACACTCCCACCGAAAAATTAAACAAACACACACAAACAAACACAGGAACAAACTACACACAATTAATGTAGCCAAGTTTTGTAACTCATTAAAAAGCTTTGGCAATACAAAACTGATACAAGTTTTTAGTAGGACAGAGTGCTTGTCGACAGAATCTGACAGTTCTTTACACAGGCTGAAAGTTTAGATTGCCGACTGTTTTTCGTTCTTTTTAAAATGTCCATGGGTGGAGAGGGGGGTGGACTCCGTCTGCACTTGTCCAATTCCCGAATCTGTACTCCCAGCATTGGTTCTAGCTCCGGCTAAGCGTCTGTCTTGTAGAATTATCGACTGCATTGCGCGTGAGTAAGTCTGAAACGGTATTGCCTTGTTAACGTATTAGTGCCCAAATCGTACTGCCAAAGTGGCGTCTTCAAACAAGATAAAATTAACAAAAGTCTATGTACACTTGATTCTGAAATGACCTGTCGATTGGCATATCCAGACGATAGTGTTTCTCTTAAATGTAGGTCTTTTATCAATTGTTTTGGTGACCTGTGTATAATTATACTGCTTCTTCATTTCTTATCTGGCTCCTTTTTTTTAATAGCGAAACTGCACCTTCTATTACGTTGTGTTAAAACCTGTTTCATAGTTATGTATTTTCGTAAATGCAAAGGTGTAAAACGTTTTGTTTTCAGCTAGCTTTCCCTCACCAGATTGTATACGGTCACTGCTAACACAGTAAGCTACACCACTGAATTTCATAAGTGTAGAGAATTCATAAATTATGAAATAATGTTTAGAGATGCTCGACGCAAAAATGGACACGGTAATAAATGCAACAACTTAAAAAGCCACGGCGAAAAGATACAAATAATCACCAATATTGTGGCCTGCAAGCATTACAATGGAGACGAATAGACGCACGGCAACAAGCATGCTATCATTGTCTGATCATTGGTTCTAACAACGGGAAGGAAATCTCACAAAATGGAAATGAGATGTTTGCAAAAATGCGATAACTTAATGCAAGAGGCAGAGTGAAAGAAGAAGAAATACAGCAGACAGTAGTAACAACGATACGAATGGCCTATTTTGACATTTAGAAAATTAAATGGTTTGGACATTTGGGAAAACTACGTACAAACATGTATGTTTATTTATGAGAAATATTTGATGAAGACTTGGTGATACATTGACAAACCTGATTTGCACTATGGTATGTGCACAGTTTCTTAATGGGCGGAGATAGCTAAAGAAATACTTCAAGTGTTAGTTCCATAGTGGTCGGAGTTAGCTGAAGAAATAGTTCTATAGTGGTCGGAGGTAGCTGAAGAAATAGTTCTATAATGGTCGGAGGTAGCTGAAGAAATAGTTCTATAGTGGTCGGAGGTAGCTGAAGAAATAGTTCTATAGTGGTCGGAGGTAGCTACGAAAATGAATGTAGAGTTACAAAGTGGTCGGAGGTAGCTACGAAAATGTCTGTAGAGTTACATAGTGTCAGAGGTAGCGGAAGAAAGGCCTGTAAAGTCACATAGTGTCAGAGGTAGCGGAAGAAAGGCCTGTAGAGCTACATAGTGTCAGAGGTAGCGGAAGAAAGGCCCGTAAAGTTACATAGTGTCAGAGGTAGCGGAAGAAAGGCCTGTAGAGTTACATAGTGTCAGAGGTAGCGGAAGAAAGGCCCGTAAAGTTACATAGTGTCAGAGGTAGCGGAAGAAAGGCCTGTAGAGTTACATAGTGTCAGAGGTAGCGGAAGAAAGGCCTGTAGAGTTACATAGTGTCAGAGGTAGCGGAAGAAAGGCCTGTAGAGTTACATAGTGTCAGAGGTAGAGGAAGAAAGGCCTGTAGAGTTACATAGTGTCAGAGATAGCGGAAGAAAGGGCCGTAAAGTTACATAGTGTCAGAGGTAGCGGAAGAAAGGCCTGTAGAGTTACATAGTGTCAGAGGTAGCGGAAGAAAGGGCCGTAGAGTTACATATTATCAGAGGTAGTGGAAGAAAGGCCATAGAGTTACATAGTGTCAGAGGTAGCGGAAGAAAGGCCCGTAGAGGTACATAGTGTCAGAGGTAGCGGAAGAAAGGCCTGTAGAGTTACATATAGGTCGGAGGAAACTGAAGACACTCATTGAGTTTCATAATGATCGGCTATTGTTGCAGCAAGATCTGGCTTTGCTAATGACTCATGGGCCTGTGATAACGTCATGGCTCTGAACTAATACATGACGAAAACCAGATCAGTAGGAGCATCAACCCGCTTGAAGTCTCGGAACCTTTTCTCAGTATTTCCCTGTAGAACGCTTCTCTTATATCTTGATTGTCTTTCTGATACTCCCGGAGCCACGGTTGAAGATCATACACTTCTACAAGATCACGAGATACTGATTCATAATTAAATCGGGTATCTTCGGCTAAACCATAGCTCTCGTACAATGAATGAGTTCAACTTCTTACTAGAAACAGACATGTGGCCCCCACTGCACAATAACACTTTGGACATCAAGGTACCAAGAATCAAGAATGGAGGGTCTTGGATGGAACAAGCCGAGAAAACAATTGGGCGAGTGACGATAGTTAGGACGATAATTAAGGGAAAAGAAACAAAAATAGTACCGCTACAAAAAGGCATTTGATTCGGTTGAAAAAGAATTCTAGTAGAAAGTGCTGGGCGAGTAAGGAGTAGACATCTACTACGAGGAAATACTCAAGAGATGTTTCGAAGGATGCACCACCGGCATACGTCAATTCACTCAACCCATCACATTCGTCCATTCACTCAACCCATCACCATCGCGACCGAGAAGGGAGTGTGGCAAGAAGACGCTATCTCGCAGAACTTATTTTCTGCATGCCCCGAGTCGACGATCAGGCACTGCGATTTGGACAACTACGGCATCAAAATCAATGGAAGACTACTAAACCACCTCAGATTCGCAGACGACATCTTCCTCATCACATATACGCCCATAGAAGCGACAGCGATGCTACAGTTACTAGACACGGAAGGCACCAAAGCAGGTCTAGCTATGAACCTAGGAAAAACCAGAGCTATGCGCAACCGTTTCGCAGAGGCCTACTCCAAACTTTTGAGTGGAACGATTATAGAGGACGCTGACGAATATGTCTTTCTGGGAAGGCTCCTCAACATGGAGAACAACATAAAACCTGAGATCACCAGACGGAAACGGGATGACTAGGCAGCTTTCAACTCCCTCGTGACAGCAACAGACGCCACGGAAGATACTAGGAAATCCTTTGTTGGCCAAAGAGTGGTGAATGCTTGGAATGCATTGCCACAGGAAATAGTAAAGATATGGTCAATTAATGCATTCAATAAAAATTGGACGTGCATAGTTATTTTTAGATCAAGAGAAGGAAAATAAACTGGTTGTTTACATACTCTGCAGCGTATTCTAAACCAGTATAAAGACTTTAAGTTAGGTTAAGTTAACCTGTAGCTAAATAGCACTCAGAAAAGTCATGATGTGATACATCCGATAGATCGGTGCTACGCAGTGAGATATCTCGTTTGGGCTTCCCTGCTAGAGTGAGAGGTCAGGTTATTGGTGAACATAGCGGGACAAAGAACATAAATCTTCATTACGAGACGGGAGATGGAAGCAGTGATTGCACCTCTGAGATTGTTATAGATCTTTTTGAGGACAGTGGTCGTGTCAGACTTCCAATCCTTACTTACGAAGGTAGATACGGGCAGGTAGATAAGGGCTGGTTAAGGCATGAGCGGGAAACAACTGCGCAGACCTCACACCTGCAATGGCAGGTGGATGTAAATCTAATATTCTGGTCGCGCTGGGGTTCCTGCAACGAATTCTTCTTCTTCTTCTTCGTACGCAGTCAGACAGTAACCATTATTTTTTCGAAAAAAGCGGCGGTCATCCTGAGGCTGTCGCCACTGCCATAGAGCTTGTCTTGCAGTTCCACTGGTGATGGTCACATCTGCTCTCTCTGATCCTCGTATGTCGGGCAGTTCTGCAGCAGATGTTCAGCGGTCATTTTACCAGTACCGCACGGGCATTCGTCGGTACACCCTATCTTCAATTTGTTGAATAGGTGGTACCTCAGCCTATTGTGGCCAGTGCGAAGTCTGAAGACAACGACCTGCTCTCTTCGGTTCAACTGGTTATAGGCATCGTCCTGCAACGAATGATCTAACATCCTGGCTTCACATGCATTAATTAGAGGTTCACTAGATATGGATAAGGAGTGTATTTTTATTAGTACACATCTAAAATGGTTATTGTCCACCTACATAAATCGATACACAATGTTAGTCATTAATTACCATTAACATCAATTCAAAACTTCGAAGTGTGTACAAATGTATATATATATATATACACACACATATACAAATTTATCATAACACATACAAACTTTCTATTAACAAAATCACAGTAAGATAACTGACTTCTTAAGCGTTGTTTCTTATTAAAATATATGTGTCTACCTCATACCCGATTAAAAGTTCTAACATCAGGCTTGGCTTGGATTCGTTCGTTCTCAATCTCCCGCTACCAAACCCTAACACGGACCTAAGTAGTAGAACGTAGTCCAGAGAACGGAATGCGTTGTGTCGTAGTTTACAGCTTGACTGCGATATTTGCACCTTTCGGCCCAACACATCCGACTTCAGCAAGCATTATTTGAGTACCGGGTTAGCATTCCCTCTTCGATCTCTCCTCCTTAGCCAGTCTACCCTGCTGCAGCCTGTTTTCCAGGATCACCGCTTGGAGGTGTAGAAGGGTCTTGGCAGCTATGGTTCGCTGGCCCTGACGCTAGCAGTCAGCTATGGGTCAATGACCTCTGCTGTTCAGCGTGTTGATCCCTAACATCAGGTTTAACAGTTGACAGAGTGAACAAATATAACGTCTTTCTGATGTGTCCATGCGATTTATTTCTTGTAAAAGAAGTCAACTGTCGTCCATATATAGCATAAGGTTAACTAAACTATTTCTAAATATAAGAATTTGTTTCTATAATTGTGGACAGAAGGAGAGCACGTGCTTGTACCGCAAGAATTGCTAATACCCATGCTGATTAAAATTTGCATTACATTTTCTGTTCTAGAACAATTCCATGAAATACTTTTGAAACAACATATTTATTTGACAAACATTCACTTTAATGGTTTATTCACTCACACTTATACATTATGTACTTTACTATATTCTGACCTTATGTACTTTACCATATTCTAACTGTATGTGCGTTATCACACTCCAACCTTAAATACTTTACCATATTTTAACCGTATGTACTTTATCACACTCAAACCGTATGTTCTTTACCACACTTTAACCATATGGGGTAGTCTGTGGATCTACTGTCCTGCTCATGTTGGAATTGCCGGAGTGAAATAGCTAACACCTGGTCTCGTAGGCACACTTAGTGGGAACATTGGCAATAGATAGAGGGAAAATTGACTAACGACCACCACTGGAAATAAAACACTGCATTCGATATGAACCAGCTATGCACAGATTGCAAATTTTTGAAATCACACACGGGCTCAGCAGGGGGGGTATTCGAGAGAGCGGTGCATGCGTGTGTAGAGTCATATATCCACGAGAGCCATTAGTAACTACACTTCGCTATTTACTGAGAGAGAGAGAGAGAGAGAGAGATAGAGAGAGAGAGATAGAGAGAGATAGATAGAGAGAGAGAGAGAGAGAGAGAGAGACTGAGCATCTACTGGATTGCCCGTAGTGCAGTGACGTCGAGATTATGAATTTTAACATACTTCATGGGGAACCGACGCTAGTCAGGTCAGGCACACCATACTGACAAGGACCTCGCTTCAGTGTCAAGCACAACATACTGAACAAGGCGACTATTTGTCTTCCATGTAGCGTTCCTTGGAAACTGAATGTTTTTAATATAGTCTGACTGACGAGATTTGGATCGGCGTGATCATGGTAGTAGTGAGCATCATGCACATGAATCAAAGCATGGCACTACGGCCAGGAGGATCACGGTCCACCTTCATTAGCACGCTCGGGATGTGCGGAAATCTAATATAACTTAACGCATTTTTCAGAGGGCACAAAATAGTAAACTTACTTATTGCTGGCACTAAACAACAACAACAATAAAAACTACACTTCAGTTATCTCAGACTCTCCTTAACATTAGTAGAATATATGATTTGGTCTATTCAGTCTATTATTTTACAAAATGTAGAAAATCGTTGATCGGTTAATAGCCTTTTCATTCCGATATATTTAATTCTCAAAGCTCTTGATCAATTTTTGTGTATCTGCGAGTTCGAAAAAAAAACAACAACTCCGCAAACGTGATTGATGAAGTTTCATTGTAAAATTATGGTTTACTCAGCAAATACAGTCCGATGATCTTGTTAGCAGCGGAAAACGTTAATCTACAATCCTAGTAGTTTGGAATACAGCGATACTAGTTTTATTTCATTAGCATCATCATTATAACAGGGCATGGCGAGTAATTCAAGAGTCACAAGTCTCCTAGCGTTTCAAGCACAAGTTTATCTCCCCTAATAGAGTAGTAAGCTATGGTCTTCCAAGTATTCAAGCTCAAAGTTAGGTTTTCAGTCCCTATCTGGAAACTGGACGGGACAGCAGGGGAGGTACAGGTATAAAATCATGTTTCCACAGTCAGCTGGGACAGTGATGCGCTCACGCATCCAGTGAAGAGGACAACACTTGACATTGGGCGCACTGGAAACTACAGTTTCCCCCAACTCTTGCTCTGTTAGATGAGTGCACCTGTATTCTTTTCATTATAATAACCATCATCGTCATCAGCAGCATCGTCATGACCAACGGGATCGCAGGACTAGCATTACATTTGCAGCCCAATTGGAGAAACCAGTCTCAAACCAATTAATGGCTCTGACCATGGTCGTTTTGGGGGGTCACTTTGTACTCCTCGGCGCGAGACTGGGCGTTCTGTGAACATCCTACTTTGGCGCATTATTTAAAATTCATAGTAGGACTCCGCGGCAGCTGATTCAATTGCAACCAGTTATGATCTTTATGTATAATTGTGGATAGACAGACTGCATATTATTGTTCCGTAAGAGTTGTTAATATCCACACAGATAAACGTGTACTGCTGTCAGACTTCCCAACCGGATAGTTTAGAGTAAATCACATAAATGGTACGAGTTATTTTTTTGGATCGCAAACGGTTCAGAAGTTTACCAAGTCTAAAAATTAGGAAACCATAGCAAGTCTGAGAACTAAAGACAACCGGCGTGATCCTGACCACATGCCCCTATCGTGTCGCTGTTTAAGTAGATGTGTACCTAACATCACATCCCCAATATGCTAGACAACGGGATCATTACTTATTACTTTGATAGTAGGAGGCTGCCTTCCTAGTCGTTCACCCACAGTAAGCAGGTATAGTGTGCTGTTATCGGGAAGCAAAGTTTAGATATTAGGAACCACGGTAAATACAGCGAAACACTTCTTCGTACTTGTCTTAAAGGGAGTAATGGCGCAAGAAGCATACGATTGACACAACTGTTTTGACGGTTGTCAGCAAATGTAGCTGGTTTGTGGCGCATTTGCGACACGAACTACAAGTCTTAGCCATACAATGAATACATGAACCTGCACACAGTTTATTTATGACAGCCAGGATGGAACCTCGCATCGTACCTCGTGGAGCGGAGAGGAGTACTAACATCTGGTCAGGCAAAATTTACTGATCAGACATGTTAGTCAGGGTCAGGCAAAATATACTGGCCAAGACTCTCACCTTGGCGTCCTCGTAGTCCTCCCTGGAAACGGGCTTTTTTCATGGCAGCCTGGCTAACAAAGTAAAGGATCGATGGGATACCCGTAATAGTGAGCGACACGCAGATGTAGTCAAGCAAAGCACAAACGCCTGGAGGACCCCGATCCGCCTTCATAAGCACGCTCAGAACGTGAGGAAAGCTACTGCAAGTAGAGTAAGTAAAGAAGTATGTTGCAGAAATTATTCTAGACAGTGTCCACTATGGGACTAACCTTTACACGAATATCTGAACCATCAAACTTCAAACTTCAATGATGATTTGCAAAGTGCAGGCTTTTGAAGAAAATAACTGACCTTCTCTTGCGACGTTCTGCATTTATTCTTAAGTTTTTACCAACCTCGTCACATTACCCGGACTATCCCATCGCTACATCACGAATATCACACCTGTGACCATTTATGATTGCTTTAAAAAAAAAATCTTCAAGGAGCCTGATGTATTTGAGCTATTTTTGTACTTCATTTGAAGAATATACAAACTTTACATTATTTATAATTTTATGGTTAAGATGGAAAAGGTTTGAATCGGATGTACAACTCAGTTGATAGGCTATTCGGTGAAGCAGTACGTGGATGTATGACACTATAAGGGGTGGATTTAGAAATGACATAAATATGCTACAATTTAGGGTCTCAATGATTAAAATGGTCTCTAAAGAAACTCAGAATTTCTATATTAATTTGATTCAGTTGTATTAGAATGTATATTGAAGTAACGATTTAACGTAATTCAACCAATCATTCAATCAATCAATCAATCAATTAAATAATAATAACAATAAACATTGACGAATTAGACTTTATTTCATAATGATGGAGCATTATTTACACACATTTGTAGCAATCGGGTATTAAATCATTATGATTAATATACATGTTTTATTTGACTTATTATTTTTGTAAGCAAAAAATCGATAGCGTTGATTTGACAGTTAGCCTTTAACTCTGTTCAATTGTTTCCACAAGGTGTCTTGTTGCTTCTGTTCTTGTCTCACCTTTCCTACCTAATCGCTCCAGTAGCTCGTATGTAGATGTAGTCACAAAACCTCGTGGGCCTACTTCTACAGCTTTGACTATGGCGATGTACTCCCTAATGCATAAGCTCTTTCACCGGGTCACTGCACATTACCAATGTTAAAGTATGCTGCTTGTGTAATATGGTTTCAAAAAATACAGCATAGTCCTTATGAAGGGAGTACACTAGTTTATATTGTAAATTTTGTGAACGTCTTTAATTATATCGACTTCGGTCACATGCCTTCTAAAATACTCTACAATCTACTCCTCATTTGAAATATTATAATGATTTTTTAAAATCCTGAAATATATTTCTATGTTTCTGTATATCTCTAAATATTTGATATGGTTCTTAGTCGTTCTGTACTTTTACAGGGGCCGATGTCTCTGTGCAGGTACCAGCTCTGGTATGAGCTGGATGCAGCTGGGAGGAAGATTTCCTGCTTAGCGGGCTAGGCTCGAGCAGCTCATTACTCCGCTGAGTTGGTACACGTGCCGCTGAGCGTTATTAACCGATGTGCTAGTCCATCTTAATAGACTCAAACACTAGAACGAAGTAGACCCGCAGCCTGTTAGACGCCATCTATGCTGCTCTTAATAAACCAGCTAACCTTGGTCGATATTCTAGATATTTGATATGCTATGTGTATTATCTTGTATTAATATTACAGCTGTTTTTGTTAGATTTGTCCCCGGTGATTGTAACTCTTCCATTACGAAATAATATTTTCCCAAATTGTGAGTTTTGCAATCACATTAGAATGACCGACGTTTTATTTTTTCTGTTCGTTTCTAATAATTTATGTTTAAGATTTTATTTATTTTTTATATTCTATTCACATTTTTATTCAATCTTTTAGAATTATGTTGCACTTACAGGCATACAACTTTAAAAAAAAAAGAATTCTAACTGGTTATTTATTTACGTACATTTTTGTCAATGAGGCGCAGATGGTTTAGTGGCTGCATTTATTTGCGACCTACTGAAGCAATCAGTTATGAAAGGCCAGGTAAGAACAGCAGCAACAATAGACCTCATGGAAATAACCGAAAGGACCTTACACATTCTACAGAACTAATGCAACAGACACTACTGCTTTCGAGAGAACAAAATGGACTTCATATTAATGCATATTAATTAATTCAATCTAGATTTGCAGACATTTATTTATCTTATTTTGCTTTTTAACCTATAGTCAAATTTATGTCTTGTTCTGTGAGACCACATTTGGAGCCGTAGTTTTCTGTACAGGGCCAGACGAGTCGCTGCCATGACGAATTTTAATGTCCGCAACATTTCCTATCCATCAAGTTCTCTGTCCGCTACCGTTGTGAAAACCCAAACGACTTTGCGTTATAGGAGCACATGGGTAGTAGGTCAGGTTGCATTCTCATTAGGTGGTCGAATCCTTTCATTCTCTCCTCATCAATATATTGAAGCTTTTACTTCAACTATTTTGTGTATATCTTCATTGTTTATTCTGGATCTCTTAGTTACATTGATTAATTTCCGGAGGCATCTAATCTCACATGTGATCTTTCTATTTAATGAATTTGTTAAACTTCACGTTTGACACTGGTAACAGAGAGTTGGCATGAATTTACTGTTGATCAGCATTCTTTTTGTGGACATGTTTATGTTAGGGTGTTTCAATAACGGTGACAGCTGGTATGCAATTGCATCTGCTTTTTGGCACATGATCTCAGTGTCTCTATCTGAATCTTCATCCTGTGTGAAAACACTGCCAAAGTACTTGATTTCCTGAACTTCTTTGTTCTTGGTCCCGTTTACCGTAATGTTCATGTTTTAATGCGATCTGTCTATCTGCGTTGTTTCTGTTTTGGATGTGTTAATTCTCATACTGTATCTTTCACACCCAGAGTTTAGCGCAAAGTAAAGTACTTCTTATTCTTCTTCTTCTTCTTCGTACGCTGTCAGACGTCAACTTGCATTCGATCGAAGAAAGCAGCTGTCATGCTGAGGCTGTCGACACTGCTAGAGCTTGTCTAGTGTTGCCACCGGTGATGGCCATATGTGCTTTTTCTGGTCGTCGTATGTCGGGCAATTTTGCAGCAGATGTTCAGCGGTCATTTTCCGTGTACCACAAGTGCATTCGTCAGTGCCACCTATCTTCAGAATAGGTGGTACCTCAGTCTGTTGTGGCCTGTGCGGTGTCTGAAGACTACGACCTGCTCTCTTCTGTTCAACTGGTAATAGGCATAATTTTTTGTGTAGCCAGTATGTTGTTTCCCATTTGGCCATGTATCTGGCAATAATACGCCTTTGGAGTCTTCGTAGGTCACACTAGAATCTGGTTGTGGTAGTCTTGCACCTTCTTTTGCCAGTCTGTCTGCCTCCTCGTTGCCTTGGATGTTACAGTGGGATGGAACCCATTGTACCACTACTCTTTTTGGTGCGGACTGCTGGCATAGTTGACAGAGTACTGTTCTTAAATCATTAAGTTCAGTACGTTTCTTACTTTTTAGTGCTGTAACTACGGCCAGCGCATCTGTAAACAGGACTATCTGGCTTTCATTGCTTTCGCCTGTTAGCATTGCTTTTACTGCAGCATTCAGTGCCTCTGCCTCCGCTCTGAAATTGCTTGAGTATTTTCCAGTTGCCACTGACAGCGTTATTTTTCTACCATTTGTTAGGCTCAGGAATACCCCTGCCCCTCCATTCTGTGTTGTGTTTGTTACAGAACCATCGGTGCATGCATGGGTCCAGTCCATGCTTGGGTAGTTTTCCGCTATGTACCTCAGGGTTATGTCTCTTCTTTCTTTTTCCGTCTGGCTGTTCTTGTTTCCAATACCTGGTATATTTTCTACCATCTCCGGAATGATATGTTGCTTCCATGTGGGTTTGCGTACAGTAGGGATGGGCTTTGGTGTTGTTACCGTGTTCATAGGGTCTTCGCTCATCTTTGCTTTGGTTATTTCTGCAAAGTGTCTCCGCTTTAGTTTCCCATTTCCAAATCTATTTAGTCTCTGATGCATTGGATGGTATGTCAGTCTTCTGAGTTTCTCTGCTTGCTGCTGGGCTCTGCAGTCTCTTCTGTCGGTCATGGAATGCAGATTTGTAATCTTTTCAAGTTCTACAATTGGTGTTGACTTCATGCCTCCTGTTATAACTCTCATGGCTTTGTTTTGAAGTTTGCTAATTTTATCAAAGTTCGCCTTTGCTGCTGTTGTCCATGCCGCAATGCTATACTCGAAAACTGGTCTCACTCTTTTAGTGTACAGTTTCTTTAGTATTCTTTCGTCTACTCCCCAGCTTGTGCCAGCAAGTTTCCTCATGATTGCCATTCTTTGTCTGGCTCTCATTCGGTTTCTTTCGATCTGACTTTTCCATGTCATGCGCCGATCAAATGTGACTCCCAAGTAGTTTGGGTTGTCGTTTAGCCGCATATATTTGCCGTTAAGACTTATTTTGGTGTTCTGTGGTTTATTTGAAAGCGAGAATATCGTACATTCTGTTCTGTTTTCGAGGTAGTGGCTGATCCATCTGTACATTTTTCCAGATACTTCACTTCTTTGTAGCTTGACTTTACGTCCCTCTTTCCCCACCTTGTCAAATGCCTTCTCTAGATCCACCCAAACCGCTACTGTATGCTTTTTCTCTTGGTAAGCATCCCCTATTTCCTGTGCTATGAGAGTGATCTAGTCCTCAGTGGATCTGTGTTGTATAAATCCTGCTTGCTGTGGAATTAATATGTGTTTTTCTTCCAGGTGCCACATCAGTCTAGTATTTATCATACGCTCCATCAGTTTGCCTACACAGCTCAGTAGACTAATGGACCTGTATCCATTTGGATCTGTTCTATCTTTTTCTATCTTTGGTACGGGTATAAGTACAGCATCTTCCCATGCCTGCGGTATAATTCCTTTTTCCAGCTTTGGTTCAGGACTGATAGTAACTTCCTCTTTGCTGTTTGGCCCAACCCCATCAGCATTTCGTTTTATTACCCCATCTTTTCCGGCCGATTTCTTGTTATTTAAAGTTCTCATGGCCTCTTCCATTTCATTCATTGTTAGTTTTTCCATCATGTGCTCCTCTGGTGCCATCTTGATGTTGTTGTGGCTTTTTTGTTCTTCAGTAATATCTGTATGCCTGTCTGTAGGGACATCAATGTGGTTTGATCTGGCATAATGTTCTATGAAGGCGTTTACTGCTTTTTTTCCGGTAAGCATGTTGTCGCCCTGCTTGATAGTAATTTGTTTATTTGATGGTATTTCGTCATTCATGGCTCTGACTAAATTCCATAGTTTGTTCCCTTCTTTATCTAGATTGAGGCTTTCTGTTTTGTTTTTCCAGCTGTCTCTTGTTATTTGGTTCAGTGTTCTTTTGTATTTCGCAGTTATGGCCTTGATGGCGATATTTGCTTCCATAGATTGCTCTATCTCTGCCATATTCCTAGCATTTGAGACTTCCTCCTCCGCTTTCTGTAGTTCATGATTCCAATATGGCATGTAGTTTTTCCTTGCCCCTCTTTGGGTGGTTTTAGTGGCTGCTTGCAGTATTGCTTTGCTTAGGCTTTCCACCATCGGTTTCATATTGTTATTTCGTGTGTTGATAGTTTCACACAGTCCATCTGTCAGCATTGCAAATCTGTCCCCAGTCGGCTCGTCTATAGTTCCAACGTGGCAGCGGTTTCATTTCCTGGGGGCCTACTTCCATATCAATGTCTAGCCTAATTGGCTTGTGGTCGCTACCTGCCAATTGGTCGAGCACCTGACGATCTATTTTGTGGTGAATATCCACCGTGGAAAAGGCCAAGTCTGGAGTAGAGGTGGTATGCCATGTTCTAGAATAGAAGCTAGGGCTGTCATCCGACCTATTGATAAGATAGAGATTTGTGTCTATCTCCCAGTCTTCCACTTCATCCCCTCTGCTATCTGTGTCCGAATATCCCCATCTCTCCGAGTGGTTGTTGAAGTCTCCAACTACTAGGCAGCTTGATTTCCATACTCGAGAACGACATGTCTTTGTTGGGTGGGCCATACAGGTTGAATACACGGGTTTTCGTTTACTGTGTCATTATGTCGACTCCTACAATTTCTGCTTGTCCGGTGTGATTTACAGATACTGCGATACTTGGTATGCAGTTACGTGTCAGTATCAGAACCCCTCATTTGTGACCTTCTCTATCAAGACGGAAGGTCTGCTTTCCTCTGATTGAGAATATGTGGTTTTTGTTGAGTAAAGTACAGTAAGCATCGATCATCTGCAAAAAGTAGTTCATTTAACTGATCAGCCTCCGTTCTTTCTTCCTGGACATTTGTTAACAGATACTCCATTTTGGCCTCGAGTGTTATTCTGTTCATATATGTGTAAGAGTAGGGGCGACAACACACAACCTTGTCTCACCCCGGTTGTTATCTCCATTGTTTAGATCAGGCCATCTATTGTTCTTACTATCTTTGAAATCCTTGGTACAATGCTCTAATATTCTCTAATATCTGTCCCTGTACTCCATAGTTGGCTAGGATGGCCCACAGTTGATCAAATATATGTCTCTTATAGTAATTCCTTGTTGTGTTTTCCTATTTTGTAAGTAGAAATTCATGCCATTATCGTGCTTCTTTGTTTGGTCTCGAGATCTTTGGCATGAAAGTCTGATCCTGAAGGGTCGTTAGTCTGACCTCTGCATATATAACTGAATGTGGGGTGTCTCTATACCTTACTGGTCATGACCGTACTAGAGACAGACTAGTAGAACGCTTGCATTTCACAGCAAAGTAGTCGGGCTCGATTCCGGTTATTGACATGCTCAAGTCGACCCAGCTGTAAATTGTATATGGATTTCTGTTAAGTGCTTACAGGCATAGTTGACAGGAATAAAATCCCATCACTTAAAAAGCTGAAGACTAGAAAAATGAAATCTTTAACATGGGACTACCTCTATTTGCATATCTTGTTGTCTACTTTCAAGTCCATACCTTTGTCCGTCAAGCTTTGTTGCGCATTTCATTTTCTGGGCGTGTCCCATTCAGCTCATTCCATGTTGTCCCATATTTCACCCATCATTATGTCCCATATTTAGTTGTCCCAGTGGTATCACTTATTTTATTCCCAATCTTAGTTCAATCTTTAGTCTTTCGTTGTATGTTCTCGTTTCGATCTACAATTTTTGTTTTGTTACTCGTCACTCCATATAAAGTCTTTGTTGAAGTAAGTCCCTCTTTTGTTTGTAAGGTTTAATTAAATTATAGAAAGGTAGGTCCCTTTCTAATATAAATTCTTGATGTACTGCCTCGACATAATGACCCAGGTATAGTCTCCCCAGTCCGATTCTTCCCATTTTTGTCTCCGTTTAGTCACTAAGTTCTTATTTTATCATTTTACATAATGCCTCTGGTGTAGTCTCTACATTCCAATTTTTTTCCTGTCATGTCCCGGTATAGTCCCCCGGTATTTTGTCCCTCCAATGAATACATTTAGTTCAGTCCCTCCGGCCTAGGCATTTATCTCTCACAACATATCTCAAACCGAAATTATCTTTGCTTCTTGAATGAAACGGCCTGCGGAAGTCTCCCTATTCGTCATCGCGTCAAGACAGTGTCAGGTCTATTCCGCACTTGTTATTATATCCTTATTACATGTTAAATATTTGATGATTTAGTGCGCCAGCCTATGACGTCAGTAACGGTCTCGCCTTCCGCGAGCGATCCGTCTTTATAACATATTTCTGTTTGTCCAAACGCGCTCTGAACAGGAAACAGAGATTCTCTTTATGACTTCCTTAGAACTGTAATCACATTCAACGTCTAGTCAAATCTCCTGTGGTACCTCGAGGTCATTTAGTCTCTTTGCTCGATGGCCAAGCCACATTTGCTCGTATTTCCCCTAAGACGTGCTCACACATTACCAGATTTGCATGCAAAAGATGCACGCTCTGTCGATGCATATGTTCTCTGTGGTGTAGATTTCAAGAGCGTATGAGTGGTTGTCTAAGAAAGGGGGAGATAATGTATGGAGGATGAATCGAGGGCTGGGTATGTGTGTGTGTGTGGTGTGTGTGTGTGTAAGGTGGAGAGAATATGTGGAGGAGCAGACATTGTGTGTATTTGTGTGGGAATAATGGGAATATTGTGTGGAAGAGGAGGAGGATAAAAGGTTAGGGATGTTGGTATGAGAGAGATGAAAAGAATAAATAGTGTAGGAAGAGGGCACTGGAGTAATTGTGAAATATGTGAAGGAGTGAGTGATTTATATTAGATGCAGTATGTAAGACTGTAGACATGTTACTGAGCGGTCTATGGAGTGATTGATTGAGCCCAGGAGTAAATGACGCACTGGTTTAGTAACTGAAAATGTGGGAGTTAGTGATTGAATCATTAAATATATATATCAGGCGCAGTCAGTCCATTTAAGCAGTAGATGCAATGCTTGCCTAGCAACCGAGTACCTGTTATTTCTTTCGATAGTTCATACATATTTTTGACATCGTAAAATAATACAGATAATTGTATGTTATTCCTACACTCCGGTCAACAGCGTCAGCGTTCAAGTCTGTATTTCCCACAATATGACTCGACCTCGCTTTTAAATGTGACTGCGGAAAGAAACAAGTTGGAACGTCCAGCCCAGAAATTTCTGCGCCCACAACTAGTATATGGCTGGAAATGAATGATCTGCCGGATATGTTTGTTTAAAGATGTTTTAGAAGCAAGAATGTATTTGCTTCTGGTTATAGTATCAAATAAATGATGAGTATTTTTGACACGTGACCTTAGATAAGCTATTAACAAATTATTGGCGCATGCGAATTGTCATCTGCACAAAATAGATGTAAATACGCTCGTATGTAGATACACATTTGAAGTCCACGATCGTAGAAGCGCACAACCTCTGTACATGAATTCTAACGTTGGCAAGCACAACAGCAAGCGTTGAATGTAATTTTTCAGCTTTCGGAACACTATGTAAACTACAAACGCTACAGTATTGATAATGACGGACAAACTGACCTGGCTTTAATGGCGATATAAAAAAAACGGTTCCTTAACACTCAGCGATCCCGGCAGAATTTATGTGACTGGCCATGGATGAACGTGTGAAGAAGGAGCGAAGTACATTTTACTAACAAGTAAATAATGTTATAAATAAAATAATTTATACACTTGAAAAAATATATTCCTTTGTAGTATCATCTATATATCACTAATGTAATAATTTGTGGGCGCTTGCTCCAAAAATATTATCTATCAGGAAAAAAAGTTCATGTTCATGGCTTTTTGTCCAACAATACATCACACATTTATAATGTACTAAATTATGATATTCATTTTATTTGGACCTACAAGGATTCGAGAACATTTAACAATTATTGAATGCTGAACAATTTTAATAAAAAAACCAGGTCACAGAACAGTTCTAACTACACACCATTAACTTCCGACCATATTTTCTAAAGTGCTTGCCCAACTACCGAGTCCACCAACGCCACTGATATATATATATATATATATACACACGGAGACATATATACACAGTGATACTATCAAACAGTACAGAGGGATTCGAACAGCTAATTGCAGTCGTAAGACAGACGCAATGACGATCAAAACCGCTTTGCAGACATAAACAGAACAAAGATGATGACAGCGACAAAACAAGAGGTCAACATAAATTGAAATTCTGGGTGTGAAAATAGAGCTTGGAATATCTGAGCTCCAGAATTGACAGAAATGGCGACTGTTTAAAAGAAATCAGAATGAGATTGACAATGACAATGCAAAGGCTACACAACCTGAAGAAACTATGACAATACCAGCATACTAATACATGTGACAATTTTGAGAAACTGTATTTTTCAGCCACATCATACGGTTGGGAAACATGGACAGCTATCAAAACCTCAAAGAAGAAAATACCATACACTGAAAAAAGTATGTAGGCATTCGGCAATCGTTTGACATAAAGGAGAACTGGTTCATACTTCCCATGATGGACAGAAAATGTAAACACTTTGGTGACATCAAAAGACACAGCAGACTTGAGAGAATGGTAATGGAAGGTATGATGACAGACACGACATGCTGAGATGGTAATGGAAGATATGATGGCAGACACGACATGCTGAGATGGTAATGGAAGGTATGATGGCAGACAAGACATAGACTGAGATAGACCAAGATGGCGATGGCACCAAGATGTCAAGAAATGCTTGGGCATGATTCTGAACGGGCTGGGTAATTGGTAAGAGATCGAGTTTCTTTCAGACGGAATGTCATGGGAGTGAAGATTTACAAAGAACATTTTGTATGCTGATTTGTGTGTGTATATATATATATATATATATATATATATATACGAGGTGTTCAAATGAAACCGGACTTAAATGCACCAAGTGAACATACGTATGATGCGCATGATGACGTCAATTCCGATGTAAACCGCACATACCAACCGTCAAGTTTGAAAAAATATCATTATCCTCCGACTCATAGTTTCCTCAGCAGACCGTTGAAAACATGGTGGATGTGATACTGAATCCGTCCAGAGTTGATCAGCGAGCGGGGATTCGGTTTCTAAGCTGTTAACAATCATCGCAGAATGTAGGTAGTGTATGGTGACAAGCTTGTCGAAGACAACAGTGAGGAACTGGGCAACAATGTTTAAAGAAGGACGTGAGTTAACGAAAGATCTTCCCAGACCAGGTCAAGCGCATATTGTTGCGTCAGAAGTTACCATCGCCAAAATGTATGCAGAAACTCAGGTCACCATGCACTGTCTGCATTTTGCGATGAATGTCTACTGGCTTACATCCTTCAGCTGTTAGAAACCGAATCACCGCTCGCTGATCAACTCTGGACGAATTCCGTATCACACTCGGAAGGTTTTCAACGGTCTGCTGAGGAAACTCTGAGTTGGAGGATAATACAATTTTTCAAACGTGACGATTGGTATGTATCGTTTACAGCAGAAGTGACGTCATCATGCGCATCTAACGAAGTTCACTTGTTCGAGTTTGGTCTGGTTTTATTTGAACGCCCCTCGTGTATATATATATATATATATATATATATATATATATATATATATATATATATATATATATATACGATGGGCGTTCAAGTGAAAGCGGGACTGTTTTGTTTTTAAAGGGAAACAATTTTTTTCTCAAGTACTCAAAATGCCATTTATATTTCGATATAATCTCGTGCAAAGTTTATGCAATTATTCCAGCATTTAAGTAATGCATAAAAAGTTTCAGTGTTTAAAGATTTGTCAGTATGTCTGGACCAATCCTGTACAGCCAGTTTCACTTCGTAACCAGTGCTGAAATGCTGACCTCCCTGAAATTATTTTCGGCGTCAAACCAGATGAAAATAGCTTTAAGCGAGATCTGGGCTGTAAGGTGGATGAGGTGATATCTCTCAGCCAGTTTCTGCAGATAGAACATAGTTATGTCAGTCGAATGAGATCGGGCGTTAGCTTGCATAAGATGGACGCCCTTTGTGATCAAACCCAACGTGCACTAACTTTCCGAAAATACAAATCTTCATGAATAATAGAGTTCACCGTACCCATAAAAGTACTTGCCTTTTTTGTGCAATTTTGAGACCAATCCGAGCGGAGAACCGTTTTCCACAGTGTGTGCAAGGAAAGTCAGGACCGTTTGCGGCATCGCATGGTGGTTTAGAATCATGGGAGCAGGACGCCATGAATAGTCTTACATGGAGGGACAGAATTAAGCATGGAATACAGGCAAAGGATGTACTGATTCCGATAGTTTGTCCATCACAAGTGATGAAGACCACTCTCTTTGTTCAGCCGTGTGGACAGTCGTATCTCTTGCTGTGTCCGCTGAAATGGGTGACTTGCGCGGAGATTTGGATTAAATTTAAAGTGAGGAAGAAACTGCGCCTTTTGTCAACCTCACTCACAGAGCCTAAGCTACCCTTTGCCAGTGGCAAGACATTTATCGAGACGACTGGAGATAGCATAGGATGCAGATTTTGCCTCAGGGTTACCACCGAAGCCTTTCCGTAAACATGTAACCCGCAGGGTAGAAAGGTGGGAAGGCATCTAATGCAGTTTGTGGTGCCTTTTCGATAACCACAAGAGGTCGTATGGACAACACTCAGCGTGTGAGTGAGTCTGGCATCTCTCCCCAGCTGTATTCAGTTCATCATAGTAGCATCTAAAATTCCCACACGCCATATTCGTGAAGGTGAACCGGCAGAACCAACCCGTGAGACACGACACAGGTACAACCAGCCCAAGCGTAGCGCCATTCAGCCGGCGTCCAAACCAGGATTAACGGATGGAAGAAATCACAAAAAAAGAACGAAATAACAAGTCCAGACGGAAAACAACTCCACGTATCCGTGAACAAAAGTATACGTCGTCGACTAGTGTGAATTCCAGGCAAATCCGTGGTCTGACGGCATCCATAATGATCCAAAACAGTAGAGAAATGTAGACTCGCAGCCAGTTACGGCGCCATCTTTGTACTGATTATTGATAGGCTAAAGACTCAGTGTTAGAGAAGATACTCTACACCATGCGATATATACATACGGGGTTTGTAAACAAGGTTTCCGACGTTTGAGTCGGACAAATACAATTACTCATCTATGCACTTGAAACCCTAATCCCATTCAAAATACTCCCTTTGGGATTCCACATACTTCTCCCAGCTGTCCTGCCATTGTTGGAAGTATGTCTTGAAAACCTCTTTGAAAATGGAATACAGCTGGGGCGTCGCATTTCTTCAAATCTATTCAAATAGATTCCATTACAACATAAATTGACAGTTTGAGGAACAGTAAAAAATTGCAAGGGGCCATATCGGAGATTAGAGAGCCTGCCAGGACAGAAGATTGTTGTATTTGGCCAAGGCAGTCTGAATCAGATGTGAAGAATGGCCAGGTGCGTTGTTGTGGTGGAGCTGCCATGTTCCCGTTGTCCACAGGCCCTGTTGTTTGCGTTGAACATCATCACGAAGGCGACATATGACCTCCGAGTAGTGCTCTTTGGTAATGTTTTGCCCTTGTGCGTACTCGTGCTGCACAACCAACGAGAGCCAAAGAAAACGTTCAACATTATTGTTACTGTGAATGAGTACCCGATCGGTGCGCACTACACTCAAAACTGAAAGGCTGATTGCCAGCCACTGATGCATTCTGCATGACGGTCTCCTTTACATCACTGCCAAAGGACAGCAACCGTGCTTCATTTGTTTATTGGAAAAAAAAAAAAAAAGTCCAATACTTTTTGAACTCACCTCGAATGTATTGTATATATAAATAAATAAATAAAATATAATTAAACATATATATATATATATATATAAACATCAGGTAGCTTCAAAAAGGTCCCATATTTGAATGAATGATGATATTATGTACAATATATATGTATTAGCTGGTACCTTGAGGAAATGATATGGCAGACGTGATCTTCATATGTACTCTCGAACAGAAGTTACATAATTTTGTTTGTGTGTTGTGCTCGTTACATCGTCGGAGATGAAAATGTCCTTGATTGAATAATGTAGAAATCTCAAATTCTGTGTTTGCTTGGGAAGTCAGCCTCAGAGATACATTGTTCAGTAAAACATATGGTGATATAGCAGTTAAGAAATTGCAAGCAACGATTTGAGTGGCACAAACGTTTCCATGAAGGTCCTGTTAGTGTTGATGATCATGCGCCTTCTGGACGACCGTCAATCTACATCAACAATGAAAACATTGAGCGTGTTGGAAACGTTGTGTGGGCTGACAGATGACGCAATGTGATTACATTGGAACATCCTCCATATTTTCCCGACCTGGCACCGGCTGATTTTTTCTTGTTATCTCGACTGAAATCGGCCTTGAAAAGACAGCAATTCAAGGGTGCCGAGGACGTTTTCGCCAATGCGACAAGACAGATGAGAGAGGTGTCAAAGAATGAGTTCCAGCAATGCACGCTGACAAAAGTGTGTAATTGTCGAAAGGAACTACTTTGAAGGAAATGTAGTATAGATGTAGTATAGATAATTTTATTGTAACTTATTTCTATACAATCCACTAATTCCTGAAACTTTTTGAAGCTACCTTGTGTATATATATATATATATATATATATATATATATATATATATATATATATATATATATATAAATATTAATATACACATATACATATGTATACATATACACATATACATATATATATATATATATATATATATATATATATATATAGAACATGCATTTTTCATCTGGCAACCTATCAATGTAAAACATGGACGACTATAAAAGCACTAAGAGCGAGGATCCGTGCTTTGAGATATAGTGCTTCAGAAGAGTCCTCAAAATTCCGTGGACAAATAAAGAAACAAATCAAAATATTCGAAAGAATTGAATGTGGAGGAGATATGGCTTATAATGATATAATTACCAGAAAATGAGGTCTTTTTTGGACACGTTAAACAACACAACGGACTGGAAAGAGTGGTTATGGAGGGCATGGTCACTGAAAAGAGAGGCAGGGGCCGACCGAGAACACGATGAATTCAGGACATCAAGGAGACGCTGGATTTGACCTTGCAGCAAGCCGGAAGATTGGAGGAAAATAAGAGTTTACTACTTACAGGCTGTCTGGAAAGGACATGCTACATGATGATGATGAATTTGTGGCCCCATTTATATATATATATATATATATAGATTTATATAAATACACACACGCGCGCGCGTTTATACACACTTACACTACAATTATATACCACATAACGTACATTCGAGAAACATTCAACCATATATGCCTGCGAGCTCTCAATAACTTAAATTGGACTTTACAAATGTCGATTGCAAAACGGGCTGTAGAAAACTTGCCCGAGCGTAGCGAAAGCAACATCTTGCTGCACGCAACATATGTGTCTCATATTTTTCGTATATAGTACGTAGAAAATGCGGTGGTATATGTAACTGTATATATATATATATACGCGAGAGGGCTTCAATTGAAAACCTTAAATGTATGTTTAGATAAATGTATTCTGAAAAAGGAAAACCCAATTGTATCATTTTTCGTCGCAGTCACCATTGCCTTTGATACAAGTCCCACAGTGCCTATAAAGTGCTGTAGAAAAAATGATCATGGTCGCTTGTGTAACCCCTCCTGCATCACCTGCTGGACATTTTCAACTGACCTGAAAATGTTTCTTCCCAGTGCCTCTTTTAGGGGTCTAAGGACGTGGAAATCACTTGGTCTGGTTATTAGGGCGGATATGATAGACACTATAAGGGGAGGTCCTCGATGGTTGCAACCGTTAGTAGGGCGGATGTGATAGACACTATAAGGGGAGGTCCTCGATGGTTGCAATCGTTAGTAGGTCGGATCTGATAGACACTATAAGGGGAGGTCCTCGATGGTTGCTGTCGTTAGTAGGTCGGATCTGATAGACACTATAAGGGGAGGTCCTCGATGGTTGCAGTCGTTAGTAGGTCGGATCTGATAGACACTATAAGGAGAGGTCCTCGATGGTTGCAGTCGTTAGTAGGTCGGATCTGATAGACACTATAAGGGGAGGTCCTCGATGGTTGCAGTCGTTAGTAGGTCGGATCTGATAGACACTATAAGGGGAGGTCCTCGATGGTTGCAGTCGTTAGTATGTCGGATCTGATAGACACTATAAGGGGAGGTCCTCGATGGTTGCAGTCGTTAGTAGGTCGGATCTGATAGACACTATAAGGGGAGGTCCTCGATGGTTGCAGTCGTTAGTAGGTCGGATCTGATAGACACTATAAGGGGAGGTCATCGATGGTTGCAGTCGTTAGTAGGTCGGATCTGATAGACACTATAAGGGGAGGTCATCGATGGTTGCAGTCGTTAGTAGGTCGGATCTGATAGACACTATAAGGGGAGGTCCTCGATGGTTGCAGTCGTTAGTAGGTCGGATCTGATAGACACTATAAGGGGAGGTCCTCGATGGTTGCAGTCGTTAGTAGGTCGGATCTGATAGACACTATAAGGGGAGGTCCTCGATGGTTGCAGTCGTTAGTAAGCCGGATCTGATAGACGTTATAAGGGGAGGTCCTCGATGGTTGCAGTCGTTAGTAGGTCGGATCTGATAGACGTTATAAGGGGAGGTCCTCGATGGTTGCAGTCGTTAGTAGGTCGGATCTGATAGACACTATAAGGGGAGATCCTCAATGGTTGCAGTCGTTAGCACGGACAGTATAGGGTCGAGCATTGTCATTTTGTAAAAGAACACTTTTACTCATAAGTGAAAGTCGTTTGGTTTTGATTGCGGGTCGCAGATGATTCTTGAGAATATATTTATACGCGACACTAGTGACAGTGTTTTCCCTGGGCATGTGGTGCTCTAAAATAACGCCTCGTTCATCTCAAACAGAGTCAGCACAACCGTCCTTGCAGATCGCTGTATGCGAACAATCTTTGATGTCGGTGAGGAGGGATGGCACCATTGCTTGCTCCCTCTGTTCGTTTCAGACTCGTTTGAGTGAACCTGGGTTTTATCTCTAGTGTTTCATCTTGCCAGAAACCTACTGCAGCAAAGCTCCGCAAAGGTTGCGGACAGGCATCGACGCGTCGTTGCTTCAGGTCTGAAGTAAACTGTCATGTGACACCCACTTAGTGGTACTGTAGCATATCATGGATTATGTGATGTGCTGAACCTGAAAATTGATATACAGATGTGCGGTAATTTCAGTCACAGTCAATCCTTTACAAGGCGATCAACGGCGACAATCGATTCTGGGGTCAGTACTCGATGTGCAAGACTCGGTTGTAAACAGTCTGTCACAGAACTTACGACCTTTAGGAACTTTGTACTGTACTCATACACTTGTTGGAGTGAAAGGCATGCATCACCGTACTGGACCTTCTATAGGTTTCACACTTTCGCTGCTAACAAAAAACCGGATAACAGAGGCTGCTCGTCTTTGGTGTATGTCAATAGTGGGCCAGCCATATTTTAATTGCAATTATGACGTCATGTTGTGAGTCTGCACCACGGCGTGTGGTGCAGGACACTCTTGACATTTTTAGCAACCATATTGGCAAGATACAATACAAAGACTTTTTTTCTATTTTCTATCCCGCTATTAAGGTTTTCATTTGAAGCCCAATACAGCACAAGTCTTGGTAGTCATAATAATCGCATTTGTTACTAGTATTATGCTCAGTACGGTACTGTCTGCTTATTTGAATGATAATTTTTTATATTTATGAATGAGTTCGCAGTATTGCAGTGTATACTTCAGACGTATGAAACAGTATCAATCTTCGTACATATGAAGTCTCCTAAAAATAGCATCAAAATCTTTGTGTAATTATGTTTGGAAAATACAATTATCGTGTAGTTAATCACGTCTACAAAAAGCAGAAAAATAATTTTAGTGATAGCAGTAGCAAGAAGCAAATTATCGATTTGGAAGTGAAGTGAAAAACATTTCAAAAACACGAAGTTGTTAAAAGTAAGAATTCTTTAGCTAGATATAGTACATTAGCTGAAATATAAACCTATTTATTTCCATAGTTGAAATTCAGTATTGTGTGTGCTCATTTCATTGGACGCTACAAATACATGTACATGTGTGTATCCTTTTGTATGGCTTTTTCAGTAATTAAAAATCTGCTGCATTGAAGACTTGTCTCTCCTTTCGCAGCCACATTTACATTTCGCATTCAATCTCTTCATCATTCGCGAACATCTCCCACTACAATGCTGTTACTGCACCATTCAGGTGGACATCGATCTGAGCTATGTCGGAGAGGAAAAGGGGAATGTTCACCAAATAACGAAACAGGTAATTTTTTTCCTAGGCTTATCGAGCCGTGTTTGGTATGGCATTGTCACGATGGACCATTTCTCCTCTAGTTAGCAGGCCCCGACGTTTTCTTAAAACTCATTCCGAAGCAATAACAGAACTTCACAGTACAATAAAGCTTTCAAAAAGTCACCGTTATCTTGGAAATTAGTTAACAGTACTTTGTGAGAATCCCCAAACACAGTAAGCATAACCTTCCCTACTTATGATGTAACCTTGAATGTCTTGGCAGAAGGTTGAGAAGCGTGTTCCCATTGTATTGAGGCGGCTTTGTTTCGGGTTGGTAGTCACACACCTACGATTCATCCCGAGTAACAATCCAGGTTAAGCATGTCTTCTGTGCATACCGACGTAGATTCTGCGAGGACTGGCCCATTCTGTTCCTTTTGGTAACGTCAGTCTATTGTCTTGCTCACCAACCATGAGCGCACTTTCCAGACATTCAATCTATCCTACATTATGCTGCAGGCTAAACCATGTAAACACACATATTGAAGTTGCTACACTGTCTATCGATACTCGCCTGTTTGCTCAAATAATCTCTTCATCCGCCGCACAGATGCATCTGTTGAAATCTGACCAGGACAACCAGATCAGGTTTCATCAACAATTTTTGAGCGTCCTTGAGAAAATGTATCCACCAAGTTATGCACTGTTTTTACACGGATTACACCTCTCACCGTAAATAGAAGGCATTTTCTTGTAAAAAATATGCTTTGTAGAATATCTTTGTGTTCCCCCCTTAGTACCCAAGCCCCACCCCAACCCACCAAAATACCCCCAAGGAACAATACGCACAACAGCCACTGTTAGCACGGACAAAATATATCTCTTGCGCATGTGGAATGCGCACATGCCTAATGACACATAGCGTCTGCTACCTAGAGTGATCATAAAGTTGAATGTTGATCCCACCTAAGGACACCTTAAAAACTACCAACTGCATGTCTCAGTTATATCATGTCGCAATTGTGTGGTTTAGTTGGCAAGTCAATTGGTGATTAATTGGTTGTGTACACTTTCAAACTAGAGGATAATTCTATTTACTTTTGACCAACTGCTCGAGATTTGTGAGTGGAATGTGAGAAAGTTATTGACTGGGTGTGTGAATGCTTGAATGAGTGTTAGTTAATGACTGGGGCTGCACTTGTCCGTTAGTTACTCCGTTTAAACATTTCCACAATTACTAATGTCTTATCAAACTGTATAAAGCATTAGTTAGATCTAGATTGGAGTTCTGTGTACATGTATGGAGTCTTCATAGTAGAGGCGATATAAACAAGCTGGAAAGAATTCAAACAAGAGCGACAAAACCGATTGTGGGATTCTAGAATTATGAGAAAAGATTAAGAAAAACCGGCCTATAGTGTCAAGAAAGGAGAAGAATTCTAGGTATTTTAATACAGGTTTATAAGACAATCAGCGGAAATGATAAATTAGACGATAACAAGTTATCAAAATACAACCGCCATTAGGAACAAAAGGTCAGCACATTAAATAAATTAAGGTCCAGATTAGATACAATGAAATATTTTTTTTAGTGAGAGAGTGGTGTATGCTTAGAATGCATTGCCCCATCAAATAGCGGAGGCGTAGTCAATTAATACAATCAAGAATCAATTGGATGCGCATATGTATTTTTAGATCAAGTGAAAAAAAAAACAACAACTGGTTGTGTACAGATTCTGCATAATCTTCTAAACCATAAGAAAGACGTTAAGTTAAGAAACACTTAATCATAATAATCATTCTTATAATTTCTTTCTCTTCTGGTTCGATTCCATTTTACATACAACCACAATCACTTATAGACACATTTTAAACATACTTATGAAAAGTAAATTTATTCCTACAAAATAAGACATATCTAATTAATAGGCCGCTTACTAGGCTCTCCTCATCTCTATCAATGTTGGATCAAGTTTCACAACTTTCACTTGTTCTTTGTGTCAATCTGGGCGGTGTTACATGTATAAAGTGAAGTCATTTTAACATATATTAGTTTTATCAACTTGCATTTACAACAAACATATAATTATATGTTTTGCGAATATGAGGCTCACAATTAAAAATGGGCCCCCACCAATGCTCTGGTCCGCAAGGGATTAATAGGATTGATCGATTTATATCGATTGCTCCTACAGTTGCCATGCAGTGTGCAGGCTACGGTTTTATTTTACTTCTAAAGTTTAAAAAAAACAATAATTGAGGTTTATCGCGGTTCAAACTCGCATCCTCATATTTAAGATATTAGGATCCATACTTATCGGCATCTCGCTTCTCAGTGGAATAGAATGTACTCAGCATAACACAGTCCCTGCCTGATTGTAGATTCACGAGAGGCAACTATGACGGGAATACATTCAGAAAGGATCAGATATTCTCAAGTCACGCACATCATGCAGCTAAAGATTGATCGCGACAGACTCCCTGTGTTGCGATTGTCAGTCCATTAAACACTCTTCAAACTTCACACGTTTCGATGTTCGAGACGAATACAGCAGGGGAAGACAACTGGACCGATGGATTCTAGCGATCATGCTGTAGAAACATGTTGAATCAGCAAGATCGTACGTTGGAGTGGGAAAAGGCATTGTCATGTAAACAACCTTTATTGTATAAACACAACCGTACAAGGGCCCATGGTATTTTGGCGAATGTTACTAGGCAAACAGGATATGTAACCATATGTTTCTCAGGGAATAAAAATAAGAATAAATGTGCTGAACTCAAAAAGTTATAATTTTCAGCGATTACTAGTGAAGTTATTGTTGAACATGTTGAGAAAAAACACATTTCTAGTTTCATATGATATGGAGAAAAGGACTTGACAAAATGGATAGTGAGTGGTACGATTTATACCACATTTTGCTTGTGTACGGTAAAATTGAATGGCTAAGTAGTGTCTCTATGTAAACTAAAGAAATGAACAAATTTGGTGCTGAAGTCGGATGCGATAGGCAGTTGATAGATCAAAACACATTTCTTAAGAAGTGTAAACTTAGAAAGCTGCCAGTGAGTGGCGACCGGAACATTTTCAAGTAACTTCAGAGGAGTGACAGAGCCGTTGAAAGATGCAGGGACAATGTTAATGACAGATGCAAACACAAAGATATAACTGTTCCTCTTCACAGACGCGCCGTCGGTAATTGATGCACTGGGGAGTAACAAAAGTACAGACCTAAAGGAACCAAAAGTGGTACTCTATAAACTATTTAGCCTGTTCAAAAGTGTTGTGATACAGTAGATTCCATCTCATTGCAGCATTCCTAGCAATGAAGAGGTTGGATGAATGTCAAGGGATGGATGGACCACCTCAACCTGATAGAGGCCAAGAGATTTATTAAGTTTAGATATGGGAACAAGTGAAAATTGAAGCACACGGATCAACAACCAATTGATGCATATTATCACTCAACAGAGATGAACAGGTAGTAATCTTTAAACTCCGCGGAGGACACAACAGACTGAGATACCATCTGTTGAACAGACTAAGAAGGAATGAAAGCCATATAGTCCTGCTTACAGATGCTCTGGCCGTATTCACAGCACTAACAAGCCAGAAAAGTACTGAACTTAATGATTTAAGAGCAGTACTCTGTCAACTACGCCAGCAGTCCGCCCCAAAAAGGGTAGTGGTGCAGTGGGTTCCATCCCACTGCAACATCCAAGGCAACGATGAGGCAGACAGACTGGCAAAAGAAGGTGCAAAACTACCACAACCAGAAACTACTATGACATACGGAGTCAAAACGGCTTATTAGAGCTAGATACATGACCAAATGGGAAACCGAACATACCGGCTACACAAAAAACGATGCCTATTACCAGTTGAACAGAAGAGAGCAGGTCGTGGTCTTCAGACTTCGCACTGGCCACAATAGACTGAGGTACCCCCTATTCAACAAATTGAAGATATGTGGCACGGACGAATGCCCGTGTGGTACCGGGAAAATGACCGCTGAGCATTTGCTGCAAAACTGCCCGACATACGAGGATCAGAGAGAGCAGATGTGGCTATCACCAGTGGCAACACTAGACAAGCTCTATGGCAGTTTCGACAGCCTCAGGATGATCGCTGCTTTTTTCGAAAAAATAGTGGTTGCTGTCTGACTGCGTACGATGAAGAAGAAGAAGAAGAACAAATTAAGGACAATACACACAGATAAATGTGTCTGCGGCACGGACAACATGACTGATAAACATCTGCTACAAAGGTGCCTAACATACAAGGAACAGAGAAAGCACGATTGGCAATCAGCAATACCATTCTCAGACAACGCTCAATGGATATACCACGACTCAGAGGCTATCCACCGTCTTATTAAGATATATTGAAGTGGACGTCTGAAGGAGTACGAAGAAGAGGAAGAAGAAGTAGAAGAACCAACAAAATGTGCCGAAATCCTTCAGGATTGCTTTAAGTTTTTCTGGAACGTGTTCCTACATACTAGTAGTGAAAGTTACTCCAGAATTGCTCCAGTTATTTTTGCGAATGTACTTTTTGACACAGATAAGAATTTAAGTAGTGTCATACTAAGAGCAAGTTGGACGATGTGACTAACAATGTAGTCTAACTCCATTAGGAAAGAGGGCTCAGTCTAACTCCACTAGGATAGACGGCTCAGTCTAACACCACTAGGATAGAGAAATCAGTCTATGCCCACTAGGAATGATTGGTCAGTCTAACCCAACAAGTATAAAAGATGCAGTCTAACCCAGCTAAAATAGAAGGCTTAGTCGGATCCCTCTAGTATAAAAGGTGCAGTCTAACCCAGCTAAAATAGAAGACTTACTCTAATCCCTCTAGTATAAAAGGTTAAGTCTGACCCACCTAAGGTTGAAGACTTAGTCTACACCAAATATGAAAAAAGATTCAGTCTAGGCCCACTAGGATATACATCAGTCTAATCCAGCTAAAATAGAAGGCTCAGTCTAACCAAGCTAAAATGGAAGGCTCAGTCTAATCCAGCTAAAATAAGAGGCTCAATCTAACCCAGCTAAGATAGGAGGCTGAGGCTAACAAAGCTAAGATAGAGGGCTGAGTCTAACACAGCTAAGATAGAAGGCTCAGTCTACCCAGCTAAAATAGAAGGCTCAGTCTAATCCAGTCAAAATAAGAGGCTCAATCTAACCCAGCTAAGATAGGAGGCTGAGGCTAACAAAGCTAAAATAGAAGGCTGAGTCCAACCCAGCTAAGATAGAAGGCTGAGTCTAACCCAGGTAAGATAGAAGGCTGAGTCTAACACAGCTAAGATAGAAGGCGCAGTCAAACACAGCTAAGATAGAAGGCGCAGTCTAACACAGCTAAGATAGACGGCTCATTCTAAATAAAATAGAATATAAGATTCGGAATAGGCCGACGTGTAGAAGATTCTCCTTTAGTCCCATGGCAGACGTCGCCGTAAATGAGGAAGTGTTAGAGAATTGATTGTACTCTGTCTCAGCGAGGTGGCTGACTGTAGTGAGCGAGAAGCTATGAGTCGCTGAGTGCTTGTGTCCAAGACTTTATTCGTCCTATAACTGGTGGCCCTTAAAGCAGAATACATTCGTCCAACCTTGCTCAGATAATATGGATCGAAGACGAAAGGCAATCTAGGTCCCCAAATGGTGTCGCTCTGAAATTGGATGTGTGAAGTCGAAAGGCGCAGATATCTCAGGCTCGGTGTAAACTATATTACAACGTAACAAACGCCTTTTTTTAAAGAAGAAAAGAAAGAGAAAGAAGCAGCAAAAGAAGAAGAAAAAAAGAAAATAGTGACATAATATTACAGTAAATAGGCCTAAATATTCATACACAAAAGAAAAACATGGTGACATTAAATATAAACAAAACCACAGCCAGTATTCAAAATTGAAAGGAACACTATTGGGGGAGTTAGTGAAAGGAACACTATTGGGGGAGTTAGTGAAAGGAACACTATTGGGGGAGTTAGTGAGAGGAACACTATTGGGGGAGTTAGTGAGAGGAACACTATTGGGGGAGTTAGTGAGAGGAACACTATTGGGGGAGTTAGTGAGAGGAACACTATTGGGGGAGTTAGTGAGAGGAACACTATTGGGGGAGTTAGTGAAAGGAACACTATTGGGGGAGTTAGGGAGAGGAACACTATTGGGGGAGTTGGTGAGAGGAACACTATTGGGGGAGTTAGTGAAAGGAACACTATTGGGGGAGTTAGTGAAAGGAACACTATTGGGGGAGTTAGTGAAAGAAACACTATTGGGGGAGTTAGTGAAAGGAACACTATTGGGGGAGTTAGTGAGAGGAACACGATTGGGGAAGTATTGAGAGGAACACAATTGGGGAAGTATTGAGAGGCACACGATTGAGGAGGTATTGAGAGCAACACGATTTGGTAGGTATTGAGAGGAACACAATTCTGGAGGTATTGAGAGGAACACGATTAGGGAGGTATTGAGAGGAACACGATTGGGAAAGTATTGAGAGGAACACGATTGAGGAGGTATTGAGAGGAACACGATTGAGGAGGTATTGAGAGGAACACGATTGGGGAGGTATTGAGAGGAACACGATTGGGGAAGTATTGAGAGGAACACGATTGAGGAGGTATTGAGAGGAACACGATTGGGCAGGTATTGAGAGGAACACGATTCTGGAAGTATTGAGAGGAACACGATTGGGCAGGTATTGAGAGGAACACGATTGTGGACGTATTGAGAGGAACACGATTGGGCAGGTATTGAGAGGAACACGATTAGGGAAGTATTGAGAGCAACACGATTGAGGTGGTATTGAGAGGAATACGATTGGGCAGGTATTGAGAGGAACACGATTGGGGAAGTATTGAGAGGAACACCGTTGGGCAGATATTGAGAGGAACACGATTGGGCAGGTATTGAGAGGAACACGATTCTGGAGGTATTGAGAGGAACACGATTGGGGAGGTATTGAGAGGAACACGATTGGGGAGGTATTGAGAGGAACACGATTCTGGAGGTATTGAGAGGAACACGATTGGGGAGGTATTGAGAGGAACACGATTGTGGAGGTATTGAGAGGAACACGATTGGGCAGGTATTGAGAGGAACACTATTGGGCAGGTATTGAGAGGAACACGATTGGGCAGGTATTGAGAGGAACACGATTCTGGAGGTATTGAGAGGAACACGATTGGGGAGGTATTGAGAGGAACACGATTGGGGAGGTATTGAGAGGAACACGATTCTGGAGGTATTGAGAGGAACACGATTGGGGAGGTATTGAGAGGAACACGATTGGGGAGGTATTGAGAGGAACACGATTGGGAAGGTATTGAGAGGAACACTATTGGGCAGGTATTGAGAGGAACACGATTGGGCAGGTATTGAGAGGAACACGATTCTGGAGGTATTGAGAGGAACACGATTGGGGAGGTATTGAGAGGAACACGATTGGGGAGGTATTGAGAGGAACAGGATTGTGGAGGTATTGAAAGGAACACGATTGGGGAGGTATTGTGCCTCACATATAAAAGGAAACAGCATAACCAAAACAGAAAAGCGCTGCATATGAGAATGTAACAGCCAGGATATAAAAGGCAAAAGTGGCCTTTGTCATGTTGAAAACCATATGTCATTCTAAAATATAAAAATGCTAAGGATCGTCAACTCTGACCGGATGTCGGTTCTTTCATGTGGAGTGTAAACATAATGGTTGACCAAACTCAATATTAACAGATTTCAGGACTGTATCAATAAATCCCCGAGAAACATTCTGACCTTGAAGTGGTTTGACAATGTTACTATAGACAGTTGTTAGGTGAGAACAGGGTAATGGCAGGTGTGACATGAAATCTTGGAAATTAGGGGGCATTTGATAGGCCACATACCGCGGGAGCCTACATCCTGTATAACCAGGGAACTTGTCACGGAGAGCACATGGAAGTAATGGCAAAGGATGGCCAAGGAGCACACGGACAAGCGACCTAAATGTCGAGGGAAAAAAATTGACGTAAACGGAAAGAACTGGAGAAAATAGTACAGAAAAAGTCTGCTGGAGGGGGAGGTGGGTATTGGTCTATGCACACCAAGGTGATATAAGGACGTAGAAGAAAAGCTTTCATTACACCGCCTAGCACACGCGTGAAGCGGTCAGTGAACACTGTGCTTCATTACTTGATTATGTTCATGTTATTTCACGAATTCTTGTTTAACACACTTAATTTCTATCTATCCAAACCTCATTACAAGGCCGACAATTAATTATCTCTTCAACATAATATCTCCAGTTACAACCCGATTTCTGGCCCCTGCCTGACCAGCTCTGTGAAGCAGAAATTATTAAATTGAGAATATCGTTTCAAAAACGCGGCCAAAATAAAGATATATTTCTGCAATTTTGACACATCGAGATAAAAGATAAGCAATGTATATCTGAGACACAGCTTAGCGGCGCATACATCAGGCTATGAATTTTAGCTATAATGATCTATTTATAAACGATGCTTAGATGACTAGCTCCGGCTATATTTTAAAAATACAATAAAGACTAACACAACGAATGTTTATTCTTACACTTGCTCGTAGTATCAGAGCTAACAGCCCTCTAGGTATGACGAGAACAAGATTCCAAATAAAGTTGTCCATGGGAATAGCAATCCCGTCATGTTGGTATTTTAAAATGTTCTTTATAACAGAGGCGTTAATATGGATGGCGAGTGGCTCACACATTTACCATTTGCAGATAAGATCGTGCTCATCAGTCAAATAAGTGAAAAAGTCCAACAATCCATGATCAACTTAAATGGGGTCAGTAGAGCACCTGGCCTGAAAATAAATGAAAGGAAAACACAATGGCTTAGAAGCCATTAGTGCCCAAAGCAGGACATCAAGCTAGGAGAGGAAACCATCGAGGATGTCAAAGAGATATATGCCAACCACAAAATCGACCTAGGCCAAGAGATATATGCCAACCACAAAATCGACCTAGGCCAAGAGATATATGCCAACCACAAAATCGACCTAGGCCAAGAGATATATGCCAACCACAAAATCGACCTAGGCCAAGAGATATATGCCAACCACAAAATCGACCTAGGCCAAGAGATATATGCCAACCACAAAATTGACCTAGGCCAAGAGATATATGCCAACCACAAAATCGACCTAGGCCAAGAGATATATGCCAACCACAAAATCGACCTAGGCCAAGAGATATATGCCAACCACAAAATCGACCTAGGCCAAGAGATATATGCCAACCACAAAATCGACCTAGGCCAAGAGATATATGCCAACCACAAAATCGACCTAGGCCAAGAGATATATGCCAACCACAAAATCGACCTAGGCCAAGAGATATATGCCAACCACAAAATCGACCTAGGCCAAGAGATATATGCCAACCACAAAATCGACCTAGGCCAAGAGATATATGCCAACCACAAAATCGACCTAGGCCAAGAGATATATGCCAACCACAAAATCGACCTAGGCCAAGAGATATATGCCAACCACAAAATCGACCTAGGCCAAGAGATATATGCCAACCACAAAATCGACCTAGGCCAAGAGATATATGCCAACCACAAAATCGACCTAGGCCAAGAGATATATGCCAACCACAAAATCGACCTAGGCCAAGAGATATATGCCAACCACAAAATCGACCTAGGCCAAGAGATATATGCCAACCACAAAATCGACCTAGGCCAAGAGATATATGCCAACCACAAAATCGACCTAGGCCAAGAGATATATGCCAACCACAAAATCGACCTAGGCCAAGAGATATATGCCAACCACAAAATCGACCTAGGCCAAGAGATATATGCCAACCACAAAATCGACCTAGGCCAAGAGATATATGCCAACCACAAAATCGACCTAGGCCAAGAGATATATGCCAACCACAAAATCGACCTAGGCCAAGAGATATATGCCAACCACAAAATCGACCTAGGCCAAGAGATATATGCCAACCACAAAATCGACCTAGGCCAAGAGATATATGCCAACCACAAAATCGACCTAGGCCAAGAGATATATGCCAACCACAAAATCGACCTAGGCCAAGAGATATATGCCAACCACAAAATCGACCTAGGCCAAGAGATATATGCCAACCACAAAATCGACCTAGGCCAAGAGATATATGCCAACCACAAAATCGACCTAGGCCAAGAGATATATGCCAACCACAAAATCGACCTAGGCAAAGAGATATATGCCAACCACAAAATCGACCTAGGCCAAGAGATATATGCCAACCACAAAATCGACCTAGGCCAAGAGATATATGCCAACCACAAAATCGACCTAGGCCAAGAGATATATGCCAACCACAAAATCGACCTAGGCCAAGAGATATATGCCAACCACAAAATCGACCTAGGCCAAGAGATATATGCCAACCACAAAATCGACCTAGGCCAAGAGATATATGCCAACCACAAAATCGACCTAGGCCAAGAGATATATGCCAACCACAAAATCGACCTAGGCCAAGAGATATATGCCAACCACAAAATCGACCTAGGCCAAGAGATATATGCCAACCACAAAATCGACCTAGGCCAAGAGATATATGCCAACCACAAAATCGACCTAGGCCAAGAGATATATGCCAACCACAAAATCGACCTAGGCCAAGAGATATATGCCAACCACAAAATCGACCTAGGCCAAGAGATATATGCCAACCACAAAATCGACCTAGGCCAAGAGATATATGCCAACCACAAAATCGACCTAGGCCAAGAGATATATGCCAACCACAAAATCGACCTAGGCCAAGAGATATATGCCAACCACAAAATCGACCTAGGCCAAGAGATATATGCCAACCACAAAATCGACCTAGGCCAAGAGATATATGCCAACCACAAAATCGACCTAGGCCAAGAGATATATGCCAACCACAAAATCGACCTAGGCCAAGAGATATATGCCAACCACAAAATCGACCTAGGCCAAGAGATATATGCCAACCACAAAATCGACCTAGGCCAAGAGATATATGCCAACCACAAAATCGACCTAGGCCAAGAGATATATGCCAACCACAAAATCGACCTAGGCAAAGAGATATATGCCAACCACAAAATCGACCTAGGCCAAGAGATATATGCCAACCACAAAATCGACCTAGGCCAAGAGATATATGCCAACCACAAAATCGACCTAGGCCAAGAGATATATGCCAACCACAAAATCGACCTAGGCCAAGAGATATATGCCAACCACAAAATCGACCTAGGCCAAGAGATATATGCCAACCACAAAATCGACCTAGGCCAAGAGATATATGCCAACCACAAAATCGACCTAGGCCAAGAGATATATGCCAACCACAAAATCGACCTAGGCCAAGAGATATATGCCAACCACAAAATCGACCTAGGCCAAGAGATATATGCCAACCACAAAATCGACCTAGGCCAAGAGATATATGCCAACCACAAAATCGACCTAGGCCAAGAGATATATGCCAACCACAAAATCGACCTAGGCCAAGAGATATATGCCAACCACAAAATCGACCTAGGCCAAGAGATATATGCCAACCACAAAATCGACCTAGGCCAAGAGATATATGCCAACCACAAAATCGACCACGAAATCTTTAGTCGACGAAAAGCAGCTTGGTATTCATTTAACTCCATTAAGCTATACTCCAAGAGATTAAAGCCACCACTACAAGAGCACACACTTTCAATTCCATGGTCATTCCAGCAATGATTAATGGAAGCAAAGTGTGGAACTTGCATAACACAGATGCTGAGAAGGCTTAGAGTCAATCATAGAGCAATGGAACAGCGCGTACTACAGATTTAAACACGGGATAAGATCCAAAATAAAGAAATTCCACAGACTTTGTTTCGGGACGTTGTGGCATAACGATATGACGCAAAAATCGTTGATATAGACATGTAGTACGCATGCCTGAAAACAGACGGACACATAGAGCAACGTTTTGGTGGCCCTATGCCTGCACATGTCCACTGGGTCGCCCACCTATGCAATATCGAGATGGACGGACCAAAGACCGAGGTCCGTATTGGTACAGCGTTATCGGGAAGCACACAGAATATTGTTGGCTATTTCGCTGACATCTGCCGGACTGACACCGAGGATAAGGTGATAAATGTGTAAATGTGTGACAGATCTTCTTTGTGAACTACTTTGAAGTGATTCTTTTTCAATTTTGGTGCGTATTAACTAAGGTGTACCTAGGTCTTCATTGCAAACAATGCAAGATTTGTCAGCAACATAACACCACGGGGATCACAGTGTTGATCTCCACCTCGTTGGCCAGGTTGATGTAATACTGCTAGTTCTAGCTGCATGGCGTAGACGCGAGGTGGAATATTTAACCAATATGCTTCACTTGACGCTGACGTTAATCTCCACATACTTCTGATCATGTAAAACAAATTGCCACTAATAGAACAGTGTACACAAAGGGCTTTGAATATACTTTTGTAAAGGGCGATACGCAGTGGCGTATCTATGGTTAATAAAGAGAGAAAGGGGACATAAAATGTAAATAGTAAAAATTAGATTCTTTTTGTGGGTGAAAGGGGGGAGGGGGGGGGGTGTAGGACAGCAAATATTGATATTAGATTGTTAATTATGAGTGGGGGTGGGGTGGGGGGAATAGGGCTTAAAACACAGTATATTTAGATTGTTTATGAGGATGGTTTGTATTGCACTAACATTATATTGTTTATGGTTTGGGGTGGGGTGAAGTGTGGGTTGTGGGTGGGGTCGGGTAGTTGGGGGTGGGGGCGGGGGGGGGGGGGTGTATACATTATGTGGCAGTTAATGTTATTTTTTATAAGAGGACGGTGTATATAACAGTCAATATTTAATTTTGTTTGAGAATAGGTGAGGCGAGAGGGGGAAGAGGGGGTGGGGGTGGTGGTGAATATGGCAGTAAATATTAAATTATTTAGAGAACGGATGCATATGGCAGTAAATATTAGATTTTGTAAGAAAGCTTGTATGTGGCAGTGGATATCTGATTTAGTAAGAAAGGATTTATATGACAGTAACAATTAGATTTTGTATGAAAAAATGTATATGGCAGTAACAATTAGATTTTGTAGGGGACGATGTATATGGCAGTAGTTACTAGATTTTGTAGTGGACGATGTATATGGCAGTAACTATTAGATTCGTTATTTGGCTGTGGGGCATTGGATTGTAGTAATATTACATTGTCTACATATGAATGAGGAAGCGGCGCACGGGGCGATGGGATTATGTAGTCGTGAATATTAGGTTTTTAATGGTTTTTAGATAATAGTAAATATTCACTTCTCTATGGGACACGTGTTACATGTCAGTAACGTTTATGGTGTATGTGGGGTGTATATTTAACAGCAAGAAATTGTATAGTGCTATTTTATGCACATTATTCATCAGGAGATATATGGCTTGGTTTGGATTGGCTTCGTTCGTTCTCAATCTCCCGCTACCAAACCTTGAAAAGGGCTCATGTAGCAGAATGTAGTCGAGGGAACGAAATGCGTTGTGTCGTAGTTTACAGCTTGACTGCTATATTTGCACCTTTCGGGCCAACCCATCCGACTTCAGCAAGATCAGGAGATATTTGAGTGTTAATGTGATGTGTTAAACATCAAGATACAGCTCATGTTTTTTTACTTCCTATTTTATCTCCCTATAAATAATTTCAATATAATTCTCACTCATTTTTAAATGTAAGGATTCCATTCTTTGGCCTGCTCTGCTACAAATACACATTGTTGTTGTAGAGTGTTACCAAATCTACCCATCCTTTATTCTAAAATCACATTGGTTTTTTGCTTTCTAATCTAACACATTACCATAGCGACAGAGCGCTTAGTTTACACGGCAAAGCAGCCGGGTTCTAGAACTCAGTTCTCAATGTGATCCTCCTGGATTGTTTCTCTATTCAGGTCTATTCCTCTGCCTGTATTGTCCTATTTTAAACTATATTCCTTTCTGGTCTCATCCGGACATGGATGATGGCTGGGTTTCGTTTAGTCTATTGTCGAACATGTCGGTCAAATGTCAAGCTCCGTCTATCGTTGAATGCTCCTTGTCCTATTTGACCGTGGCTGTCATTGCTCTATCACATGCACACACTTGATACAAAACATGTCCGTCGTGGACAGGTAGTGGCCCTAACACACTTCTTCGTGGCGTTTCTACGGCCTAACAAAAGCTATGTTCGAGGTAGAATATTAATAATACTTAAACTTGATATCAACCTTCGCTTTACCTTGGCTAGTTTCCCCGATCAGAATATCCTTGACATTCACTGTCTGTATTTGCGTTACTTATGAATTTATAACTTTCCATCTCTAGATAATTTCACGGCTGTCTACCTGCTAAGCATGGCCCCCGGCAATTAAGACAGTTTGGTTGTAGGTTACAAAGTTATACGTTCGAGCATTCTCAAATTGTTGTAGAGTGACCCCCTGTTTGTGTCCCCTTGGGATCCAACATGACTTCGTCACTTCAGTTTGTGCTCCATTAGGACCTATGCCTATGTCCAGTAGTTTTTGATTCGTCATATGTTAGTTTTTATGTCGTCTTCTTTGTGGCATCTGTGATAGTTTTATGTCGTCTTCTTTGTGGCATCTGTGATAGTTTTATGTCGTCTTCTTTGTGGTATATGTGATAGTTTTATGTCGTCTTCTTTGTGGCATATGTGATAGTTTTATGTCGTCTTCTTTGTGGCATCTGTGATAGTTTTATGTCGTCTTCTTTGTGGCATCTGTGATAGTTTTATGTCGTCTTCTTTGTGGCATCTGTGATATATTTATGTCGTCTTCTTTGTGGCATATGTGATAGTTTTATGTCGTCTTCTTTGTGGCATCTGTGATAGATTTATGTCGTCTTCTTCGTGGTATATGTGATAGTTTTATGTCGTCTTCTTTGTGGTATATGTGATAGTTTTATGTCGTCTTCTTTGTGGTATATGTGATAGTTTTATTTCGTCTTCTTTGTGGTATATGTGATAGTTTTATGTCGTCTTCTTAGTGGCATCTGTGATAGTTTTTATGCCGTTTCATTAGGGACGTATGTGTTAATCTGTTTGTTATTTCTCTCGCTTTACTTCTATATTAAAATGTTTTGTTTCACAATAATATATTACTTTATGTGTAAATGAGTTGTGAACTTGACATGCCATCTGAATCCCATAATAAACAGGAAACAACATCATCCTTTTGTTCTTAAACAATAAAATAAAGACGACTTTGGAGGGTTGTGCATTTATCATGTCAATATATTACCTTAGCGATTCCGTGGCGAAAGGGTTAAGCCGTCGGCCTCATGATCAGGTGGTGTGGGTTCAACCCCGGACTCCGCCATCTTTTCCACGGGTGCTTGATGCGGAGTCCCCTGCATCTCGTAATCGCCCCCTAGTCGTCTTGTCCTTGACTTGCCACTGGGGTCGGGCGGCACGAGACGAGAGAGTGAGGATAAAAAGTAGCGCAGTTAATCTTTACTAAAAAATATCCCTAGCAAAATAAATTATGCCATCGTCTACGATGGACAGCGGCCTTTGCCTTTGCCTTATTACCTTAGACGAATAATGCTGCAAAAAATTTCATAGGCAGTCTAATGGTAAATACTGCCGTCGAAGGGGAAGTGTTAATTGCTTCAGTGAGCGATATTTCGGCTTTCAGAGACGTGGGGTGAACAGTTCTTTATTTCTGCTCTCATCTCCCAATTGAAATCATAGCATATATTTACATCTAGATAAACTAGAGCGTGTTGCTGGGAGAGCGCGGACTCGTTACCTCATCCACATGAAAAAGCGCTTTTTCTCACATAGTGTGTCTGCGTTGTCTTCCAGCTTGATAGCCACCTACAGTTGTTGTACTATGCTCTGTACGGGGCGTAGTATTGACAAGAATAAAAAACTAAAGGAATTATTGTATTTTGGAAGCATAGTATGTTATCTGATATCCTGATATAAGTCTCCAAATGAAGCAATGATAAGCGTACACAGCAATCAGTTATATGGTTTCTAAGTTATGGGTTTTTTCATTGATTTCTAAAATTATAAATTCACTTAATGAGAGAACATTAATCCTACACACATTTTTTTATATTTTTCGCTAGATAGTTATGGGTTTCAGTGATACTTATCATTTGCTAAGCAATTTCTTCACATTTATCAGCAATATATAAGTGTAGATTTTTCTCTCCAATGAGATGTTAACACAGATTTATACCTTTTTCTGTGTCTTTATTGACGTTTGTCTTGGACTGCACGTTTATGCTTCTGTAAATTATGTTGATTTTTGGAATACTAACATCGTATCTAATAACATTTTATTCCATTTTCAGAATTGTAACCAGCGAAGCGACAAGTAGCAGCCCGAATCACTTTGGTCTTCACATGTAACACGCTTGGAAAATAACACAAACAGAGCACAAGATACATCACAGGGGAGTAGTTTCCTAATGAAGTGAATTGCACGGTTCAAGTATCGATCTTACCCAGTAAGTACTGAAGACTTGAAACAGCGCTTGCTGAGAGAACTGATTCACTTTCGTCAAATTGTTTCGTTGAGGATTCTTATATTTTTCTATTGTTGATGGAGTACGTGATATCTGACCCTACTTTATGCAGATGTATATTTCAAGAACGTATTCTACGAGGAGTGAATTCTTGGATGTCAACTCAGTAGTCTATTACATTTAGCTAGTCGTGTGCAGGTTATTTCAGTGTCACCAGTTGTTACCTGGAAAGTTTACTTACTGGAGTAACTGTACATCTTGTTTATGTCATGCTCTTTCCTGTTATACTTGGATTATTAATACTAAGTTATGATTACTGAAAACCAGCTTTAAGTATAGAAAAGTTGTATAAAAGTATAGGTTAGCGCCTATTGTTGCAGTTACATTGCGTTTTGACGAATTTTTATGTTAACATCTTCCATATTTGTTTTTTTTATTCGTGCTTGTCACACAATATCACTACACTCACAGTGATACATATTATTTTGCCTGATTTATATTTTGAGTTAACTACGAAATTATTTCTTAGAGTGTAGATGAGAACACATGATTCTAAGCCATAATTAAACTGCAGAGAATCTCACAACTTGCTTTGGCAAGACTACGTCTTGACAAGAATGGGCTTCAGTCATCAGCAGTTATCATTCTTAGATTTATATCAGCGCGACTGTAAGAACTGCCTAAATCGAGGAGAGAAATGCAACTATTTATTGAACACTGGCTGTCTGTACTACAAGGATAGTAAACATGAATGTCAGCAATACACGGATGGTAAACATGTCTGTCTGCACTACAAAGATGTAAAACAGACTTCACTTAAAAGCATTCAGACTGAATTATGTCAGTTTACCTCCTATGAGAATGTTGATCTCCAAATTTCAGCACATATATTTTCAGATTATCATTCAGCATTTTGTAACTCTCGAATCAGCATTCTCAATACCAAAGAGCATTTCTCATTACGGATTTCATCATTGATTCCACCTCAGACACAGAAGGAGGCGAGGATTGTGGTCTCAGATACCAATTACGCTGGCAGCTTTTCTAACAATGTATCTAATCATCAGTTTAGAACTACTGCCAACATTTGTCAGGAAAATAGGGAATGTACACAACGCACAACCATCAAAGCTGAACCTGCTGACAGCAAGATAGATACTAAAGCTAGCATCTTCAACACTCACGTGAAGCCAATCTCTTTATCTTCATCTACTATTGCTTATCTCTTCTTCTTCATTTTCCTCGTCTTCGCTCCATCGATATCCCTGGCAGATCCAACCAAAGTCAGTATTCATGCTATTATACCTCGTCTCCACACAATGGGCAACGATCTGACTCGAGAATTTAGCAGCACCGTTATTAATTTCAAACGTGATTTCAGAAATTCCAGGCTTAAGTCATTCTTTACCACAGAAGAAAACATCACGTTTATAAGTGATGACACGCCGCGGGAGATCCTAGACGCTTTCTGTAAAGGTGTGCTGGCCAAGCGAGCTGTAACCATCCTAAACATCAATAACCCCCTGGGAATGAGAAGAAGAGCGAGCTCCAACAAGTACATCCTGGAGCTAGCCAACTACTTGGGCATTCCTGTCATATCCTGGGACACAGAATACAGCGGATCGTCAAAAGTAAGTTTCTGTGGCGTCAAGTATGTATCTTGTTCTGTTCTGTCATCTTATCTTAAGACCCGCGTCATTGCACTCTCAACAATATAGAAGCGTCATCTCTCTCAGCAAATGGCGAAGAGTGTAGATACTGATAGTGTCAGTAAAAACTCATGTTCTGTCTCTCAGAATTACTTCATTGCTCGGCTTATGGTTTGATTTCAAAATTATGCAAGTTATAGATTGCCAGTCCATTAACAGCAGTATCGTCATTCAATAGGCGATCATTGATAGGCTACAAAATGTCCCCCTATCCAGTGGCAATACCCCATCTAGGGCGCTGTCGTGGTCATGGCGTCATCACGTTCATTGTTATAAACCCTAGCAGGATCAGCACAGTAGATTCATACTAGCCCTCGATGTCCACTATCCGTGAATGCCGTAGCAAGACCGTGTATACCTTCGGAAGAAAGAATTGAGAGTCCTGTCATAAAATATGTCTCCTCTACTTCATTACACCATAACAAACGTGAGCAAGTAAAAGTCTCGTTTTACTTCAATATTTGTCGCAGTTTCAATATATCCACAGCGTAATAACTGAACTGTTACAATCGCTGTCATGCACAGAGCAGGTCTAGTTGCCACTTGCCATGTAATTATTCTTAATTGGAATCACATCACGACTACCTAAATGTCAACATGACCAATATCGGCTACTCTTCCCAATGCAAACAAGAATTCTGTTCTGTAAATTATTTATGAATCACTTGCTATTTCTACAATGTATGGCGTTGATATTTTTCCACTACAATGTTTGTAATACTTTAAACGTGTAAACCAAAAATATTATTACTTAGCTTTATGAATATTCTATTTTTCGTTCTATTTGGACACTGTTTTAAACTTAGATCTAATTTCATCTTCATAATATGTATCACTTTATACTTTATTATTCGACACAAAAGATATTTAACACTTTATTTTTCTACTAAATATTTGCTTAATTGATACGTTTTAGGGCCTTTTTCTACACTTTTAAGTATTACTCTAAGGGAATCGAAACAAAAATGAACAGACTTGTATCAGGCACGCTAGTAGATTTTGACCAACAACATTTACATACACCGGAAAGTGATACACACATTCGTTTATTATTAGTTTAAAATAATTTACATATATAATCTAGAATTAGAGAAAATACAGCCAAATCGTATGATAAAAAAGCAGGTAGACTGTAGTAGCATTACAGTTGGGCCAAGATAGTGAACGTTAGCAGCTCAGCGCTTAACGTCTCAAGGGCACGGGGAAAGTATTACTGTAATCTTCGTGTTCATTACAGTACAGCATGTATCCTACGCCAAGTAGGCTGTCTATGGTGTGAAGTGTCACTTCGCTGTTGTGCAGTTGTTGAAGCATGAGCCTGATGCCATTGCAGCTTTACCATCATGCTGCTATCCATCATGTCCATTGCAGCTTTACCATCACGCTGCTATCCATCATGTCCATTGCAGCTTTACCATCATGCTGCTATCCATCGTGACCATTGCAGCTTTACCATCATGCTGCTATCCATCGTGATCATTGCAGCTTTACCATCATGCTGCTATACATCGTGACCAGGGCTTATCTATACATTTCATCACGGAGCTTCTCCCAAGCCTGGAGTTCAGAGGGACAATTTTTCAAGCTGATGATTAATGGTCCCTTGCTCCGAATGTTAGCGTACAGTGTGAAGCTAAATTTGAATTTCACATTTTCGTTGGAAAATAAGACAAGATCTTGCCGAGGCTTGAACCTATTTCTCCAGAGATTGAGACATGTGTCGCCATATCCCGGCACGCTCTCCACTATTTTCGTTTATCATACAGAAAAAGACCCTGGCATACTTGATAATTTGTCTGCTGTATTGTGTTCAGAGGAGGAAATTTGGGTTTCCAGTGTCAAGGAATATTTGCATTTAACTCACTTCAAATGTGGATTTCCTCGATTACATTTTACATTTCGAGCAACAATGCATAAGACTAATGTCAGCATGCTGGAAATTGTGACTAATGAGAGCTGTGAATGACGTTATGAACATGCATGCTACAACAAACACCATTGCACTGGAGTACCAAGTCATTTGATAAAGGCGGTAAGGAATCCAGATTCTTGGAATGGAACAAAATATAAACAAGTTTGGAAAAACGTCAGATAATTTAGGGGTTCAGACTTTTAAAGCGAAGCAAAATAAAGATAGTCTTTGTGGTAAGATTACTCAAACGAAACAAAACGGAGTTAAACTGAGTATTCATAATATTGAGAGGAAACGTAACACAGATAGACTGAATATTCAGACTACATAAGTGAAGCAAAACGAAGATAGAATGAATGTTCAGACTGTTCAGTCGAAATTAAACAAAGATAGACAGAGTACCCAGATTATTTTGGAGACACAAAACAAAGTCTACGGGTTTAGACTAATCGAATGAACCACATCAGAGAAAGTATATGGGCTTTTGACTATGTACGCGAAACAAAATAGTGGAGCAATGATTAAATTCAAGCGAAAGCACAGTGATCCGTATTGATGACAGGGTGTAACAGATGGTCTGTCTTAATTTCTTCCCAAACGTTTCATGGGTTTGGACTCAAAGTCAATGCTCATAACTCGACAGTTACATGAAATCTTGTATTGTGTGTGCTAATACTGTGTTCAGTTCAGATCTACTGCTATCTCCTCAGAGAATACCAGCTTCAAGATTTCCTAATGTGCTCTGTCTCTCACATTGACGGTGCAATCTGATAGGCTTTTCCTATCCATTGTTATGTTTTCCTCTCACTTATAGCGTTGTTTACTACTGTCACGTTTGCCTTCTACCTTTTCCTTCAGTATTGTTTTCTGCAATGTGTTATGTCCTTTGGTGTAACTAACACATTTTATTTTTCGGATTCTGCTTTCGTTTATCAATTGTCGTTGCGCACTTAATTTTCTCAAGACGTTTTTATTTGTTTGAAGTGTTTTTGTTAGGGGTTGAGGGTATGTAGGTAAAAATGTTCTTTGCTCTGTTTTGATTTATATTTTTCGTTTAAATACTTTCCAATTGTTTTTGAATTCGTGTAGGCTCTTTTAAATATTATAATTTTAGTACATAATGAATTTAGTTTGTATTATAGGTAAGAAAACGCCATGGACATACATTTTTGGTCCTGAAAGTTGACATTTTTGGAGCACTCCTGAACCAATTATTCCATTAATGAAAATGATATATGGATTATGAGATTGCTACAAAAAGCTTTCACACTTCACATATATTCACAATCAAGGAATCACTTGTTTCTCCGTCTTTTTGTTAATTGTCCATGTCACTACGGCACACAGTAATGCCGATTATACACGACAACTGCTAGCTCCCATTTGTTTAATTTTTGAGGTACTTATTTAAAGGTTAATATATGACTCATGTTAGTGAAGAGGATTTGGCGGTCTCTATTCTCTTCATGACTTCCTTTTCGTATTTTACATATTAAGTTATTATATTGAAAATATATAAAAAGCTCTTGACCTGTTCCAGTGGTTGGTTGTCTATTGTTATCTTTAGAGTTGATTTTGAGTCTACTTTGCTAAATATCATAGTTTCTGATGTAGGTATTGATCCTCTCACACACAATAAACGAAAAACACTCACACAGTCTCACATAATTAAATACATGCTTGCATTACACCATACATACACAGATACACACACACACACACACTCAGCACATGCACATAAACACAAACATGTATACCCTACACACATAAATACTCACACACCATATACACACACAAAGACGTGCAATCCCCAAAATAAACATACAAATTGGCAAACTTGCAACTAGACAGGGTACAAACACTTGAACAAGCACACACACATACACACACACCATAATACAGGCTCTTATATATATATATATATATATATATATATATACACACACACGCACACGAATGCACCCTATATACAGATACATTTACGCACACACACACTACATATGAGACTACCATTAATAGTCGAACATGTACAAAAGTCAAACCTAACGTTCATATCCTAGTGGTTGGAAACCCAGCGTAGTTAAGTGCTTACCCATACAAGTCACCGACATAAAGGGCACTGATAATGCTGCGACTGCCCTAGCAGGCCCAACATGAGTGTACGATTGCTACGATACATTAAATGAGTTTCAACTTTCTGATCTCAATGGAATACGGAGAAGGCATGCAACTGAAATAGAACATTAAATGTTAGTAGACTTTTTGTAATAGAGCCAGAGCTTACCGAATTTATGAGAATAAAATAAAGGTATACATTTTAAGGTTAGCAAATATAAGAGACCAGAGAACAAGGTTAGCAAGGAGACCTAGGAAAACTATGTACTGAATGGAGTGGTGTAGAGACGGAATGCCAAACATGGTGTCGAATAGAGGAACATTGAACAAAGAAATATTTATTGTAGAAATGGTATACAACAGTGAAAGACTAATATGTCTAAATGAGTTGAAAGTGGAAACACAATAATCTAAGTAACACAACATACAATAAGATATACACTGAGAAGAACAGAAGGGAGTTCGTTGTGTGTCTTTCAGACGTCATCAATTTGATCATGACGAGGGGCTGATCGGATTGTAATGGGATATTTGAACGGCCCAACAGGGAAATACGTCGATCCTCACATGAATATCGCGTAGAACGGTTCAGTGTTACTTCATTCAAACAGACCACCAATAGAGAAGAGATAATAAATGTGCACCGAGTTAGTAGTCTTTTTCAGCATGTGCCGAGTATTATCGAATAATAACAAACACTATCTTCCAACACAGAAAAAGTCATTTCAAAACGTGGTTCACATGGATCAATCCGGACTTAGCCTCACAAAATGATTACATATTAACAAGACGACGACAAAAAAGAAAATACGAGACTCTAGGATAGCCTCCGACGTCTGTAGAGATACCGATTATTGACCAGTAGTAATGAAAACAACATCTTAAACTTCAACAACGTTTTATACTGATTTAGAAGACCCATTAAAGTCTGTAGACAACCATTTACATTTGCATTACCCTGCTCTAAAAGCTATGCGCATCCAATCTATTCTTAAATGCATTAACTGTCTCTGCTTCCACTAAGGAGAAGTAAGAAACAACAAAACGGCGATAATTGTTACGAATCTACTTTTTTTAAAGAAAAGGAACAGAAAAGAAAAATGTTACCTCATGGCCAAGATTTTTTAGATGCTAAACAGAAATTGAAAACGTAGTACAGTGCATAGACCATTTTTGAAGCAGCGGTGGTGTATACATTGAATAAGAAATGTGAAACAAAACGCTTAACATAAATCAAAGAAATATAAGAAACAGGTTTATGGAATTCTGAGATTAAAGAATACATACATACTAATTAATTCAAAGATATTTAGTTAGTTAGTTTTCTTTCAACTAGTGTCGTTGAGTGCCGTGGGGAGCTTAAGTCGTCTATAATGCGTCAAGTGCGTTGCGTCGGTCACTGTGAGTCCGTTTCGCTGCACAATCACTCTAATGTCATTTATCCACATGCCTCACGGTTGTCCCCTTGCTCTGTAGGTAGATCTACCGGAGTTGTAAGCCATCGGTGGAAGTTGATGAGGGTGCATTCTCATGTGATGGCCAAACCAACTTATTTTCAGCTTGGAATTGTTTGCTGAACAAGACGTACTAGCGACCATACTTCGAATGTCGTCGTTCCGCATTCTGTCTCCCCTGGTAACACCGATGACCTTTCTCAAACACTTCATTTCTACCGTGCCCTGTATAGAGGCATGTTTGACAACTGGTAGCACAAAGTCGGCATAAATATACTGTTTATCATCTGTTGCTTTGTTGCCAAACTAATGCTCGGGTGCCTAAGCAGTGGGGACAGCTGATAAGTCACCGCAGATGCTTTCTGACACCTTGTCTCGATTTCCCTGTCGATCCTATCGTCTGTCGAAAAAATACTGCCCAAATACATAAACTTATGGGCCTGTTAAAGAGCAATATCATTTACACTTATATTGAGTGGCCCATGTGTTCTACTGATCATCATAGTTTCTGTTTTGTTCTCGCTAATTCGCATATTGTATTTAGCCCAGGTAGTCGCAAGCTTATTCAAGTGGTTTTGCAGTTTATTTTCATCGCCGTACAGCCGACACTGGTCATCTGCAAAGATAAATTCGTGTATGGAGTTCTTTTCTGCTTCAGATATCTCGAAGATCTGTCTATACAAAAATAATATTCAATGTTAGTGTTGGACAATATTAGAAAATTGTGGAATACAAGCACAACTATTAGATAAGTGTTTCCCTACCTCTTTCGACTCGCGACTCCCTTTTAAAATGTACATGTAACATGTGAGGACCCGTCTCTTCCCTTTCCACATATGTATTAAACAAAAATGTAAAAGGGGAGAGAAAGCACATTTAAACTAGACTTTTGATAAAATAATTCTGACTTAATATTTAATGCGGTTATTGAACGAGTACGTGCCTCTGGGAAGCTAGATACAACATCTACGTGAAGTTTTTGTTAAAGACAACCTCATGTCATCATCTGAAATATTTAGTCTCTTTCTTGTCTTTGTTTTGATATTTAGAAGTGTTGAAAAACCCACTCTTATGCAAATATGTAAAGGCACCCAGAAGTAAAACTCAAAAAGCAAGCGTGGCGACATTTGGATACAACTGATACATAGCACATCAGACATGAGCCAGCAATTTCTCATCAAACAGACTACGTGCCGAGAAATCGTTGCACAGATTCATGAATCCATTATGTACTTTATCGTGAATGCTGGCTACATTCAGGGAAACAAAGAATAGATTTCTCCTTTTGCAATATCACGAAAGTACCACCGAATTTCCTTATAAGGGAGTCAAAGTGACCAATAATCTCGTTACTAAGATTCCCATCCAGTTGACCTTCACATTTCTCTACGACATTGAAGAGTTTTTCAAACATGACAATATTTCCAAGATTTACTTTTTGATGCCGGTTTTACAGAGTGTATAAAATGCCTGAAGATTTTCTGTAAATTAAATAATGTGTGGCTAAGCTTATTCAGCTGATCAAAAATGTCTGCTAAGTAAACAACTTTTTTCTTCCCAGTACAACATAAAAATAAATCACAAGGTCATGTTTTCCTTGAACATCCAGAATTAACTTGATTTCATCTTTCAACTAAAAGTCACGATTAACAACATGCCCTTGATTTCATCTTTCAACTCAAAGTGACGATTGACAACATGCCCTTGATTTCATCTTTCAACTCAAAGTCACGATTGACAACATCAGGTCAGGTCATCCCATAACCAGTGAGGTCGTTGGGGCACACATGAAGACATCCTCACAACACCACGCCACTCTTCTCTGAAAGCGGCCGCAGCCTGTGACTCTTCTGGTCGAAGATTGGTCCATTCTGTTATGATGTCCTCCCCGTCGTCTGCCATGCACCTTTCCCTGGATGATTGTATTTTCAAGACCATTTGATCTCGATATGTGACCGTACCAAGACCATTTGATCCCGATATGTGACCGTACCAGGACCATTTGATCTCGATATGTGACCGTACCAAGACCATTTGATCTCGATATGTGACCGTACCAAGACCATTTGATCTCGATATGTGACCGTACCAAGACCATTTGATCCCGATATGTGACCGTACCAAGACCATTTGATCTCGATATGTGACCGTACCAGGACCATTTGATCTCGATATGTGACCGTACCAGGACCATTTGATCTCGATATGTGACCGTACCAAGACCATTTGATCTCGATATGTGACCGTACCAAGACCATTTGATCCCGATATGTGACCGTACCAAGACCATTTGATCTCGATATGTGACCGTACCAAGACCATTTGATCCCGATATGTGACCGTACCAGGACCATTTGATCTCGATGTGTGACCGTACCAAGACCATTTGATCTCGATATGTGACCGTACCAAGACCATTTGATCTCGAAATGTGACCGTACCAAGCGAGTTTCCTTCTTTTTACAGTTGCCAAGAGGTCTTCAAAAGACTCTATTACTGACTCTATTACTGTTGTAATTCTATCTCGTATTTCCTCATTTGTAACTCGATCTTTGTACGTGACGTTTAAAAGTCTTCGGACACATCTCATCTCCAAGGATGTATCCTTCGTTGAAGGTCAGCTGTAACTGTCCATGTCTCACAAACATAGAGGAATATTGACAGGACCAGTGTACGCATTAATCAGATTTTCGTGCATGGTGCTAACCGTTTATCTTACCAGATGTTGTTAAGCCGTGCAGGCGCCGCTATTGTCTGTGCTATTCTGGCCAACACCTCCCATTTTGATCCTTCATCACTGACAATCGACCTTAGATATTTAAAACGGTCAACCACTTCGAGTTCCTGACGTTTAGCTTTTATCCTGCTGTTGAATCCCTCGGCGTTGTTGGTCATTAATTTTGTCTTTCCAGCGTTTATCTCCATACCATAGTCAAGATCTGTTTCATCAAGCCTGGTGACCCATTCCTGGAGTTCTGCTTCTGAGCCCGCAAACCCGTCGATATCATCTGCAAAACGAAGGTTGGTAAGCGTTCGGCCCCCTAACTTGACAGTACCAACGTGACCTCCAAGTGCCTCACTCATAATTCCTTCAAGGAATATATTGAAAAGAGTTGGAGAGAGTGTACAACCCCTGTCTCACACCAACTGATATGCGAAACCAGTCCCCTCGCCTCCTATTCACAAGAACTGCGCTGGACGCCTTGTCCTACAGGTATTCAAGGACCGTTATAATATTTCCGTTGATTATACATTCTCATGGTTGTCCATAGAGCTTTATGCCATACCCTATCGAACGCCATCTTAAAATCTACAAATACATGATACAGTGTTTGCTGCTGTTCTAGATATTTCGCGCTTAGCAGCCTTAAATTAAATATCTATTCTGTAGTGCTTCTTCCCTGTCTTCTTCTTCTTCTTCTTCTGCGTACACAGTCAGACAGTAACCATTATTTTCTCGAAAAAAGCGGCGGTCATCCTGAGACTCTCGCCACTACCATAGAGCTTGTCTTGCAGTTCCACTGGCAATGGCCACATCTGCTCTCTCTGATCCTCGTATGTCGGGCAGTTCTGCAGCAGATGTTCAGTGGTCATTTTACCAGTACCCCACGGGCATTCGTCGGTACACCCTATCTTCAATTTGTTGAATAGGTGGTACCTCAGTCTGTTGTGGCCAGTGCGAAGTCTGAAGAAAACGACCTGCTCTCTTCGGTTCAACTGGTAATAGGCATCGTTTTTGGTGTAACCAGTATGTTCGGTTTCCCATTTGGTCATGTATCTGGCTTTGATAAGCCGTTTTGACTCTTCGTACGTCATACTGGTATCTGTTTGTGGTAGCCTTGCACCTTCTTTTGCCAGTCTGTCTGCCTCCTCGTTGCCTTGGATGTTGCAGTGTGACGGAACCCACTGTACCACTACCCTTTTTGGTGCGGACTGCTGGCACAGTTTGCAGAGTGCTGCTCTTAAGTCATTAAGCTCAGTGTTTTTCTGGCTTTTTAGCGCTGTGACTACTTCGAGAGCATCTGTCAGCAGGACTATATGGCTCTCATTTTCACTGTGTGTTACCATTTCTTCCACTGCCGCCCTCAGTGCCTCTGCCTCTGCTCTGAAATTGCTTGTGTACTTACCAGTAGCGAATGACAGTGTTATTTTTCTGCCATTTGGTAGGTTCAGGAATGCTCCTGCCCCTCCGTTCTGTGTAGTGTTTGTTACAGAACCGTCGGTGTATGCATGGGTCCAGTCCATGCTTGGGTAGCTTTTCGTTATGAAGCTTAGGGTAGTGTCTCTCCTTTCTTTTTCACTCTGGCAGTTTTTGTTTGCAATACCTGGTATATTTTCTACCACCTCTGGAAATATATCCTGCCTCCAAGTAGGTTTTCGTACAGTAGTGATGGGTTTTGGTGTTGTTAGTGCGTTTATGGGATCTTCGTGCATCTTTGCTTTGGCTATTTCTGCAAAGTTTCTCCGCTTTAGTTTCCCATTTCCCAAATTGTTTAGTCTCTGGTACATTGGATGGTCCGTCAGTCTTCTGAGTTTCTCTGACTGCAGCTGGGCTCTGCAGTCTGTTCTATCGGTCATGGATTGCAATTTTGTAATCTTTTCAAGTTCTACAATTGGCGTTGACTTCATGTCACCTGTTATAATTCTCATGGCTTGGTTTTGAAGTTTGTTAACTTTATCGAAGTTCGCCTTCGCTGCGGCTGTCCATGCCGCAATGCCATACTCGAGAACTGGTCTCACTCTTCCAGTGTACAGTTTCTTTAGTATGCCTTCGTCTGCTCCCCAGTTTGTGCCAGCAAGTTTCCTCATGATCGCCATTCTTTCTCTGGCTTTCATTCGGTTTCTCTCAATCTGACTTTTCCATGTCATGCGCCGATCAAATGTGACTCCCAGATAGGTTGGGTTGTCGTTTGGCTGCAGGATTTTGCCATTCAGACTTAATTTGGTACTTTGGGGTTTTAATGAGAGCGAGAATATTGTGCACGTGGTTTTCTCCTCGTTTATTTTGACCAGCCATGAGTTCGCCCACTCTTCCAGCGATGTTAGGGCCGTCTGCATCCGATTTCTTGCTATGGTGAGATTCTTTTCAGAGGTCCACATAGCCAGATCGTCTGCAAACATTGAGCTATGGACTCTTCTTGGTATATTCTCTGTAATATCGTTTATATATACCAGGAAGAGTGTGGGTGACAATACTCCCCCTTGGGGTACTCCCTGCTCGAGTGTCACCTTTTTGCTCATCTGCCCTTGTACTTGGACTCTGGCCGTTCTTTGTTTGAGGTAGTGGTTGATCCACTTGTACATCTTCCCACAGACATCACTTCTTCTTAGCTTGACTCTAAGTCCATCCTTCCAGACTTTGTCAAATGCCTTTTCCAGATCCACCCAAACAGCTACTGTGTGTTTCTGTGCCTGGTAGGCATCTTCTATCTCCTGGGCTATGAGGATGACCTGGTCCTCAGTGGATCTGTGCTGTCTAAAGCCGGCTTGCTGTGGAATTAGTATTCGTTTTTCTTCCAGATGCCACATCAGTCTGGTGTTTATCATCCGTTCCATCAGCTTGCCGACACAGCTCAGTAGGCTGATGGGCCTGTATCCATTTGGATCTGTTTTGTCCTTGCCTGTTTTTGGTACTGGTACCAGTATTGCATCTTTCCATGCCTGGGGTACAATACCCCTTTTCCAGCTTTGGTTCAGGACTGATAGTAGTTTCTTCTTCGCTGTTTGGCCCAGCCCCATCAGCATTTCGTTTGTTATCCCGTCTTTTCCGGGAGATTTCCTTTTCTTTAGTGTTCTCATAGCCTCTTCCATTTCGCGCATTGTTAGTTTGGCCATCATGTGCTCTTCAGGAGCCGTATTTATGTTTTCGTGTCCCTTTAGCTCTTCGCTAATGTCTGTATGCTTATCTGCAGGGACCTCGATGTGGTTTGCTCTGGCATAGTGATCGACAAAGGCGTTTGCGGCTTTCTTACCTGTGATCAAGTTCTCGCCCTGCTTGATAGTAATTTGTTTATTTGACGGGGTTTCGTCATTCATGGCTCTGACTAGCTTCCATAGCTCGTTCCCTTCTTTGTCCAGGTTCAGACTTTCCGTTTTATTTTTCCAACTTTCTCTTGCTGTTTGCTTGAGAGTGTGTTTGTACTTCGCCGCGGCGGCTTTGAGGGCGATGTTTGCCTCCATGGATGTTTCTAGTTCTGCCATGTTCCTAGCATTTGTTACTGCATCTTCCACTTTCTGTAACTCATCATTCCAGTAGGGCTTATAGTTTTTCCTAGCTCCTCTTGGGATGGTTTCAGTGGCGGCTTGCATTATTGCCTTGCTTAGGCTCTCCACCATGGGCTTCATTTTGGTGTTTTGTGTGTTGATGGTTTCACACAGCCCATCTGTCAGGATTGCAAATCTGTCCCAGTCGGCTCGTTTGTAATTCCAACGTGGGAGCGGTTTTGTTTCCTGTGGGCCTACTTCCATGTCAATGGTTAGCCTGATCGGCCTGTGGTCGCTACCTGCCAGTTGGTTTAGCACCTGGCGGTCTATTTTATAGTGTATGTCCTGTGTGGAGAAGGCCAAATCTGGAGTCGAGGTGGTATGCCATGTTCTTGAATAGAAGCTAGGGCTATCCTCCGGCCTATTGATTAGGGAGAGATTTGCATCTATCTCCCAATCTTCCACTTCGTCACCTCTACTGTCTGTGTCAGAGTATCCCCATCTCTCCGAGTGGCTGTTGAAATCTCCAACTACTATGCAGTTGGAGTCTCTGACCTCCATACTCGAGAGCGATAGGTCTCTGTTTGGTGGTCCGTACAGATTGAAAATGCGGAGCTTCGTCTCTTGAGCCATTATGTCAACTCCTACAATTTCTGCTTGTCCGGTGTGATTGACAGGTACCGCGCTACTCGGTATGCTGTTTCTGGTCAGTATCAGGACCCCTCCTTTGTGGCCTTCTCTATCTAGACGGAAGGTTTGGTATCCTCTGATTGAGAATTTATGGTTATTGTTGAGGTGCGTTTCCTGGATACATGACACGTCAATCTTACCTTCATGCAGGTGGTGTGTTAGGGAAAGTTTTTTGTTAATGACTCCCTCCGCATTCCACTGTAGTATTTTGAGGGTCTTGAGGTTTTGGCCAATAGACGTTGCCCCATAGCCATGTGCCTTGACTCATCGACACATGGGTGGGTGACCACCAGTAGTCAAGGGTGGGCCCCTTCGAGGCGTGAGGCCCGGCGCTATCGCTGCCTGGCGGGTCTCCTCAGGATGAGCGCCATACGTTTTTCTAATAGGTTGTACTGCCATCATACTGTGATTTACGTTGCACTGTTTTGTTAGGCTTGCGGCCCCGTGCATCCGATTTCAACAGGCGTTTCTGTAGGGATGCCCTCCTTAGCCTTTGGCTGTCCCCAGCCTATCTGCAAGGCAGCAGTTGTTTACGATCAGAGTTTTCTCTCTTATGGAAGTTGTCTTACCAGACTATCGAGTCTTCACTACTCGTGTCTATAGGGTGCAATGATGATATGTGATGATATATGAGATGGACTGGTTTACCCGGAAGAGAGGCAGTCCAGTGTGTCTGTATCCCAGGATCGTCACGTCCTGCCAGAAACGTAGCATTTGCATGTGAGTGGGGTACCTCTTTTTCCCTTTATTTTCTTGGCTTCTATGCAGGGATGGTACGCCTAGCATTCCCCGCCACCTGGGGTGTTGACACAGTGGGGCAGGTGTGCAATGTCCGCTGGTCTGCATCTCTTCTGCGTCCAGCATGATAGTTATATGGCTGATAACGTACAGAGGTAGATATCGTAGCCGGAGTGCATTCAGCCAGGGGACAAGCCTGGTAATGTCACAGAGATGTTGTTCGCCTGGTGTGCGGACAACTCTCATGGTCAGTGGTTGAGTCTTGACAGTTCACAGTGAGGTGGCTGCTCTACTGTTTTCGACACCCCGACCAGGTACTAAGTCTTTGGTTGGTGTTTTCGCACCCCATCGCCGTTTAGGGTGAGTATCAAGCAGTTGTCCGCCCGCTTTGATTGGCGGGCGGCAAGGACCTCTTACTGTGGCTCTACCTGATAGGGCTGGGGCGCAAGCCCCAGGTCCCGAGCATGTAGGAGCCTCCCATTGCAGTGGTGCTGAGATTTTGGGCGGGATTGCGGCTTACAAGGGTTCGGCCGTAATCCCCCACATGGTAGCCTCGCGCCCTTGGCTTATCAGCCTGGTACGTGGACCAAAGTGTCTGCGGCTCCTCTCGATTTGAGCTGGTTTTCCGTAGCAACGCCCTGTCATTTGTAGGGTAAAACTGACCTGTCTTCAGATGATCTATTTCCAGCACCCGTTCACTATTTGGTCAGACGAATTTATTGAGGGCTTTTGTTTGTCAGTGACCAGGTATTTGGAATCTGCGGTTTCTGCGGAGTTAAACACGATTTCCGTAGCGTTCTTTCGTTTGAGTGTTTGAGAGCTGACTTGTCATCCGTGAGTCTAATACCAGCGTACGTTCATATTAGACCCTAACGGCAGTGCTCTCGATTTGTCAGTTGTTCTACAGTATTGGCGTGTTCAGTCAAATTAAGCCGCAGGTTCCACACCTGGTGGTGCCCTTCCGTCAATTCCCTTAGCGAGACAATCAAGTTTCTTAGAGGGTAGCCCCAGATTTTCGAGGGTCTAATTCCAGCACATGTTCTCTATTTGACCCCTCGAAGGTGTACTTTTTGATAGTCATTCTGCAGTATTGGCGTGTTAAGTTAATTTAGGTCTCAGGCTCCACTCCTGATAGTGCTCTTCCGTCAATTCCTTTTTCAGAACACTGGATGCAGACCAAACCGGGCCACAGGGGGCATAACCCCAGATTTCTGGGGGTCTAAATCCAGCACCAGTTCCATATTAGACCCCAGAAGAGTGGTCTCGGCATGTCATCGTTTCAGTGTTGGCCGTGTTGAGTCAAATTAAGCCGCAGGCTCCACTCCTGGTGGTGCCCTTCCGTCAATTCCTTTAAATTTCAGCTTTGCAACCATACTTCCCCCGGAACCCAAACACTTTGGTTTCCCGGAAGCTGCCCGCAGAGTCATCGAAGCAACTCCTGCGGATCGCTAGTCGGCATCGTTTATGGTCAGAACTACGACGGTATCTGATCGTCTTCGCGCCTCTGACTTTCGTTCTTGATTAATGAAAACATTCTTGACAAATGCTTTCGCAGTAGCTCGTCTTGCGGCGATCCAAGAATTTCACCTCTAACGCCGCAATACGAATGCCCCCGTTTGTCCCTGTTAATCATTACCTCCAGTTCCGAAAACCAACAAAATAGAACCGAGGTCCTTTTCCATTATTCAATGCACCATTATTCAGGCAGCCGAGGCCTGCTTTGAACACTCTAATTTTTTCAAAGTAAACGCGCCGGCCACCCAGGACGCTCAGCGAAGAGCACCCGTGGGAGAGAGCCGGCAGACGGTAGGGCAGGAGACAACGGGCAGTGAACCGGCGCGAGCCGGACCGCCCGCCTGCGCCTGAGATCCAACTACGAGCTTTTTAACTGCAACAACTTTAATATACGCTATTGGAGCTGGAATTACCGCGGCTGCTGGCACCAGACTTGCCCTCCAATAGATCCTCGTTAAAGGGTTTAAAGTGTACTCATTCCAATTACGGGGCCTCGAAAGAGTCCCGTATTGTTATTTTTCGTCACTACCTCCCCGTGCCGGGAGTGGGTAAGTTGCGCGCCTGCTGCCTTCCTTGGATGTGGTAGCCGTTTCTCATGCTCCCTCTCCGGAATCGAACCCTGATTCCCCGTTACCCGTTACAAACATGGTAGGCATGTCACGTACCATCGACATTTGATAGGGCAGACATTTGAAAGATGCGTCGCCGGCACATGAGGCCATGCGATCAGCACAAAGTTATCCAGAGTTACCAGTGGGGACGCCGCAACCCCGCGAGGGGAAACGACGATTGGTTTTGAACTAATAAAAGCGCTCTTTCCGCGAGGGTCGGAGCTTGGTAAGCATGTATTAGCTCTAGAATTGCCACAGTTATCCAAGTAGGATCGTGTCATCTAAGGAACCTCGACTGATTTAATGAGCCATTCGCGGTTTCACCGTGAGACAGTGTGAACTTAGACATGCATGGCTTAATATTTGAGACAAGCATATGACTACTGGCAGGATCAACCAGATATCTGTCGGAGACGTACGTACAGCACACACCGGTCGGCGGAGGAAGGGTGTGTAAAAAGCCTCGCTGGGACGACGGCCGCAGGGACCGACTGACGGGACGGACGGTTTGTTCCACCCGTCCCTCACTCCGTCGACCTAGGACCGCCTGACAGGGGCCTCCCACACGCACCAGACGAGCGACCGACCGGGCTCGCTCGAGGAGGGATGGCAGCGCTCTGTGCAGAACGGATCCCAACGACCTCGGCGATGAATTTCACTGGGACTAGAGACAATTTGTCCTGCCGGCCTGCCCTTCTCCGTAGGGAGAACGCAGGGCCTCGAGGCAACGATTCCTGCTTTCCATTTGCCGGTCACAAGCTCTTTGCGAGAGTCGGACCACCAGCGAGACGTACTGTCGAGCTCTGCTATAAGCCTTAGATAAATCACCAGGGACGGACCACGTTTCCTGATACGGACCAGACTAGCGCACCTCGGTGGAGGAGCCACTACCACAAACCGCACCCAATTCGCACTACGGGGAAAGGCAGGCGAGCGTTTTCCGCAAGCCCGCGCTATCGCTCCGCCTGGCGGGACTGAGATCGCTTTACGAACACTGGTTGAAATTGAGTCGCTGCGGCGAGACAACTACCCCAGATCTTCCCTGTCTGAATCCTGTTTGCTCCTCGGCAATGGTGTTTTCGGCTTGGGATTTCAATCGGTCCAGGATTAATCTAAGCATGCACTGATGAGGCTTATTGTTCTGTAATTTTGGCACAGCTTTGACAACATGCCCTTGATTTTATCTTTCAACTCAAAGTCACGATTGACAACATGCCATTGATTTCATCTTTTAACTCCAAGTCACGATTAACAACACAACATGCCCTTGATTTCATCTTTCAACTCAAAGTCACGATTGACAACATGCCCTTGAGACAACAAGCGTATGACAGTATATAAAATAGAGGAACATAGAAATTATAATCTATGTCTTTACAGAACTACGGTTCCAGATTTGATGTAATTCACAATTTTGATCTAAGAATCAGTACTGAAAGAGTCTTGCTGGCATGAGTAAATAGATGAATCATGCATTGAATGTCCTGACCTTGGGGAACAATTTCTTTCACCTTTGTCTGAAAGCCCGACTTTAACCACAGCACAGCTGTTTTCCCTCTGGACATTTGTTCGGAGCGAATTGCGAATCCGATCACGAACTTCTACATGCAGAGGTCAAGGTCAAAATCAAACTGAAGGAAAGCTCCTAACAAAACAATAATATATAACACAAACGCAATACCACCTAACTGCAAAATTTAGATTTGAGATTCAGAATCAATATGACTCCCTATTGGAAACACCGTACGAAATGACCCCGAACGAACTGGCGGACACTATCAACGGTGTGTATACCGGTCGACTGCAGAGATGCTGATTCTCAAAAACGCGTTAAGAGACAAAAATACATTTTGGATGAAACATTGTGTTTGGTGGAAGAAAGAATGAAGTCTAAAAATGACGCAACAAGTAAAGAACTATGCAAATAGTACTTAAGGTAGATGGAGAAACGAGTTGGGAAAAATAAGTAAAAATAAATAAACGACACCCACGATAGCATGTAAAAAAACGCACAGTAACGTAACAAGAACATGTTCCAGAAGTGACAACTCTCACGAACAGCAACTTAAATGCACTAACAGTGACTTAATAAGGACATGTTCCAGAAGTGACAACTCTGACAAAAAACAATTTCCTAGAACTTAATAGCCAATAGGGGTAACACGCTAACGGAGCATAGAGACATCCTGATCAGGTGGATGGAATACTGTCAGGAAGTGTATTATGACGTACGTAAGACAACAGCTGACATCAATAATATCGAACCAGAATTGAACGAGAGTCAGAACTTATGGTATACGAAGTTAGAAAGGCAATCACACGTATGAATACATTACTTCCTGGAAACAGGCTGTTTCTTGGCAGTCTGGCTCACGCACAGATGAAGTCAAGCAAAGCACAGCCGTCGGGATGACATTAGTCCTCCTTGATCAGCACGCTCGAGATGTGAGAAAAGCTACTGCAACCCGCCAGTTAACACTATTTTCAGTGCGCACAAAATAGTGCATTTAGTTCACTGCGGGGACATTCAACAATAACAAAACGTGAACGGTCTGTGACGGAATAACAGCCTTGCTGCGGAGATAGGAGCGAATTACACTGGACAACATCAAAAACGTATCCAACACAACAGTAGCTATTTTAAACTAATTTGGACACGCTGATCTCGAATATGAACTTTCAAATTACAAATTAGATCACGTTTGCAAGATACGGTGGAGGGGGAGGGAGGTGTGGTAAGGGATGATGGCTTGACTTTCCCGACGAAAATGATCCAGTCCTTCTCTGTTTGTATACCCTGGATGGTGATTTATGACGAGACGGATAGCCGAGAGCTAATTGGAGGATGCAATCTGTAGCAGTCATTGCAACCACATCTCCTTGCCTCCATTGTTGTTGTGGATTCTGTCAGTGCAGACAAGAGTTCAAGATGCCTGTTGAATGTGCTAACAGTGGAGATTTTTTGTGCTAAATTTTCGGACAAATAACTTTGCTACAACAAAGGGCACCCATTGCACCGATGATAGTGACATCTTACATCTTTCATTTTGGTTGTTAGATCGTTGACCAGGACCGATATTGTGCCCCAGACATGCTGTCAATCCTGCGCAACAAACATACGCTGCTGACAGAACCAAATAGGACGATCGATGCATTTAGCAATTCCAATTGTGTTGAGCGAACCAGCAAGTCTTCTTAATGACTGTTACTAATACAAGACTCCTACAATTGGGCATTCCGTTTATAAGAAGAACAAGCGGCATGTGACCTATCCGAATATTTCCTTTGCTTTGCGGCCAATGTACACATAACAACTAGCTACAGTTATGTGAATATATCCAACATGCTTTCAATAATGATAACATCAAAGGCATGTATGAAGGGATAAAGAAAGCTATCAGCCCAACAGTGAAAAAGAGTGCGCCGCTAAAAACTTTATCTGGGGAGATCATCACTGATAAGAGGAAGCAGTTAGGCAAATTGGTAGAGAACTATCTTGTACACTACTTAAGTGAGACAGAGCTAACAATGCCATCGAGACCATGCCAACTCTTGACCATCTGGATTTCCTGCCAACCATGGCAGAAGTAAACTGTGCTATTACTGATCTTGCTTCTGGCAAAGTTCCAGGAAAGGATGGATCCCAAATAGAGGTCATCGCGAGTGAACAGGACGTACTTGCTTCACAGATCCACCAGTTTATAACTTTATGCTGGCATGGAAGACAGGTCCCGCCGGATTTAAAAGATTCGAGCATTGTAACCTTATACAAGAACAAGGAGGACCGGAGTGACTGTAGAGGAATTTCGCTTTTGTGTTCCGTTGGAAAGGAAGAAACTTGCCAAAATTGTTCTGAGCAGACTTCCGGTCCTAGGAGGCCAGGTTTACCAAGAGTTACAGTGTGGTTTTCGTGCGAATAGGGCTACCACAGATATGATATTCTCATTACGACAGTTGCAAGAGAAATACAGAGAATAAAAGCAGCCATTGTATATTGCCTTCATAGATTTCACGAAGGCATTCGACTTGATCAGTCACGTGGGTCTTTTCAAGGAGGATTGGTTGCCTTCCGATTCATCTAAGCATTATCGAGTCGTTCCACGCTGACATGATAGGCACCATCAACTTTGACGGTGCGTCCTCATGGGAGTTTGCAATCAAGTGTGGAATAAAACAAGGCTGTGTACTTGCTCCAACTTTCTTTGGAATATATTTCTCACTTCTCTTTAATTATGCATTCCGTGACCAGAATGGGGGTATATACATTAATTCTCGCACATATGGTGGCCTATTCAATGACCAATGGCTGAAAGCCAAGACCAAAATAAGCAGGATGCTGATCAGAGAACTGCTCTTTGCGGATGGTGCCTCAATTACGGCTCACTCAGAGGAGGAACAAGGAACTGCAAAAGCTTGCTATCTGCATTTTCTGATTACTGCTGCGAGTTTGGGTTAACAATCAGCAAACAGAAAACACATGTGATAGTGTAGGGCGCAAACAAGCCACCGGTAATCTCCATTGATGATGAGGATGTCGATGTAGTAAATCATTTTACGTACTTGGGATCTTCAGTCAATAATAAACTATCCCTGGACCAAGAGCTTAATATCAGGATAGGCAAGGCAGCAACAACAATGAGCAGATTAACAAAAATGGTCTGCGAGAACAAGAAGCTCACTGTTAAAATAAAAACACTTGTTTACCAGGCCTGTGTCCTCTTCACCCTTCTTTATGGCAGTGAAATATGATCTACATACACGTACCAAGAGAGACGGTCAAACAACTATCACATGAGGTGCCTGCGTAGAATCATGGGTGTTGCGTAGCAAGACAAGGTCACCAAAGAAGATGTTTTGGAGAGAACAGGCACTGTCAAAATCTTTTCCATGCTTAGTCTTCGAAGGCTCCGATGGCTGGGACACATTCGGAGGATGGATGATGACAGAATACTAAAAGGTCTTCTCTATGGGGAATTACAGTTCAGGAAAAGGTCTTAGTGCGGGCCATTACTTCGGTACAATGATGTATGCAAGCGGGACATGAATGATCCATGCATTGATTCGAAATCATGGGAACTGGACGCCATGGATAGTGTTACATGGAGGGGTATGATTAAGTATTGAATACAGACAAATGAAAAACTCATTGCTGATAGGCTAAAGACTCAGAGTTTGAGACATCACGCCACACCATGAGATCTCTCAATCGGTCCTGACTTTCCTTGTACACACTGTGGAAGAAGTTTCTCTGCTCGGATTGGTCTTACGTACATCCCTTTTTTTTAAGCACAACTACTATCGTCTATATAAAATATATACGGCCAGTGCCAGACGTGGAAGGACTTCCTGCTGCGGACTAACACGAATCGTATACCCTGGATGAAGTAGTAGTTAATGTTGGCAAAGGACATCTGTCAGTTGTAAATCATCTATTAGTACATCAAATGATCTCGATTTCGTGTCTATTGAAGAGTCTGCACAGCGTTATAAAATTACACAGAGCGAATTGAAGTAGTAAGGAATCTGAAATTGAATAACATTTTGTTTTAAAAGGCAGAGCAGTTGGGGACCAGACTGCATGAATGGAATCTTCTAGAATATATTGTGCATGTTTCTCTGTTCCGTGCTTGGCAAAATGATCTGCTTCCATAATTCAAACTGTAACCTTAATGCTTGCATTGGTATAGTGGCTCTGATGACAGCTCTACGCATCAGCGACACAGATGACGAATGAAGAATGTTAATGATTCGTTCAAGTTGAGCTTAATAGCTGTGCTGCCTCATAATGGTAACGGTTTACCATCTGTTTCAATCGGGTATGCAGCCCACATGAAAGAAACGTACAAAAACATGAAACAACTGTTACACACAATCAACCATGACAGATAAAAGTGGCAGATTTGTGGTGAACTGAAGGTCGTTGCCATCATGATGGTGCCACAGCAGTGTTACACACAATTTTGCTGTTTCAGTCTGCCGGTCTTTCCCACTAAAAGACAAATGACTGGCCCTAACTGCAATCACGTGAACAGGGGAAACATAACGTAATTTGCGAACCACTTGTAGAATCCTAAAATATCTTGCTCCTTCTCTCCACAACAAGGTTTGACAAATGAAGAATTCTGTAATGGTCATGGATGGAAATGAGGCATAACTGTTAAGCCTTTGTGATATATTTACAAGACCTTGTGTGGGCAACATTAAGAAAGATGTATTTGTCGGTCCATAGATACGCCAGTTCTTCGGAGAACAGCCATTTGATGATATCCTCACAGATGATGACAAATTAGCTTGCAATGTCTTCCAGCAAGTGGCCACACACTTTCTATGAAAACAATAAGTCTGACATTTACCAGGAGCTTGTAGAAACTCTGGTGCAGCGCTACGAATGACAATGACGCAGCATGTCTTTGAAACTATAATTTGTACACTCTCATGTGAATTTCTTCATTGCTAACTGTACCAGTATGAGCAGGGCAAACGATTTAATCAGGACATTACTACCCTTGAAAAAAGATACCAAGGGAAATTAAATGTAGCAATGCTAGCAGATTAGTTTTGGACTCATATGAGAGATGCTACAGTAAAACATTACAAGCGACAAGTATAAAAGTATAAAGGCGTCGCCGTGAATCCTTTTCACTATGAGCATTAGTATCATATGATGTGTATATACAATTGCGAAAAACTAGTTTTATAGATTTATAAAATACTAGCATTAATCTGGTGTTTTAATGGCCATATTCATTGTCAGCAGCCCAAACAACACGAAGGTAATTGGATTTTATCTAAGAAATACACACAAATTCAAAATTTGTTGTTCACTGTTACCAACCATAGCCCTTATAAGTCATGCCAGCAAGATACTGTTACATATCATAATGAACAGTTTCCAACAAAAGTTTCCAACATAAATTCATGAAGCACGGGAGGGCTTTTGAGTAGGTAGAGGCACTAGAGATCACATTTTGAACAAGAGAATCCTGATAGAGAAATGTAGAAAATTCAAAATAGACATACAAGCATCTACAGCTTTGGGACATCATGAACTATCTGTGTTTCTCTAAATACATTACACATCTTATCGCAAAAAATTGTATGATGAACAACATACTGCAGTAATAACGGATGGAGAACCATCAGAATGTTTAGCAGTTCTGAAATAATCAAGAGAGGGTTGTATTCTCTCCCTATATCTGATATATAGTTTCTACTAGAGCGTTGTGAAGAACGTCAAAGATTATCTAGAACATGAGAACGTCATGAGAAACGTCAGAGATGATCTAGAACGTTGAAGGTCATAAGAAACGCCAGGGATAATCTAAAACATTTAGAACATTCACGAGAACCGTCAAAAGATTATCTAGAACATGAGAACATTCATGGGGAACGTCAGAGATGATCTAGAACATGAGAACGTCATGAAAAATATCAAAAGATTATCTAGAACGTGAAAACATCACGAAGAACGTCAGAGATGATCTAGAACGTGAGAACATCACGAGGAACGTCAGAGATGATCTACAACGTGAGAACATCACGAGGAACGTCAGAGATGATCTAGAAGGCGCACGGGGTGACGTATATCAGATTCTAGAAGTCAGAAATTGCGAACGACACAGTTGTCTTATCAGCGACACATGCTGTGCTAGAAAGTCAAATCTAATTGAGTCAAAACAAAAGCGAAACGAGACGCAGAATCTTTATTTTTAAACAAAAAAGACTAAAATTATGACAACAAAATAATGATCAATTTAATAATTACCATCAATAATGTAGAAATTAAGGAGATCAAACAATTTGAATATTTAGGGTCCCAATAAAAAGCTCTCGAGACTGTACCGTATTTTCATGTAATTTCAAAACAGAAGCAGATGCCTTGTAAATTGCAGCAGAAATTCTTATGACAAATGAAAACACAGAGACAAGTTGTACTCTTCACAGACGCGTTATCTAGCACTAGGGAGTTCGAAAAATTCAGACCTAAAGGAACTCAAACTGATACTCTATAAACTAAATCACCAGTTCAAGAGAATTGAGATACACTGGATTCCATATCATTGCAATAGTTTTGGTAATGAAGAGAAAGAGAGAGCTACTACAATCTGAAATGTGTATAACTTATAAAGAGATTAAGAGGTTTACCATATGTTTATACGGAAACGAGAGAAAGCAGAGCACACAAGCCACCAATCAAATGACGCATATTAACAGCTCAATTGAAGTGAGCAGGTAGTAAGGAATATGTGAGAAAACTAGCTTATGAAAAACGTCACAAGGAAGAAGTTAGGTTATTTTAGTCATTTGAAAAGACACAATGGTTGGAAGAGATAGATAGTGGAAGCAGTTGCCTGGGAAAAGGGAAAGAAGTCGTCCCAGAAGAAAATTGGATCAGGATATTACTGATAGTTTAAAGATTTATGTGTGTGAAGCAGGTCGTCTTACTAGAAATCGAGATGTGTTATGGGCTGCTGTGATGGAGGTGGCGTTCATAATATCTTGACCTCTCGTAGCAGTTTTAAGTGTATTACAAAACAGGAACACCTCTTTGATCTTATCTGGACGAATATCTTTCACGAAGGCAAGGAAATGAGAATTTGTTGATTGATCAACTTGAAAAGAAAACTTTGAAGAAACTTATTTCATTAAAAACCTGTTCTTTCACGTCCACAGACAAATCTGAAATGTGCATCTGAACAGTGTTATTAGACAAAGATATTTGTTCCATCTTAATCTCGTTGGCTTCCCCAAGACTTAACTACACTATCTTCACATGCAAGGTTTGATGAGCGTTTCTCAAATCGTATAGGGTGTTTTATTTGTCTGGTGATCTCCAATGCAGGTTCGCATGGTGATTGCACTGCCGCTGTGCTTAGTTACAGAAATCGTTACGTAGGACCTGATCTCTGACGTCTGAGATAAGTTTCATAGCCTCGGAGAAACTTCAAATTCTATTAAGTATGTTCTAAATACTTTGTCTCCAAGTGAAGTGTGAGTTTTGACGGCTTCACAGTTTCAGCACTGAGAACAATATTGCACAAATGGCATTGTGAGTCCTCTGTGCGATTGCTGATCAAAGTTGTAGAGCCAAATTGCATATAGTTATTTTGAATCTTTAATTTATTTTCTTCATGGCCACGAATTTTTCTGAAAATATAAATATAAATTAATTATTTTTGTATAATTGCTTTACCACGGTGATCAGAATCTTATACAATATCGGTAAATGACGAATACAGAGCTCCTGCCTCGTTTTGTACGTGTGAAAATGTCTGAAGGTTGCGTGTTACCAATCGCACTCATATGCGATATTTATAAAAGTGTGTAAAGAGGATTTTAAAACAACATAACGTAAATAATATGTCTTTATAGCGTTCATTTGACAAGTGTTGAGCAACGTATTCATACTGGAATTAATAAATAAAATGGGAAGCAGAACACTAAACTGCTCTCATGCGGATGTACCTGCTCGTGTAGTGCGGGTGTACCTACCTCGCGGCAAAAAGGTTCACAATTATTCCAGTCAGTCACTTGGCTACTTTATTAAAATAGGTCAGGTCAGGTCAGGTCGTCCTGTAACCGGTGAGGTCGTTGTGGCACACATGAAGACATCCTCAGAAATCTACGCCACCTTTTTCTGTCAGCGGTGCTGCCTGTGCCTCTTCTGGTCGGAGATTGGTCCATTCTTTAATGTTGTCCTCCCACCTCTTCGTCGTCTGCCTTGCACCTTTCCGTACATGATCGTATTTGCAAGACCATTTGACCTCGATATGTGACCGTACCAAGCGAGTTGATCTCGATATGTGACCGTACCAAGCGAGTTGATTTCGATATGTGACCGTACCAAGCGAGTTGATCTCGATATGTGACCGTACAAAGCGAGTTGATCTCGATATGTGTCCGTACCAAGCGAGTTGATCTCGATATGTGACCGTACCAAGCGAGTTGATCTCGATATGTGTCCGTACCAAGCGAGTTGATCTCGATATGTGACCGTACCAAGCGAGTTTCCTTCTTTTACCAGTTGTCAAGAGTTCTTCAAAAAGCTCTATTGCTGTTGTAATTCTATCTCGTATTTCCTCATTTGTAACTCGATCTTTGTACGTGCCGTTTAAAAGTCTGCGGATACATTTAATCTCCAAGGCCTGTATCCTTCGCTGAAAGTCAGCTGTAACTGTCTATGTCTCACAAGTATTGAGGAATATTGACAGGACCAGTGTACACATTAATCTACGCATTAAAATGACGAACCTATTAATACTAAAAATAGAACAATAACAATAATAACAAATAATTATCAAAATATTGTTTCCAACCCGAAACGATAACGATTACGGCCGACAGCAATATCCGATGAAGACCTACTGGCGCAAACATTGCTGCGTCAGCGAAACATGCAAGGTGATGTTAAACTTCTTTAAAATAGCCCCTCAACGTTATCCAGTGATTTGTATCTGGCAGTCTGATATTCAAATATCGAGACACAGATTAAAAATAGATTTGCATCTTACATCATAGTGAATATTTGTCCCAGTTAACTATTTGAAAAATAACATTTTATTCTAATATCACTTCTTCTTCTTATTCTTCTTCTTCTACCCATACCGTGCCGTGAAATGGCCTTGCAAGTAGCAGTATGTAGTCCGGAGAACGTAATACGTTGTGTCGCAGTTTACAGCTTGAACGCGATATGTGTACCTTTCGGTCCAGCACATCCGACGTCAGCATGACATTTTTGTGTACGGGGTTAGCATTCAATCTTCGATAACTTCTCCTTAGGTAGTTGCCACGTTAATCGGAATCACCAAGTGGAGATGGAGATGGGTCTTGGCAGCTCTGGGTCGCTGACCCTGACGCTACCAGTCAGCTTTTGGTAGCTGACCACAACAGCTCAAGCACCGCTCAGCAGCTTGATAACACTGCATTTGTTCATTTTAGGGTTAGAGGGTGAATCAACCCGCCGTTGCTGAAATTTGAAGAAAAAAATATGAAAGGCTGGATTTAGCAATTAATTAAAATGATATAACATTATTAATATGTATAAGCCCTATGGGCTTATAATATATTGTCCGCCAAGACGGACCTAAAGTAACTTCATTTTGTTTGTAAAAAAATTAAGTGATACAAGCACTAGTAGAATATTGAAGTCCGATCATATTGTTATAACCCCTATTAGAATATTGAGGTGCAGCCATATTGTTACAACCACTGGTAGAATATTGAGGTGCATCCATATTGTTACAACCCCTATTAGAATATTGAGGTGCAGCCATATTGTTACCACTAGTAGAATATTGCAGTGCAAACCGCGATGACCCATCAAAAACGATTCTATGACCCCACACACTCACACATACATACATAAACGCACCAACACACAACGCGCGCGCGCACACACGCACACATACACACACACAGCTGGTACAGATTGTGCAGAAGATATTAAAATTAGCACACACAACGATGAAAGCACAGAAGATTATGTCCTTTTAACATACAATATCAAATTTATCATGCTCCAGAGTTCATTGGAAGTATTTTTATAGAACATATAATTTTTAATATAGAAATGTAATCTCGATGTCAGAAAGTGTATGTTGTGATTTATCAACCGTCCTCTCTTTTTAACCACCTGAAAATCAACTTGGTATCAGAGCAACAATTGATAAACATTATCTTTTTAAATACAAACTCTGTGCTACAAGTGTCAGAAATGCTCCTTATCCAAGGCACGAGAGATGACAATTACAACACGTGAAATGAAATGTCCAAGAAAGATTGATGGTGTCACCAGAAGAACAGATACAATGAAAAATAATGACGTCAGAAATAATCCGAGTACTACCCTGTGTGCGAAATACGTTTGAAGACACAGAAATACGATGGTTTGGTCATCATACGAGAACGCCGCCTGATAAAACTACCACTGCGTGTTTTCAACGCAAACACATGTGGCTGCAGGGCACGAGACAGATGACATTAGAGAAATCGTACACAACACAGCCTCGCACCAACCAACGCAACACATTTGGTCAAATACACGCAACTAAGTCAATTAAATCGAAAAGTAAGTAAGTCAGTGAGAAAGACGAGCTAAACAATCCAGAATACAACAAACAATTTGAAATCTGCAACTAAACCATGTGAACGTGATTATGTTTAGATCAGGTCGGAAACGTTCAAACGTCACCTGTTTTTTAATACATGTTACATACGTTTATTACAATCAATATCATATGTCTGGCCAAGAGAATATATGGTATACGTCTGTCTGTCCTTGTTTGGCATAATTAGGAAACGTACTTAAGTATGTGTAGAATAAGGTACTGACTCACAGCTATGAAAACAATGACACAGATATGTTGTAGTAATATTGATTGATTGATTTCACCCTGTGAATGTCTTGTTGATCTGCATATTGTTATTATGTTTCCTATAGTATTATGTCATATTTGATTATTGTTATATTATTCTGGTTGTACTATTCATTTCATATAGCAGTAAGAACTGCTCAGTGGCGTAGTCAAGGTTGTTAACAGGAGGATGGGCGCCACGGACGACACAGGATGGGCTGCCAAAAAAGCCAACGAAACGTGATTGTCTGAATAATTTGACGCTTCATAAAATTGCAAGATGAACACACACAAATCTGTAATATAAAATAAATATCTGCGGTTTATTGTGTTGCTGTTAATAATTCGCAGTTTTTTTTTCAAAGCGATTTTTTGGTCCTGTCTTATGCGTTTAATTTAAATTTAATATTTGCCTAATAATTCTAATTGCTGTTCTTAACAGCATTCTAAATTACCTACATTGCTCGATGGAGTTACTCAAAAATTGTTTCTGAAATCGTATTTTCATCATTAAAGTAAAAACTCACCAAATAAGCAGCGGTGAATATCGCATAATCCCTGCTTCACCCAGTCGCTAAAATCCATCATTTAGCCACTGAAATTGTTGCTATATCTCGATAACTTTTTTCATATTTCTTAGCTCGCCTCAGCAGACAGAACGTTACAGCTAGCTCCCACAATTGAGCACCAGGTCATGGCGATGTTGAGCCTGTTAGAGAGGTACAACTGGACAGCGTTTACTATCGTTACTTCCCAAGTGGCGGGAAGCGCCCAGTTCGTGGCTGGTATCGAGACCCTGGTTGACCAGACGAACAATCAGGTCAGACCTCCCTCAGAGGAAACCAAGAAGGAAAGGTAAGGATGCTTGAGTTAGACATCAGAAGTTTCCGAATTGCAAACATTAAATTTATATTTGCTTGCCGGTATTTATAAATGACGACGGAGAAATGTACTCCTCCGGTGGTCACCAGTTATGGTGATTCATCTTTCAGTTTGTGGCTGGTATCGAGACCCTGGTTGACCAGACGAACAATCAGGTCAGACCTCCCTCAGAGGAAACCAAGAAGGAAAGGTAAGGATGCTTGAGTTAGACATCAGAAGTTTCCGAATTGCAAACATTAAATTTATATTTGCTTGCCGGTATTTATAAATGACGACGGAGAAATGTACTCCTCCGGTGGTCACCAGTTATGGTGATTCATCTTTCAGCTCCAAGTGCTGCCGAAGACGGATGTGTCGGACCGAAAGGTGCAAATTTCGCAGTGAAGCTGTAAACTAGCGACACAACGCATTCCTTTATCTGGACTAGATCATGCTACTTGCAAAGTCCTGTTCAGAGCTTGATAGCGGGAGATTGAGAACGAACGCATAAGAAAAAGAAAAAGAAACTCCAAACGAAGCATAGTGACATTACTATAGATGATTTCTTTACAGAAAGCATGTCTCCGAACATTTGAACCTGCGGTTTTTAAAAGCCATGGCTGTACATGATGAAGTTGCTAGTCACATAAATAGCTCTCTTTAGTTATCATTTATGCCATGCTTGGGAGGTTACAAAAATGATATTCTGTCGACCCGCGAACCATTAGCATGTAATTTCGTATTGAACGAGATAATAAAAAGATGTGAAAAAAAACCAAAGTAGAAGAGAAGGTTAAAAATAGAAACAAAATCACTCTTATAATATAATCGTCTTCCGTTTTCAGCTGGCAACGTAATTGTCATCTCGGCTTTCATTAAATACATACCCAGTAGTATACACATTGTCTTCTATTACCTAATATTTATCGTCTACCTAATGTAGACGTTTTGTGAGGTACTGAGCTTGTTCATCTTATCATTTCCAAGGTCCGAGAGACCTAACTCAATGGCGACTTCAATGCTAGGGTTGGGACCGACTTTCAGACTTAGGAGGAGACAATTGGTATACCTGGCATAGAGAAATGCAACAGCAATGGAATCTGCTTGTTGAGCTCATGTGCCTTTTGTCAGCCCCCTTGTCAAAAGTCATCTTGAATGCATCCTCGTTCTAGCCAGTGACACCTAATTGAGTATGTCATCGCCAGGTATAGTGATAAACGTGATGTGTAGGTGGCAAAGGCAATGTGTGATGCTGAATGTTGGAGTGACCATAGGTTGATTCTTTCAAAAAAGTAACCTCCATACAACTCATGAGGCTACATCGAGGTAGGAGACCGGTGAAGAGGATTACATCTCAGCGCGGAAAAGCCTTTGATAGTTTTTAAACTGCTCTGAACATTCTCCTAAGGTATAAACAGTTCAGTCAGTCTGAGGTGGATGAAGAAGACAGTGTACTCTGCCACTTCAGAGATCCTGGGCCAAACCATACGTAGCCACATTGACTGGTCTGACGGAAAAGATAAAGGCATCACGACCCTGCTCGCCTGTGTAGTTTCCACCAAAACGATCTCTCCTTAACATCCAAAAAGACATCATTCACCAATATGTGATGAATATTCCAGAATTAGCTTAGAAAGATGTACGGCGTATGGCTCAGCAACATATGAGATACGAAACATATATATGCGGATACAAATATCTTATACGAATGATGAAATGAAGACAATCTGTAATCCCTAATCCGATTTCCTATCACGCGTCCTCAACACTGATGGCATGATTCTATTGGTGGACAAGGTCTAGATTTTTTAACACTGGGCGGCGCATTTAAGTGAACCATCAACATTCCCTCGACCGTCAGCGAGCAGGTCATAGCTGAAATGCCGTGTCCGATCAACGATAGGCGCGACATGTCTCCAAGCTATGATGAGGTGAAGAAAGTAATCAGCAAAAGGTCTAGCTGCATGGCCCCCGGGTCAGATGTTCTTCCTGCTGAGGTTCCATCCTGCTTAAACGGCTGACAGACCTATTCGTTCAAATTGCTATGCCAGCCAGATACCTCAGGACCTGATAGATGCCTTGTCCCCTAGTGCAAGCGAACGGGCAGCCGTGAATCCTTCAATAACCACATATACTAATTCTCCTGTCAAACGTGGGAAAAATTATGCTCGAGTCCTGCTCAGCCGTCTGTCATCTTGAGCAGAGCCTACTAGAAAGTATGTGGTTTTTGAGAGGGTCGTGAACCAGTTGACATGAAATATGCAGCACGTCATCTCCAGGTGAAATGTCAAAAGCAGCATTGTGACTTGTACGCAGTTTATACCGACCTGACCAAGGCCTTTAGCACCGCCAACAGGGAAGAGCTATGACAAATCATGGCGAAGTTTGGTTTCCCCGGCAGATTCACTACAGTAGTACTACATTTTAATGACATTGTATGGCACCATCGATGTCCAACAGGAACTAATGCTGATACTAACACTCTTTTACATGGTATGCGCAACAGTGCTCTCTGATGCTGAATGTGGCACTGCTATTAATACACATATCATGTACTGTACGCAAATTAAGCTGTTTAATCCGAGACCACTGACGTCTTATATCAAAGTGAATGAAGCCAAGATCTTTGATATCCTTCTCGCTTACGTCTGCATCCTGATCACATGCTCAGAACAAGATTTGTAGTACACCGTGACGGAGTTATCAGATGCGTGCAATAATTTTATTCTTACAAAACGCTAGGAAAACTCTTCTAGCCTGCTCCTGTGAAGTCGAACAGCAAACCATACATCGCAATAGAAAAGCAAAGCCTGCACGCTGTCGATAGCTTCACCTACCTTTGCAGTACTCAAACCAGAGAAGCAGCTATTTCCTCTAAGGTCAATAGCAGCATTGCCGAGGCGAGCTCTGCGTTTGAGAGGCTACAAGCGAATGTCTGGAACTGACAAGACAACTCTGTATGTGCAGGCTACACAGGTTCTGATGGCAGGACTAGGTACTCAATTCTGCAAATTTGTAAAAGACAAACATGTTGAGCAATTTCACGCTTTTGCAAAAAAATCATATCAAATTAACGGGACATGGTATTTGCATGCTTGGTGAGTGCCTCCCCAAACTGTTGTTATACGGTCAGCTCATTACAGCAATGGGACAGAAGCAACGCTGCAGTCTCCTTAAAATGTTTCTTATAAGCATCAACATCGATAATGATACCTCCTGGAAGATGAGTGTGCACAACAAATCCGTGTGGCGCGCTAGCATCATTCAAGGTGATAAGATCGACGAGCGAAACATCATCTCCTACCGAAACATCATCGTCGAGGGAAATATCATCGTCGAGGGAAACATCATCGTCGAGGGAAACATCATCGTCGAGGGAAACATCATCGCCGAAGGAAACATCATCGTCGAGGGAAACATCATCGTCGAGGGAAACATCATCGTCGAGGGAAACATCATCGCCGAAGGAAACATCATCGTCGAGGGAAACATCATCGCCGAAGCTCAAAGAAAGCGAGTCGCCCTGAAAGATCATATCGCACACCGATCCCATCACCGTCCCCTTACATGTGTGTCCGAAGTGCAGGAGAGTATGCCGTACCAGGACTGAACTTTACAGTAATATGAGATGACAGCTAGCAGCTCGTCTGATGCGGTCACCATCTTTGCTTGCGATGGCCCAACTACGTTGATATCTACTTTATTCCCTTTTATGTATCATATACAAAGTAGTACATAACATGTCCTTCATTCTGTCAAATCTCAAATATGCTATAGGCAAGTAAATTAAATCCTTCTAGTCATCAATTCCTGTAATTTATAAGGGTTTTTTGGGTTTTTTTTTTGCGTTCGCCTTATTTTCTCTAATCCCCAAGGCGGTGTTCGTTGCACTGTGGTTTTTATTTTTGCGGCTGTTGGCCCAGTGCATCCGACTTCAGCATGCATTTTATGTAAGGGTCTGCTTCCTCCTGCATTTTCTAAGGGTTTGCTTCTCCGGGGTGACGGTTGGTGCTGTGATGGGGATCGAACCCAGCACCTTCGGATTGTGAGCCGTGCCACTTAACCACTAGGCCACGCCGTCCCCATTTATAAGGTTAAGCACTTACCGTTGATCTCCAGGGCTTGTTTACAGTATCGCTTTCGTCTGTCCAATATTTGATCAAAATGATCTGGCGTTCAATTCATATTGAATCAGCTTTCAATTTCAACTATTGATTTGTTCTATTACGAAATCAGCTTTCAATTTCAACTATTGTTTTGTCCAATCACGGAATCAGCTTTCAATTTCAACTATTGTTTTGTGCTATCACGGAATCAGCTTTCAATTTCAATTATTGTTTTGTCCTATCACGGAATCAGCCTTTAATTTCAACGATTGTTTTATCATATAACCTCCTATACGAGATATTCAGGCTAACAAAAATATACATCGTTGGACCTATGGGTTGAAAACCAAAAATCTGGTGGCCGAAAATACCCAGCCCACATTCCTAGAACTAAATAACGTGTACTCTGACAGGAGGTTGCCCTGAAATATAATTGAAGTATGTATTTGAGGCTTGATGTAGAACCCTACTATGTTAATAAAGTGAATCGATTTGTCCGTGTATCAATATATGTACAGTATGGGTAAAATATGGTTAGGGTAGCCAAATACAGTGTCGGACTTATACTTCAAATGGAGAACTGGAAATAGAGGAAAATTAATTATATCATGTTTAATATTATTATTTCCTTTTTAATGATTTAGCTATATGTGATTGTGGTGATTCGATTGATTGGCAGACGGGTCATGTGAGGAAGAAGGTTTCGACCTTTCCTCTAAACCAAGTATTATGATTACACAAAAGTCATATAAATATTTTGTCCCTTTCTGTTCTGTTAAGGATCGGCGTCATTGTTTTCCTGGCAGCCCATAGGTACTCAGTCTCTGTCAGCAAATGGCAGAAAATAGAGATACTGCTTGATTCCGTAGCACGCTCGTTGGACACTTTTACCCCGTCTTTTCAGTCAGCCCTTCCTTCTGTACAGACGTCTAATTACAAAATGTCGCAGTCTGTCGATTGCTAGCTCCTTCATTGCAGTGTTCTCACCCAAGAAACGTGAGCGAACGTTCCTCTCTGCCTTTGTTATCCAATGTATCCCTCTCTTTATACATGTTCGTTGTTTGTTTAATTCCTGCATTGTTTTTTGTGTAGTGGGTACTTTTTATCTGCATCTTCTCACATGTAGACTGTGACCTCGTCCAGTTCATTACTATATTTGCTTTTGTAGATATAAACCCAATCATTTATCACATCTTCATAGTGGGGAGTCGGGTGGGTGTGGGGGAGAGTGCAATCATGGGGCAACAGAAGGTCTAAAGTATTCCTTAATTTTGTATTTCTAATCTTTCACACTGATACCTTGATAGTGTGAGGATACGCAACCAATCATCGCTAATTGACAGGACCAACTGAGTGAAGTGTGCAAAATAGTCGCTGTTGCAGGGATGTAGCTTATCTTGAGTGCTGCCAAGTCTCACTTGCATATCTTTATTATTTGATCAACTAGATACGTATAAGACACTATGGGATCAAATATCACTTCTAGATATCTCAACATAACATACCTCTCAGTGACAGATTCCCCAATAGTAACGCTAGATATATCGGCCATCACTAAAGAGTCGTTTTAGGAGCAACCCCTTACACATGCCTTGTTAGATTTGATCTCGGTACTGAACTTCACACACCATTGTTAATATGGCCAGCAACAACGTTTAACTAAGCTGGACTCAACACATCAATGTTAACATGGCTGAGCAACAACGTTTAACTAAGCTGGACTCAACACACCATTGTTAACTTGGCCAGCAACAACGTTTAACTAAGCTGGACTCAACACACCAATGTTAACTAGCCAGCAACAACTTTTAACTAAGCTGGACTCCACACACCAATGTTAACATAGCCAGAAACAACGCTTAACTAAGCTGCACTCCACACATCAATGTTAACATGGTAGATGAAGCCAAGTAAAACACAACACCTGGATGACCTCGATCCACCTTCATCAGCATGTTCAGGATGGGAGGAATGCTACTGTAACCTACCACTTAACGTCCATTTCAGCGCAGGAGAGTAAACATACTGATTGGGGACATTTACAACGACAACAACAGGAATAGCAACAACAATAAGAACACTATCATTTTAAAGGGCATCTAAAAAAATCAAACGTAAGATCTAGACCTGTGAGATGTGCTCTACAAAATGGATCAGGCAAGACAAATCGGAACACTTCAAACGGCACTCTGGTGAATGTGGTGGGGACTACACCAGCCACTATAATGATGCACATAAAATAAAGTAGCTTGGATATTTGACAAGGATGCAGTTTGATCAACCAGCAGTAAAATTATATTACATGTGGGTTTCATAGGCACTAGCCCGAGGTCGACCTCAGCAACGATGGAAATATTCCAAAAGTTTAACTTGTCGGCAGCACAAACCAGAAGTCTAGGCATACCTGCTCTCTACCACGCAAACCAGAAGTCTAGGCATACCTGCTCTCTACCACGCAAACCAGAAGTCTAGGCATACCTGCTCTCTACCACGCAAACGAGAAGTCTAGGCATACCTACTTTCTGCGACGATACACGACAAGGGCAGTAGAAAACAAGAAGTCCAAAACAAACTACTTTTTTCTGGGGACATTCCCACTTCATATGTCGACGACTGTAGCGTGCTCCCTACATGACCCCTAAATAAAACATGGATGTTTGCAATTGGAGTGGTAGTTTCTATAGTAATGCTGTTTTACAAGATCAGGTACAGTACAGATCAATTGCCATCTTCACAGCGACGGTCGTCTACAATGGATCTCCGACGTCGTCTTGCCATGATGATACAATCTACAAGATTTGACTCTATCCATCCTTTTATGATATCCTCCTTCTTAAAGCTTTGTTCATAACTCTGGCACGTTTGCCGTTCACCTTTCCTTCCAATATTGTTTTCAGCAAGATGGTATGTCTTTTTATGGGACCAAAATACGATTTTAACTGCTTGATTCTGTATTAGATCATCAATCCTTTTTGCACCCACTTATTTTTATAAGAATTCCTTATTTGATTTTTTTTCTCCCTAGAAAACTAAATATGGGCGCTATCTGGCAGAAAACATTGGACAATACCGGAAGTAAATCAAGATTAATTTTAAATACTTAAAAATAAACATGTATTCAGCAACAACAACAAAACTTAAAAAAAAACCATTTAAAGAAATAACAACAGAAAGAGCATCATTAGTCCAAAATATAGAGAAATACACAAATAAACGTGTCTAATATACCAACACGAAACAATTTAAAACATCAATATAAGCAAAATGCAAGGTTATATACAACTTAAGGAAAACAACACAATAGATATGATATAGTCAAAAAAACATGCTATGGTGGTGTCTTTCTCTGTTCATCTTCACCAAATATTTAATAAGCCATTGACTGATATTTCTTGTAGAACCAAATCCAGCTGACTTGTCCTTATATCTTGCTAAATTTATTTGTATGTACTCTCTTTAACCTCCAACTGCTTATGGTAGTGAAGACGTGGATTACCCCTCGGCCATGCTCATTGTCTTGACATTGTAATGTAGAATATTCTACAGAGTTAGCTGGCTTGAGGAGGTGGCTGCATTCAAAATAAGAATAGACACATTTTGCTTGATGAGAAAGACACACCAAACACATGTTTACAATATTCTGAACTGTTCGACGACAATTGGGACAACAGACCACCCGCATTTAATAATGACGGCGCAGGCATATTTAGGGCAGAAGTAGAGAACATAACCAAATATATGAGCAAAGAAAAAATGTAGAAATGTGGAAAATATAGTAATGTTAGAGGCCCTAGAGGATTTTGGCATTATTGAATTACTGATATTTGCAATGAAATCGACGATACTGAATCTGATCTGCGTGATCTGATTACATCAGTCGATATAACACTACTAAAAGAACACAGAGCAACTTAATGTTCACATTTTGAACACGCTGAGAAATATACTATTCAAAATCATACAGGATAAAAAAAAATGCGTAAAGTAGATAATGACATTTCATGAGAACATCTTGGAACATCGGAACAAGCGAAGCAATAATTTGTTTAAGTATATTGAAATGAAATAAAAATAAATTATAAAAGAGCATTAATGTGTGTTTAATAGACTTCACAAAATGCAGCACTTTGGAACTAACTAAATGTGTGGAAGAAATAGGTATCTTTGGATAGATTCAATCATAATCAGTAACCTGTACTTGGAGCAAACATTAACAGTCACATTTGGTAGAATATAGGCAGTGGCGTCACTAGGGTTGGTGCCACCAGGTTCAGTCCCTTTTTGTGTTACCCCAGACCATAAATAATCCTCTGTAATGTGTTTTGTTGTAATGTTCGTAAATCTTGACTAAATCATAACTTTACTTTTCTGGCCTACAAACCTGCGAGCTTTTTAATAATTTCATCGAAATCAATGACTTTCGCCAATTCAGTTTCTGATAATATCGCAAGATTTGAAAGCCTTTACTGTTTAATGGTAGATCACAAATAGTTCTTTGTAAGTTTGACCTAGGAAAACTGCTCTCACGGGAAGTTACAGACATACAGATCGGCCACGGCTCGCTAGAAAGGCTATAAATAAAGCTGATTAAAAAAATTATTATTTTGTTTCCTGGAATGCTGCAAATCGTCTTTTTTTATAGACATCCATTCCCGTGTCATCTCATCTGATGATGTCAATCGGTGCTGTCTGCATCCTCCGCACTTCCCTAGTGGTGCTACTTTATGTGGTCTCCATTTATCAATGTAAAATGAAGAGTAATTTCGAGGATACAGACTGACTCTGTTTAATATCTATACAGACAAAATTCTTAAACGGATTGACGAAATGTGCAACCTCAGATTCACAGACGATATAGTTCTGCTAGCTGAAAGTGAACACGCGATAAAATCATTAGAGAATCAAGTGAAAACCCCAGAAAAATCAATATTATGGATTGGACATTCAAACTGACAAAACTAAAACTATGATGATAAGGAAACTAGACAAGTCATCACCTCTACAGATAAGGTTAAACGGTTAAACACTAGAACAGGTCTAGAATTTATCAAATCTTGAAAATATATTAAAATAGGAGGGAATTTGTGAGATAAAAGTCAGAAAGGGAATATAAATGCTTGAAGCTGTTTCCTCCAACACGAGGCAATTATTGGCATCTAAACGAGTAACTTACACATTGGAAATTGAAACAAACATGGGACATGTATACTGATATTTAATGTATAAACCTAGAAGTATGAGCGATGAACACACATTTAGAGAAAATAATTGAAGATTTTGAAATGTTAATATACATAACATGGGGTACATATAATGGAAGAAGAGAACACGAATAAGGTCTTGCAGAAGTTGTGGGTACACGGAGAATTAGTAACAGTAAATACATTTTGTTCTTATGAAAACCTTACTGAAAGCAATGTTGGAAGGAAATGTGGAGAGCAAACAAGTCACAGAACGAGGACACATGCTATGGTGGTGTAATAATGTGTAATAAGCTACACACTCGGATATTACTTGCATAACCCAATCCAGCTGACGTGTCCTTATATCTTGCTCAGTTTGTTTGTATGCACTCTCCTTAACCTCCAGCTGCTGATGGTAGTGACGGCGTGGATTACCCCTCCGTTATTCCCATTGGCTTGAGATTTTCGGTAGAATATTCTACACAGTTTACAGGTGTAGCAAAAATGTAGTTCGTATTGAAAGTGCTTTGGACGGTTATTGAGTGTGATCGATAACTTACATACCTAAGAAAACACGATTAGAAAATTCACGGCATACCATTGCTTTCCTGCAATTGTGGTGAAACTATGCATAGAGCGGGCGTGGGTGACTAGTTCCAGGACTCTTTAACACTGAATCTATTTAGGCAAAACACTGATGCACAGAATAATTTATTAGAAAGATTGACTGAAGCCAAACAGAATGAATACAGGATACAGATTGAATGATGGACAGTATACTGGATAGAAAATGGTCCATTCAAGAAGAGACAAGGTAATACGTCTGCGATAAAGGTAGTTCAAATAACACTGCAGTGCCTCAAACACTAAATGGAACAAAATATAAATATCGTGATACGGAAACGAATAATAATGGTGAAAAGGATGGTGAAGCCGTGAATGATGTTGATGATGTCTATTTAATCTTTCACTATATCACCCTACCTCTAATGAACCTGCAATGTTCACAGATTTCCATGACTGTCTAAATGCAATCATATATCACGGCTCACATATTTGCATTCACAGCTTCAAAATTCTGTCAACGATTCACATACAGAATGCAAAAGATGCTAGTTCACAGCTTAAAAGAGCAGTTGGGTCTGACACCAGAGTTTTCCTTCTTCACTGTGAGAGGTTAGTGGGTTCAAGCTTACTCCTTCACATGTTCTCAAATATTCTTTATTTAAGGGCCACTTACTAAAATAACACCGCATTAAAAATCAAAACCTGATCAGTCAGTTATATTTAATCAAACTACAGTTCCGATATTTGGACATCAGAGTGTGGCAGTTTCATGAAGAAAATCGAACCTGACTGGGGCAAATTGCTGTTTAATTGGACACATCCTTTTTTATTAAATTCTGCTCACATGTTCGTCAGTAATTTAGACATCAGAGTGGGACAGTTTCATGAGAAACTGCTGGTTAATGGTCAGTAACGTGTGTGATCTTCACATACATTCATGCAAGCTAGACAGCGATGCCTCGTGGATGCAATCAATTTTCTGAAAGGCTGAGCTATCGTCTGCCACTTCCGCAGAAGATTTTGAAACAATTGAGGATTGTTCGCTCTTGTTCATCGTTACAAAACACCTCAGAGATGCTCAATTGGGTTGTTTTTCCTGTTTTCCTGTTTTGGGTTTATTTGTGTGCTTTCCACTAATTTCTCTTTTTGCCAAGACGGTCTACGTTGCACTATATTTTTATTTTGCGCCCTTGTCGGCCTAGTGCATCCGACTTCAGCATTCATTTTATGTAAGGAAATGTTTCCTCCTGCATTTTCTAAGGGTATGCTTCCCCAAGGTAATTGCCGGTGCTGTGTTGCGGATCGAACCCAGCACCTCCGGGATGTGAGCCGTATCACTTAACCACTAGTCCACGCCGTCCCCGTCCAATAGGGTTAAGATCAGGTGAGTGGCTGACCAGTCCATCCTGGTAACATGATTGCTCCTAGAGGAAATCATTAACAACACTAGCAATTTTTCACGAAGCAACCATATTCTATTGTTCAATTTAATGAAGACCAGTGTGAGCAGAATTACATAAAGAATTGCGTGTCCAATTAAACAGAAAATTGCCCCAGCCAGGTTCGATTTTCATGAAACTGTCACATTCTGATGTCCAATTAACTAAACAACAATTTGATCAAATATAACTAACTTATCATTTTGTGGATTATTTTTGTTCGGTAAGATTTTGTAAGTGACCCTTACTTATCTTGAGTAGTATGCAATGAGATTTACATTCACAATTACAACAATAATACATTGAACATTATATAATGTGTAATGATAAACAGTTATTTTACCACCCGAGACGGGTACAAACTCCAGTGCAGTACATCTTTGGTTTTCAAAAAAAGATCAGAAGTTGAATTAAAAATACAACCTATCCTGCATCTGCGCGGTGACTGTCCGGAACATGAAATTTCATTTATCAAGCAGGAATGCAGGAATCAAGCAATGAAGATAACGCTGGAAATGATATTTTTGTGTTTGTTACAAAATCAGAGCTTACAAGTGGCCAAGCGGTCGCAATGTCTGTTTCGTATAAATGCTGTTTGCTCCTGCTTGCACCCCAGTCAACCTAGTTACAGATGAGTACTAGGCTATCAGTTATGGAACGTAGCACTAGCAGGAACATAACTTCACACACAGCTGAAATCTTGATGAATTAAGCCGTATGTCGAGAGAGTACCTATGGGTCTGCCCAGAGCGCACTCCGGACTCCGTTGTCTTTTTCACGGGTGCTTGATGCCGAGTCCCCTGCATCTTGTAGTCGCCCCCTAGTCGTTTTATTCTTGACTTGCCATTGCGGTCGGGCGGCACGAGACGAGAGAGTGAGGATAAAAAGTAGCGCAGTTAATCTTTACTAAAAATAGCGCTAGCAAAAATAATTATGCCATCATCGTCTACGATGGACGGCGGCCTTTGCCTTGCTCAGAACGCAGTGGACAAGTATAGTCTGTATAACTTAAAATAACAAAATAATATGACATACAGTGTATTGGTAACTAGAGTCCCGAAAACCTGGTGATAGCCAGAAATAACAAAAATAAAAGGTCACGAAATAATGAGTAGGCCAGAGTAGATGTCAACCACATGTCCCTCGTTTACTTCCGGCTTACCAAGACTTATCTTGTAGCATGCAACATGAAAGTTTTACAATATAGAAAAAGATGTAATTAATTTCCAGAAGAAGGACACCAAGCTAAAAATATAATAATCTCTTTCAAAAAGCGAAACAAAATGGTGATCACAAATGAGAAAATAACAATTAATTGTGAGATTAGAATGAAATGTTTACAACAAGTTACAACATTAAACAAAAACAATAAATTAAAAGATAAAAGCAATGTTTCGACGAAACGGTTATCATCATGTACATACACAGATTATACTTGTGTGTTGCCAGATTATACTGTTATGTTGCCAGATTATACTGTTGTGTTGCCAGATTATACTGTTGTGTTGCCAGATTATACTGTTGTGTTGCCAGATTATACTGTTGTGTTGCCAGATTATACTGTTGTGTTACCAGATTATACTGTTGTGTTGCCAGATGATACTGATGTGTTGCCAGATTATACTGTTGTGTTACCAGATTATACTGTTGTGTTGCCAGATGATACTGATGTGTTGCCAGATTATACTGTTGTGTTGCCAGATGATACTGATGTGTTGCCAGATTATACTGTTGTGTTGCCAGATGATACTGATGTGTTGCCAGATTATACCGTTGTGTTGCCAGATTATACTATTGTGTTGCCACTTACACGTCGTCCATCGATTAATTTAGTATATTTCCCCATTACCGTTATTGATATGACGGAAAACCGTCATCTATTAATTTAACTCTATATGGCTCTCTAGCCTTTAACTTTTCATTAGGCCCTATAGCCATTAATTTGGCGTCATGCGGTTACTAAGCAATTAACTGCTTTTCGCACGGCTCGTTTACCATTAACTTGACTTCATACGGCTTCCTAGATATTAACATGACTTCTTACGGCTACCAATCCGTTAACTTGACTTAATATGACCCTTTGTCGTTACGTTTACGTCATGTGTGGGTTAGTTAATTAATTTTACTCGTACAGTCCTTTGTCTATTACCTTGAATTCATCCGGTCCTTGGTTTATTAACATCACTTTTTTTGGTCCTCGGTGTGGTTTGTGTTTGATACACTGCTCTACATAGACATGGCTACACGACAACAAGGGAAAAAGAAATAAAATATAGCAATGTTAAAAAAACAAACACGTTCTAACACAACGAGCAAGGAGCGTGAAGCTTTGCATGAATATCGAGATGCAACACTTGATGATGATTGCGATGAGTATAATGTAGATGGCTAGTGTGAAGACTACGATCTTCTGGCATGGACCGAGTTTGCGTGACCATTACGAACATAATCATTCTGGTGCCAATATTTTATTTTCTGAGATTGCTATCTCGCAAGACGTCGTTTCGGGTTTCTATTGAAATTGATTAAAAGTCTGCATGATAATTGAGGGAACGTTTTGCAGGCTTAAAGGCAGGCGCCGAACAACACGAAAATATATAGCAAATTCACTGGAATGCAAATAGGACAGAACACAATTACGTTTAAAAAGCACTTTATCATTACTAAGATCAAATAAAAGATACTACATTATGTTACAAAAGCACTTCATAATGACTAATGTCAAATAGAAGACACTACATTATGTTGAAGAAGCACTTTATCATGACTAAGGTCAAATAGAAGACACTACATTATGTTGAAGAAGCACTTTATCATGACTATGGTCAAATATTACACAACTACAATGCCCGACATACAGGACTGGCTCGGACAGATACGAATTGGTCTGTGACTTCCATAAAGCCTTACAGGCTATGTCACAGTGGTGTGAGAACACCAGCTCCCAAATAAATCCGAGCAAGGCCTAGAAGATGTGGTGCTGTTTGAGCAACTCTAAAGTAACCGTTGGATTTCAGGACATCACTTTTGAGGGATGCACCATTGACAGGTACGACAGGTTGAAATACCTCGGAGTGACGTTTGATCGCAATCTCTCGTACAATTGCCATGTTGACCAGACCATACAAAGATGTAAGCGAGGGTTTGGGAGCACTCAAGACTATGAATGCTGCTAACTTAAAATAGCGCCTCCTGTTCATCCTTTTTCGTCAGGTTGTGTTGTTGGTTATTGATTACGAACTGGGTATCCTCACAGAGTCAAGAATACAGCGTCAAAGGTTGGAACGTATCCAGAATGAAAATATGCGACTGGTTCTGGATTTCACTAGAGATACCCCGATCGTGAAGATTCGTTAGATGCTTGGATTGTTATCGGTAACATCAAGACATAAACTGGCACAAGTCAGAGCCTATGTGCGTGTCACCAAAGACAGACGGCACCCTCTGTATAGCAGTATCTCAGACATCAAGACATAAACTGGCACAAGTCAGAGCCTATGTGCGTGTCACCAGAGACAGACGGCACCCTCTGTATAGCAGTATCTCAGACATCAAGACATAAACTGGCACAAGTCAGAGCCTATGTGCGTGTCACCAGAGACAGACGGCACCCTCTGTATAGCAGTATATAAGACATCAAGACATAAACTGGCACAGTCAGAGCCTATACGTGTCACCAGAGACAGACGGCACCCTCTGTATAGCAGTATCTCAGACATCAAGACATAAACTGGCACGTCAGAGCCTATATGCGTGTCACCAGAGACAGACGGCACCCTCTGTATCTCAGACATCAAGGATCAAGAATCAGGAGAAGGGCGTCATGGATGGCACAGGTAAAGAAAACAAATCGGACATGTCACTCCAGTTGAGGTGATAGTCAAAGCGAAAGAATTGGTCCACACGGGTGATAGAATGATAGAGTACCAGAGTATCATCATAACCTTACGTAAGGATTGAGCTGAATGGGGCAACGAGAGAGCAGAGCACCAGGTGAATCAGCTGATAACTGAGAACACGCAGGAAAGTGATACCCTTTTATACATCGACCGATCAGTGGGACATCAGACTGCGGCTTCTCAGATAGAGTGAGATGATAAGGCATACATGTCATCAACCACCAGTATGAGAACGGAGATGGTGGCAAGGACCTCAGCGCTGAGATGGCTATCTGAGACCCCTTTAACAAGGGCAGTCATCGTGACAGATTGGGAAAGCAGTACTTCAGAAGGCACAGCAGGATTGGCTGAGGTACGAGTGGATAACAGCTGTTAAGTCTCATGCTGGGGTTAAGAGCAACGGAAGAGATCATATCTTGATCTTTGATTCACAAGCTCCCATCATAAACAATTTAGTGATAGATAGGAGTTAAATTTTCAAATCAGTCGCTCGTTGGATGAGGACACAGCAATAGATGAATCAACAATTCAGACAGCAACGTTTTTATATCGAACGAGGTTCGAGCGTAGTTGGGCGCATGAGATGACGGAGCAGGAGAGTGCACTACCAGCGAGCTACAGGAACTGTGAGCATCCAGACCGTGGGCCATTTGATGAAAAAGACTGATCACCTATGGGTATGCCCGGAGTGCAGTGACGTCGATTCTTAGAAACAGAAACCTTTAAATAAAACTTAATACTGAGGTAAGCGTGAATATGATAGAACAACAGTACATACAAAAAGGATTTCGTCAGGACTAATGACAACTGATGCAAAACTATATTACCTACGAAAAGGAACATCAGGGATTAAAAACAAACGGTACACTATTTCAAATACATACTTCAAACTTAGAACAAATAGTACACAATCAAATTATGTTGACACGAATTTCATAAAAGACTAAACCAAAATCGGACACAAAAACATTTACTAAACAAAGAACTTTGTAAGGACTAGGAACATATAGCAGCCAACTTCGCCATCTTCAAACAAATTCATCATCCAGACATATCCCAAAAAATACACAATTGCATTACCTACAATAAGAACTTATCGGTGAATATGAAGAAGAACACAAAAGATGCACTTTTCTTCAATGACTTTGTCAAAACTAAGAACAGCACTAATGATGATGATGATGGCAGAAATGTTGTACACCAAATAAGAGTTTATATAATTATCTGGATTAAGCTAAATTAATACTCTGTAGTTGTAAAATGTTAGATATCAGAAATATATGCCAATAAAAATGCCTTTATTAAGCTGTCTTCGCCGGCATGCAGTAACTTGGGTTTCACGATCAACACTAGATCACTGAGATAGTCTTCCAGCCTGCTTCATGGAGGTCATACATTGAGCCAAACATTATCGTACAGAAACAACGTCTCCAGGCAGTTGATAGCTTTAACTACCTAGACAGTACCCTCACTAGAGAGGCGAATATCGACTTTGAGGTCAACAGAATGATTGATTGCTAAGGCAAATTCTGGATTTGGAGGCCGCAAGCAAACGTCTGAAAAGGACAGGGCATCATTGTCGCCACCAAAGTAAAGGTGTGTCGTATTGTAGTGTTAAACTCTCTGCTGCGAGCCTGCGAAACATGGACATCGTATAACAGGCAAACCGGACAGCAAAATCTGTTTTACTTGATCTGTCTAAGTAGACTACTCAGGACAGTGTGGCGGGACGGCATGACTCTGAAATTATTAGTAAGACATGTCTTGAGCTTCCATACGCTGCAGAAATCCCAGATATGTACGGACCTGCCATGTTATTAGCAGACTCGATGAGCGTATCCCCAAGCAGATGTTATACGGTGACCTCACAACATCCAGACACTCACCAGGGGCAGAAGAAATGCTATAGATACTCCTTGAAAGTGTCTCTAAAAAAGTTTCGACATTCATGTTCTGTCCTGGGAATTACTTGCACAAACCGTTCCACTTGATGCGACAGAACTCCAAAGTTGCTCTAACACAGATCGAAACGTCATCGCGGAGGCTGGGAATGAACGTGGCCCCAAAACACGCAAAACACACGACAACTCCAAAGCCGATTCATCACATGTGTACCCTGGGTGTGACAAAGTCTGCCGTGCCAGGATAGTTCTTCATAGCCATATGAGAACTCATCTAGCACTACGTCTGATGCTGTCACCTTTTTTGCTTGCTATAATCATACATTATTATATATATTAATTGACGTGTATAATTGTTCGAATGCCTTATCATTTGCCGTTCTTGCTGCTAGGCGAATTCGTTGGTCAGTGATCCGAGGTTCGATTTTTGATTGTATATTTGTCTTTGTCATTTCTATAGTTCAGCATGTATGTTTCCATTGCTTCACATACTTATTTGGGGCATTTGATGCAGCAGTGAATGAGCTGACAGCAGCCGGCATACAGCGGACAGAGTGCATTTGGGTCAATGGGTCATAGCTGAATCAGACCCTATTCCGACCCCAATCAGCTAAGACGACGAGGGCATGTTGTGCAAACCTTCCATGAAAACGATAAGTGGCAAAGAAGATGACCTCTTCCAATTTGACCTAAGCCAGGTGGTACGTGGACGGCCGCGGTTGCAGAATCATGGCGGAGAGGGGCGCTTCATATATCTGATGTTTATAGCCTGTTTTAAGAGCTGGTGGGCGTTGACATCGTCGGTCTGAGGTATATCGCAACGGTTTAGCATGCGACGTGTACTCTCAAAGCATGTCCGTCAAGTGACTTTATCGTTTGAAACCCGCTCAAACCAAAGGATCGAAAGTATTCGCATCTGGCTGCGCATTTGGAACTTTCAGTGCGCGTCTTATCGCCCTGCAAAATAGTTCAAAGGATGTCCCTAGAAATAAAATGCAGCCTGATCGAATGATGTGCTGGATCCGGATTTGTCGGATCGAAAGGCGCAGATATCGCAGACTCGCTGTTCTGTTAACAACATTTCTTTCAGGATAAACGCCGAAGAAGAAGAAGTAGAAGAAGAAGAAGAAGAAGAAGTGATACACTTGTTTTTTACTACTTTGTCAACTTGCCAATCTTTATGTTTCATCGATGATTAACTACTTCTATTAAAGTAGTAGTGTGTAATGTAGTAGAACAACCACTTTTAAATACAAATATAGCTGAAGAACTTGCTTAGGTTATCGCTAAAACATCAATACCGGATGGATTGCGGAATAGCTCAGACCGTGCCTGAGAATAGTACACTGTCACAATGACAGCATGTTGTTAGAAGCAACTAACTGTACGGACTAATCCATCTAGGGTAGAAGACACTTCAACTTACATATTTTCTACGACCTACCATTCACACCACAGGTCATAAACCTGCAGAATTTTTAGTAACTTTTGTATAACAGAAAGTTCCAGATACAATACATCATGTTTGATACAGAAGGCATGGATAATCCAATTTCCCGGTTTTCACACAGGAAGAAGATGATTATGATGATGAAGATGAAGCAGAAAAATATTATAAGACATCTCCATTTATGAATATAGTCAAAATTAAACTACCCTGTCTATAATTGAAAGAAGTTTTCCTTTGCCATAACTAACAATGATTCCCTCGTTAATTAGTCTGGAAAAATATTCTTTATTTATCAATAGTACTTACGAATACCTTTTGTCAACCACTTGCCCTGGAATGCGTTGAAGGAAGCTTACGTTGCTTTTCTTGAGCCAAGTCTTTTTCGGACGGTTGTTATAGAGTCACGATACTTCACTATAATGTTGTTCTTTTGAATAACTAATAGTTTATTTATGTTCCTTGTCTTTAATGTTTATTAAGGCTGATGACAAGTACATAGGGAAATACATATGCACACACGCACATACACTTTCACACATAATCTTTGATCTTCTCACAGTTCAGGATTCTTCAATGGCCTACTGAGTTCAGTCCTGCTACAGCTACTACTACTTGACCCATGCAGGAAGACTTGGCCAAAGCAATTAGTGTCCTCTCGAAGTAGTGTCCCGTAACAATGTGTTGTGCTTGATGATGCTCCTAATTCCATACACAACCCTCTTCGGTGGTTTCTTTCAACATGCATGATAGTGCAGTAGTTCTATTATTTTCTCACCAGTAAGGCATACCAGAATCCACAAAGGGAACAGCTGGCACTGTTATCATCAAATGGCTACAATAGCTACAACATCAACTACTAATATTGCTACAATCAACGAATACATGCATTACTGCCACTATCACTACTAGTGCTACTGCTAATGATGTTCGTATAATGCTACTAATGATGCTTCAACAGCTTCTCCTCTTATCACGATAGCTACTATGAAAATATATATACTATTATTCCCATTGTTAATACAACTGCTATTTGGTGGCAGCCCGTAAGTTTGAAAAATTAAAATATTTCTGTTCATTAATTATTTGAATTTTTTGTTGTTGTTAGAGTAATACGGAACATAAAAATGAAACCGGTTTTCTGTTTCGCAAGCACTGCCTCTTTCTGGGACATGTTCCATTACATCTCTCAATCAGTCTGACCCCCAGGGCGGTAATTACTTCCAGAATGTTGCCTTTAAACTTCTGAATGGTCAGAGGATTACAGACATACACAACAGGAAAAACATGCAGACATTTAATAGCTTAAAGGTTGTGCCCATTCTAAAACGACACGATGATTGATGAACTACCATGAATATCCACAATTACTGGTATCACTGCTGCCAGCTGCTTCTTTAGTATCACTGCTGCCTGCTGCTTCTTTAGTATCACTGCTGCCTGCTGCTTCTTTAGTATCACTGCTGCCTGCTGCTTCTTTAGTATCACTGCTGCCTGCTGCTTCTTTAGTATCACTGCTGCCTGCTGCTTCTTTAGTATCACTGCTGCCTGCTGCTTCTTTAGTATCACTGCTGCCTGCTGCTTCTTTAGTATCACTGCTGCTTCTTTAGTATCACTGCTGCTTCTTTAGTATCACTGCTGCTTCTTTAGTATCACGGCTGCCATCTGTTTCTTTAGTATCACTGCTGCTTCTTTAGAATCACTGCTGCCTGCTGCTTCTTTAGTATCACTACTGCTTCTTTAGTATCACTTCTGCCAGCTGCTTCTTTAGTATCACTGCTGCTTGCTGCTTCTTTAGTATCACTGCTGCTTCTTTAGTATCACTGCTGCCAGCTGCTTCTTTAGTATCACTGCTGCCTGCTGCTTTTTTAGTATCACTGCTGCCAGCTGCTTTTTTAGTATCACTGCTGCTTCTTTAGTATCACTGCTGCCAGCTGCTTCTTTAGTATCACTGCTGCCTGCTGCTTTTTTAGTATCACTGCTGCCAGCTGCTTCTTTAGTATCACTGCTGCTTCTTTAGTATCACTGCTGCCTGCTGCTTCTTCAATATCACTGATGCCTGCTGCTTCTTCAGTATAGTTGCTGCCTGCTGCTTCTTCAGTATCACTGCTGCCTGCTGCTTCTTTAGTATCACTGCTGCTTCTTTACTATCACTGCTTCCTGCTGCTTCTTTAGTATAACTGCTACCAGCTGCTGTTTTAGTATCACTGTTTTTTGCTGCTTGTTTAGTATAACTGCGTTCTGCTGCATCTGTTTATCATTTGTCTTCTACTGTAGCCCGTATAGAAATCCTACTGCAAATTACTTCTTGCACTCATTCCAGTGATTGGTTCTATTGCTATTTGTTTCATAAAATGTTACTAGCCTAATACACAACTCTCTTGAGCCGCCTTTTATGACAAGCTTTGATGATTACAGTGGTCCTTTTATATAGCCTCCGCGATTCCCCCCGGCAATGATTACTACCACTAATCTTTACCACTGTAACTACCGACGTTATTATATCAACTTCTATTCTAATTGCACATTTGCAACTGTCAGCACTACTGATATCACCACTATTATTAATAATCTGATTTATACCTCCAACTCCATTACTTTTACCATAATTACTACTATTCAAACCACAAGAACAACTGCTGCTGCTACTGCTACCACTACTATTGTTATTAGCACTACCATTTTTATTACTGCGACAACCCATGCGTCTACAAACACCAAACGCTGGTAATGCTGACTTATCATCGATCTTACAGTTCAGGGATTCCCAGTTTTTGCCACTCCGTGACAAATTGGTTTGAACAATGTTTTTTACATATTGATGTAATTGATAACAATGGTAATTAACGGCTCTTTTATAATATGTTAAGCACTGAAATAACGAAGACGGATAAACAGTTGTTATTATTAATTAATTAGATAGTCCCATCCCAGACACTGCTGCGTGAAATGGAGTGTTACAGACTTCATAACTGTTGTTCGTCCATCGTAATCGTTAAGGACCACTTTGTCAGCATTCACAGTTTGCGTGAGTTTGAAAATGACTAAATACGCCAATCTGAGCCTTGAATTGTCTGTTCCATTTAGTACATTGAAATAAGAGTGTCTCTGGATAGGCTCATCTATCCTTGATGCCTCATGTCTCTGAACACCCTCCGCAATAGCGCTGCGCCAGTATGTGCATTGGTGACGATTCTTTGCCAGTCATCATGGTTATATGTATCAGTGACCTCTTAAGTGTGTCCTTGTAGCTTTTCCGTTGCCCACCGCTTGATCTCTGGAGTTCACCGTAGAGTAGCTCTATTGGTAGACGTTGATCCATCATGCGTAACACATGCCAGCTCATCTCAGCTGTGCTGCACATATCATGAGGAGTATACTTGTCATGCCAGATCTGTATTTGGCACCATGCTATGTCATCTAATCCTCAGTAGTTTCCGCAGGCGGTAAATGTGGAAGTGGTTTAATTTCCTGGCATGTGGCGACTACAGACGGTCCAGGTTTCACGTGCATAAATGAGGATAGATAGAACAATTGCAAAGTGAACTTGTATTTTTGTTTGAGTCCTGATCCCACTCCTATCCCACACCTTAGTATGAAATCTACATGCCCTAGCTATTCTGGTATTGCCCCTCATCATATGTGAATAACATGAGAGTACTGCCAAGGTACGTGAATCTGTTCACATTTTGAAACAGTGGTCGTGTACCGCGATTGAAGGCTCTGAATAGACAAAAATCTTCATAACGATCAACTTATTATAAGGTGTGGCGGCAAGTGCCATTTTTACTGCTTGTCTTTTCTTCAACAGTGAACAAGGTATCAATTAACAGCAGAGTTGACTTGAAAGTGTCGATACCATGGAATCCACTCTGTTCATCTCGTACGAAAAGCAAGTGCTGTATCATTCTGCGACTCGGACTCTCAATTTAGATGTTATTGTTTTTAAATCATTCATATTTTTTTCAAAATTAAATATCGTATATTGTGAAATATAAAACGTATAATTAAAATTAATTGATCAAGATGAACAATGTGACAAGCTCGAGACAGTGTCCCTGGCAGATCAGTGGCAACATTAGAATGAGTAACTGTGCTGCTTGATAGGCGGGTTACCGAGTGGTTAGCAGTTACGAGGACACGGGTTCAAACATTTGTAAATACTTAGTCGGTTGAAATTAGAATCTAACTTTCACACTGCACGGGGATTGTTGGGAATACGTCTTTTATTTCCCATTTTGATGAATCCACTAACAATGAGAAAAAGCGAAGTGTTAATAGACAAATAACTTACATAATTGAACTGCACATTTCTGACAGTTCGCGTCACATTTCGAAAATGGGACATTATTCGGAGATTTCGCGTCCTAATTCTGATCCTTCGCGACATAATTGGACATTTCAGTGCACACTTCGGAGATTTCGCGTCATTCGTCAAACATCTCGTGTAATTCGTTGGATTTTTCACATAATATATAGTACATTTCACGACATTCTTCTTAGGGACGATGAGGCTAACGTCTGGTCAGGCAAAACACACTGATCAGACAATGTTAGCCAGGGTCAGGCAAAACACGCTGATCAGACAATGTTAGCCAGGACAAGGAGAAATTATACTGGCCAAGACCCTCATGTGACCTCCTCGTTGGTCGTCCTGGAAACGGACTTTTGTCGAGGACAACAGTCTGGCTAACAAGATGAGGTTTGACGTGATCCCCGTAGTAGCGAGCGATACGCAGATGAAGCATAGCACAACCGCCTGGAGGACCCCGGTCCACCTTCATCAGCACGCTCAGAATGTGAGGAAAGCTACAGCAACCCGCCACTTAACGACCTTTTCAGGGCGCACATAAGAGTAACCTACTCTTTGTGGGCATTCGCAAACAACAACAACATTCTTCAAACGTTTCATTGCACATGTCAGACATTTCGTGGCCTACCTAAAACATTTTACTACACACAAAAGTGTCATAGTACACGGGTTGAGAATCCCTGTTCTAGACATTACATTCACTGATGACCAATTTCCTTACTTTGTACACAGATTTACAGTAACAGCTTTGTTTGCCTCCTCGTTCAAGAAACTACCAACATTTGCTTCACTATTTCCATTTACAGCAGTGACTCCTACAATATTATAGAGGCTGCAGTGAAACTAGGTTTGACAGGAATGGACTATATATGGATCCTCACAAGATCGTGCATACCCTCGGGAAAATATGTGTCCAAATCGTTTCCTGTCGGGCTGATGGGTAAGTGGTAACTGTGTGAAGACATTCCGTCGTTAGGTTTGGTCTTGCATGACATTAACAGTACCAACACCCCTTTAGTGTTGGCTATAGTTGTCTATGTTAGGAACCTTTTTTAAATATTTTCTGTAATATTTAAATGGTGATAATCAACAGAGGAAACATATTGAGATAAACGAAGTACGGTAATACTTGAAACATTTATAGGTATATATATAGAGAGATAGCGGACATTTGGAAAAATGGCAAAAATAACTCTAAACCTAGTTGTCACACGAGCCTATAACACCAGCCAGCTTGGCTCCAGAGCAGGAGGAAAAGTCCAGAAAAGAAAGGAATAATGATTAATAAACAGCGCAATTACATGGATTTCAACAACAACAGTTCCACATATGACAAACAAGAGTTAAGTTATGAGATGAAAATCTTGATGTTAACTTAGACTGCCATTTGCACAAATGTTGTCTTCGTAACGAAAACGAAATACCATCACTGGCTTTCAACTGACACTATTCTAATGTCACAGAACAAAACTAATTGCACATTTGTTTTATTCACATTGAATAATTGCGTCTTTTCATATTTTTAAAGGATATCTTTTCCACTCTTATCTCCTCTGGGATATTGCGGAACAGTTACTGCGCATGTATTCTGTCCAACCCTTAGGAGTGTTGTCTCTTCTCGGACATGTATACAGTTCCCAGTTGACATTCGGCTGCGATAAACAGTCTTCATTTATTGCATTATAATTAATTATATGTGTGATTTTCAGACATCGCCTTCTTGTCATGATGTTTATAATATATAAACGTCTGTGAAACTCATCAAATCTTTGACTAGTAGACACTTTAATTTTTTGTTGTTGTCAACAATATATGTGCTAGAGCCAGCTTTACGGCAGCCATTTTGAATCTTTCATATCTCAAATTAGTTTTGTCACCAACTCATGCATCAAGCTCATGATATCTCTTCTGGTCGCTTTAACTGTGAGAGCATATGTTGACGTGCCAGATTAGACAGCTCGTCATACACATATCTTCCAACTCAAACACACACACACACACAAAAATACACACACAGTCATAAATACACTTGTTTACACAAACAATTTCACACATTCTTCCATACAAATGTTATTTTTTTTTACTAACACAGTATTTATTTCGTTCTTGTATATTATTAAACGTGCACAAGCAGAGGTGTATGGAAATGTTCAAATGAAACCGGACCTAACTGCACCAAGTGAACATACGTACGATGCGCATGATGACTTCACTTCTGGTGTAAACTGAATATACCAACCGTCGAGTTTGCAAAATTTCATTATTCATCGACTCAAAAGTTTCCTCAGCAGACCGTTGAAAACATGGCAGGTGTGATACGGAATCCGTCCAGAGTTGATCAGTGATCGGTGATTCGGTTTCTAACATCTGAAGGATGTCGACCAGTTGATATTCAGTGCAGAATGTAAGTAATGTGAGATGACAAAAGTGTGTTAAAGACAACAGTGAAGAACTCAACAACGATGTTTAAAGAAAGACGTGAGTAAATGAAACATCTACCGAGACTAGGTCAGGCGCAAATTGTTTCTTCAGAAGATGTGATCGCCAAAATTGATGCAGCAATTCGGGTAGACCGTCGCCAGTGCTTAAATTCGCCACACTTCTGTCACAATACACTGCCTGCAGTCTGCGATGAATGTCTACTGGTCGAAATCCTTCAGCTGTTAGAAACCAAAACACCGCTCGCAGATCCACTCTGTACGATGAGAGCGAATTATAGAACATGATTGCCAGTCCAATTTAACCCTCTACTGTAGAAGACTCTTACCGATTTAACACACGTCAATCACAAGGACAATGATCATGAGTTTAGAGAAGTGTTTCGGGTTTCCTCTTCTTCTTCGTACGCTGTCAAACGTCAACCTGTATTTTTTCGAAAAAATCAGCGGACATCCTTAGGATGTCGACACTGCCATAGAGCTTGTCTAGTGTTGCCACTGGTGATGGCCACATGTGCTTTCTCTGGTCATCGTATTTCGGGCAGTTTTGCAGCAGATGTTCAGCGGTCATTTTTCCGGTACCACAACTGCATTCGTCAGTGCCACCTATCTTCAGTTTATTGAATAGGTGGTACCTCAGTCTGTTGTGGCCTGTGCGGAGTCTGAAGACCACGACCTGCTCTCTTCTGTTCAGCTGGTAATAGGCATCGTTTTTTTGTGTAGCCAGTATGTTCTGTTTCCCATTTGGTCATGTATCTAGCTCTAATAAGCCTTTTTTACTCTTCGTAGGTTACACTAGGGTCTGGTTGTGGTAGTTTCGCACCTTCTTTTGCCAGTCTGTCCGCCTCCTCGTTGCCTTGGATGTTGCAGTGGGATGGAACCCACTGTACCACTACTCTTTTTGGTGCGGACTGCTGGCATAGTTGACAGAGTACTGCTCTTAAATCATTAAGTTCAGTATTTTTCAATTTTTCTATTTTTCTACAAGCAGAAATTGTAGGAGTTGACATAATGGCTCAAGAGACGAAGCTCCGCATTTTCAATCTGTACGAACCACCAAATAGAGACCTATCGCTCTCGAGTATGGAGGTCAGAGACTCCAACTGCATAGAAGTTGGAGATTTCAACAGCCACTCGGAGAGATGGGGATACTCTGACACAGACAGCAGAGGTGACGAAGTGGAAGATTGGGAGATAGATACAAATCTCTCCCTAATCAATAGGCCGGAGGATAGCCCTAGTTTCTATTCTAGAACATGGCGTACCACCTCGACTCCAGATTTAGCCTTCTCCACACAGGACATACACCATAAAATAGACCACCAGGTGCTAAACCAACTGGCATGTAGCGACCACAGGCCGATCAGGCTAGACATTGATATGGAAGTAGGCCCACAGGAAACAAAACCGCTCCCACGTTGGAATTGCAAACGAGCCGACTGGGACAGATTTGCAATTCTGACAGATGGGCTGTGTGAAACCATCAACACACGAAACAACAAAATGAAGCCCATGGTGGAAAGCCTAAGCAAAGCAATAATGCAAGCCGCCAAGGAAACCATCCCAACAAGAGCTAGGAAAAACTATAATTGCTTGTGTATTTTCCAGTAGCGAATGACAGTGTTCTTTTTCTGCCATTTGGTAGGTTCAGAAATGCTCCTGCCCCTCCGTTCTGTGTTGTATTTGTTACGGAACCGTCGGTGTATGCATGGGTCCAGTCCATGCTTGGGTAGTTTTCCGTTATGTAACTCAGGGTAGTATCTCTTCTTTCTTTTTCAGACTGGCAGTTTTTGTTTCCAATACCTAGTATATTTTCTACCACCTCTGGAAATATATGCTGCCTCCAGGTAGGTTTTCGTACAGTAGGGATGGGCTTTGGTGATAGTGCGTTCATGAGGTTTTCGTGCATCTTTGCTTTGGCTATTTCTGCAAAGTTTCTTCGCTTTAGTTTCCCATTTCCGAAATTGTTTAGTCTCTAGTGCATTGGATGGTCAGTCAGTCTTCTGAGTTTCTCTGATTGCAGCTGGGCTCTGCAGTCTCTTCTGTCGGTCATGGATTGCATTTTTGTATTCTTTTCAAGTTCTACAATTGGCCAACCTTGATGCCTCCTGTTATAACTCTCATGGCTTGGTTTTGGAGTTTGCTAATGTTATCGAAGTTTGCCTTTGCTGCTGTTGTCCATGCCGAAATGCCATACTCGAGAACTGGTCTCACTCTTCTAGGGTACAGTTTCTTTAGTATACATTCGTCTGCTCCCCAGCTTGTGCCAGCAAGTTTCCTCATGATTGCCATTCTTTCTCTGGCTCTCATTCGGTTTCTCTCAATCTGACTTTTCTATGTCATGCGCCGATCAAATGTGAATCCCAGGTAGTTTGGGTTGTCGTTTGGCTGCAGGTATTTGCCGTTTAGACTTAATTTGGTGTTTTGGGGTTTGATTGATAGCGAGAATATTGTACATGTCGTTTTTTTCTCGTTTATTTTGACCATCCATGAGTTCGCCCACTCTTCCAGCGATGTTAGGGCCTGCTGCATCCGATTTCTTGCTATGGTGAGATTCTTTTCAGAGGTCCACATAGCCAGATCGTCTGCAAACATTGAGCTATGGACTCTTCTTGGTATATTCTCTGTAATGTCATTTATATACACCAGGAAGAGTGTGGGTGACAGTACTCCCCCTTGGGGTGCTCCCTGCTCAAGTGTCACCTTTTTGCTCATCTGCCCTTGTACTTGAACTCTGGCCGTTCTGTTTTTGAGGTAGTGGTTGATCCACTTGTACATTTTCCCACAAACTTCACTTCTTCTTAGCTTGACTCTAAGTCCATCTTTCCAGACTTTGTCAAATGCCTTTTCCAGGTCCACCCAAACCGCTACTGTGTGTTTCTGTTCCTGGTAGGCATCTTCTATTTCCTGGGGTATGAGGATGACCTGATCCTCAGTGGATCTGTGCTGTCTAAAGCCTGCTTGCTGTGAAATTAGTATGCGTTTTTCTTCCAGATGCCACATCAGTCTGGTGTTTATCATACGTTCCATCAGTTTGCCGACACAGCTCAGTAGGCTGATAGGCCTGTATCCATTTGGATCTGTTTTGTCTTTTCCTTTCTTTGGTACTGGTACAAGTACTGCGTCTTTCCATGCCTGGGGTACAATACCCCTTTTCCAGCTTTGGTTCAGGACTGATAGCAGTTTCCTCTTTGCTGTTTGGCCAAGCCCCATCAGCATTTCGTTTGTTATCCCGTCTTTTCCGGGAGATTTCCTTTTCTTAAATGTTCTCATGGCCTCTTCCATTTCGTTCATTGTTAATGTTGCCATTATATGTTCTTCTAGTGCCATATGTATGTTATCGTGTCCCTTTTGCTCTTCATTAATGTCTGTATGCCTATCTGCTGGGACATCTATGTGGTTCGCTTTGGCATAGTGTTCAACAAAGGCGTTTGCGTCTTTTTTTCCAGTGAGCAAGTTTTCGCCCTGCTTGATGGTAATTTGTTTGTTCGATGGAGTTTCGTCATTCATGGCTCTGACTAGCTTCCATAGTTTGTTCCCTTCTTTGTCTAAGTTGAGGTTTTCTGTTTTGTTTTTCCAGCTTTCTCTTGCTGTTTTAGAGTGTACTTGTATTTCGCCGTGGCGGCTTTGATGGCGATATTTGCCTCCATTGATTGTTCTCGCTCTGCCATGTTCCTATCATTTGTGAATGCGTCTTCCGCTTTCTGCAACCCATCATTCCAATAGGGCTTATAATTTTTCCTTGCCATTCTTAGGATGGTTTCAGTGGCAGCTTGCATTATTGCTTTGCTTAGGCTTTCCACCATGGGCTTCATTTTGTTGTTCCGTATGTTGATGGTTTCACACAGCCCATCTGTCAGGCTTGCAAATCTGTCCCAGTCGGCTCGTTTGTAATTCCAACGTGGGAGCGGTTTTGTTTCCTGTGAGCCTACTTCCATATCAATTTCTAGCCTAATTGACCTGTGGTCGCTACCTGCCAATTGGTTTAGCACCTGGCGGTCTATTTTATGGTAAATGTCCACTGTGGAGAAGGCCAAATCTGGAGTAGAGGTGGTATGCCATGTTCTAGAATAGAAGCTAGGGCTATCCTCCGGCCTCTTGATTAGATTTAGTTTTGTGTCTATCTCCCAATCTTCCACTTCGTCACCTCTGCTGTCTGTGTCCGAGTATCCCCATCTCTCCGAGTGGCTGTTGAAGTCTCCAACTACTATGCAGTTGGAGTCTCTGACTTCCATACTCGAGAGCGACAGGTCCTTATTTGGTGGTCCGTACAGGTTGAAGATGCGGATCTTCGTCTCTTAAGCCATTATATCAACTCCTACAATTTTTGCTTGTCCGGTGTGATTGACAGATACCGCGCTCCTCGGTATGCAGTTACGGGTCAGTATCAGAACCCCTCCTTTGTGACCTTCTCTGTCCAGGCGGAAGGCCTGGTATCCTCTGATTAAGAATGTATGGTTGCTGTTGAGGTGCATTTCTTGGATACATGCCACGTCAATCTTACCTTTATGCAAGTGATGTGTTAGGGAAAGCTTTTTGTAAATGGTTATATTCCATTCAAACTGTTTACAAAGAAATTCTGGCAGTGGATCATTTTCTTCGTCCTCAGATTCAATTTAAACGGCAATGACATACCCACCTGCACCACCTATTGCCTGTTTGTATTCCGGAAATCGTAAACATAGATCCATGTCAACCTTAAAAGCATGTTCTAATAGAGAACTGAAAATGCTTGTGTGTGGAAACAGGAGCCTCATTATATAAAAATAAAGTTCTACAGAAACCACAAAGTAAAAACACAAAATCTTTTACTAGGAGCGTCAGTAAGGAGGCCAACTACAGTGGTCGCCCTATGCTTCACAGGGAGTGAAAGAAAAATTACACAGTAAGAAATCTATCTTTGTATATTTATAGGAGTCAGCTTTGATTTCGAACTGGAAGCAATGAAAAAGGTTGTGAGATCTGGCGTCAAGATGTGGCTGTACGCCCTTTTAGATATGTCCCACAGGCCAGCGGAGCTACTCAATAAGACCATACCACCACAGTTCACATGCGACTCGGACCTTAACCTTTTTTGGAAAGATGGAGACATACTTTACAGGTAAATAATGGCCGTATAAAGAAATTTCGTCAACTGAATTGCAGATACTGAAATGTTCAAATTACTACTTCTTTCTGCCTGTCAGATTTTTATATTGTTATGTTTCTCGCAATTTGTTGTTGTTGGATCATTATGATTATTTTTCACCATGATCAACACCATCAACATAGTCACCTTTGTTCTCACCATCACGATCATTACCATCACCATCTTTTTGTTTCATCATAGTCGTTGGGCAGGAAGACTAACGTCTGGTCAGGCAAAATATACTGGTCACACATGTTAGTCAGACTCAGGCAAAGCATATTGACCAAGACCCTCACCTCCGTTTCCTAGTAGCCCTCCCTTAAAACGGGCTGTTTTCATGGCAGCGTGGCTAACGAGGTGAGAGATCGACGTTATCCCCGCAGATTAAGCCAAGCATAGCACAACCGCCTAGACGACCCCGGCCCACTTTCATCAGGACACTCGGGATGTGAGGAAAGCTACTTCAACCCGCCACTTAACGTCCTTTTCAAGGTGCACTACAGAGTAGCCTACTCATTGTGGGCATTCGCAAACAACAACATTATAGTCATCAGTATTATTGTCTGTTCCTTATCACCATCTCGAAGGTCATCACGGTTGTTGGCATCATCCCCATCAACATTTTCAACAACACCATCATTGTCATCACACCATCACCATGACCACAAAAATCATCATAAAAACCACCCTCACCATTATCCTCACTATACCGTCATCACTGCCATCACCACACCAACATCACTAAAGCCACCATCACTATCACCAACATCACTAAAGCCACCATCACTATCACCAACATCACTAACGCCACCATCACTATCACCAACATCACTAAAGCTATCATCACTATCACCAACATCACTAACGCCACCATCACTATCACCAACATCACTAAAGCCACCATCACTATCACCAACATCACTAAAGCCATCATCACTATTACCATCATCACTAAAGCCACTTTCACTTTCACCACCATCACTAAAGCCACCATCACTTTCACCAACATCACTAAAGCCACCATCACTATCACTAACATCACTACAGCCATCATCACTATCAGTAACAACATTATCTCATCCTCAGCATCACTATCATCATCATAACTAGCACTAACAACACTAGCACCATCATCACTACCGCTAGCAATACTATCACCATCATAACTACCACTAACAAAACTAGCAGCATCAATACTAACAACACTATCACTATCATCACTACCACCAACAACACTGTCACCATCATCACTACCACTGCCAACATTATCACTATCCTCACTATCCCCATCATCACTTTCAGTAACAACTCGATAACCATTATCAGCATCACTACCACCATTATCATCATCATCAGCACCACTATCACTATCAACATCATCATCCTCAGCATCACTACCACTATCACCATCGCCATCCTCATCATCACTAACACTTTCATCATCATCCTCATCATCACTATCACTTTCATCATCATCCTCATCATCACTATCGCCATCACCATCTTCAGTATCACTATCAACATCAACACCAACACTATCACCAGCACCATCACTACCGTCATAACCACCACCATCATCATCACCATGGTCATTATCAGCATCATCATCATGTGTCATGCTGACTTAAGTAGACGATCATGACACACCACTTCCTATCATCTCTATTTTTATGATGTATGCCTCATAACGCCCTCTGTATCATAATGTTACTCAACCTTCCATGTTCCCTTTGTTTGGCCTTCTTCGCTTTGTTTCCAATAAACGTATCAATTGATACATTTTTAGGACATGCCAAAAAACGATGACTTTTCTTGTTGTTCTGTTGCGTGTAAGAAGTTGTCTTTGTAAATGTGTCACCTTAAACCCACATGCCTCATTAGTTCTCCATCAGCCACCCTGCCCCATTAGTTCTCCGTCAGCCCACCTGCCTCATTAGTTCTCCTTCAGCCCATCTGTATCATTAGTTCTCGATCAGCTCATCTGCCATATTAGTTCTCCGACAGCTCATCTGCTTCATTAGTTCTTCTTAAGCTCATCTGCATCATTAGTTCTCCGTCAGCCCATCTGCCTTATTAGTTCTCCGTCAGCCCATCTGCCTTATTAGTTCTCCTTCAGCCCATCTGCCTTATTAGTTCTCATTCAGCCCATCTGCCTCATTAGTTCTCCTTCAGCCCATCTGTCTTATTAGTTCTCCTTTAGCTCATCTGCCTTATTAGTTCTCTTTCAGCTCATCTGCCTTATTAGTTCTCTTACAGCTCATCTGCCTTATAAGTTCTCCGTCAGCCCATCTGTATCATTAGTTCTCCTTTAGCCTATCTGCCTCATTAGTTCTCCTTCAGCCCATCTGTCTTATTAGTTCTCCTTCAGCTCATCTGCCTTATTAGTTCTCCTTCAGCGCATCTGCCTTATTAGTTCTCATTCAGCTCATCTGCCTTATTAGTTCTCTTTCAGCTCATCTGCATCATTAGTTCTCTTTCAGCTCATCTGCATCATTAGTTCTCCTTCAGCTCATCTGCATCATTAGTTCTCTTTCAGCCCATCTGCTTCATTAGTTCTTCTTCAGTCCATTTGCCTCATTAGTTCCTCTTCAGCCCATGTGCTCCTGTAGAAGAAGTTTATTTGGCACTTTGTTTTAAATAATGCCAGTCCAGTGCAAGACCCTAATTAGACGCATGTTACCACATGATTTGTATGGTATAGAGATCCTATTAGCTCATATCATCTTTGCACATATAAAATAAAAGACAACGGTAATCTCATTGAAAACATTGCCGTCGAGGATGTTGTGTGATAAACTGCATCAATTAATAAAGCCTCAGATTTTAGTCAGGTACGGTGTCCAGTTCCTCTTCTTGCTGTCTTGCCTAATCTAAATATATGTCAGATAACCATTTCATCCGGGTAGACTGAATCGTGTCGAGATAAGGGATTGAGCTGTTACCTTTGCTGTCAGAACTAATTCTCTCTAACCACTGTGCTTCTCAGATTCAGCGACTATGCAACTACTAACAGCTCGAAACTGGATACAGCGACAACAAAAACAAGTCTGACGAGTTTCTACGAAATAGGAAACCTTTTGACAACTTAACAGGAAATAGAAGACGCGGTGAGGTGGTTGTGTTTGGAGAAGATGAGGAAGTCAATATGGAACGAAACGAACTTGATATCTTCAGAGAATTCGATTTTTTCTGCTTTCAAATTGTACAACTCAAAATTGCTTTGACGTGCTTTGAAACTCTAGTCAAATGTGGTAACTGTGCCTCAAACAAGCAGCCAAATTGCGTACGCTTGCTCGCACATACACTCACGATGTCAGTCTGGTTAAACCTGACTTTGAATCACAACCTTTCTTGTATGAATTTATCAAACCGTTGAAGAAATGTCTAAAATCCCGAGTTCTGGTTCAGATAATCTATTTAGTAAAAGAAAAGTGTGAATTCGTAACATGAGTGGTTAAGCTGTCTGAATGCTTGTCTCTTGTGGAAAAGGGACTGTGTGCAATCCATTCTTTTTACGTGTAATGTGGTTGTTGGATGTTTTGACAACACTTTCTGGTAGTGGGTTACAGGGGTTCCTTTTACACAACGAAATGTGCTGGAGAAGTTGGTTCGTGGTATTCCTGGCTGTAGTGCAATGTGAGGCTCCTCAGTAAGTTCTCCATAATGGGTGGTTACAGTATCAATCCCAACCTCGTTGCCCAGACTGCTGTGACATAACCTTTGTCCAGAAACGCGACGCAGAGATAGTTTGTGGGCTTCTTGATCAGTATATTTGACCGGACCCTGACGTTATTCTTCATGCCAATCCAGATGTAAATGGATAAGTGACTTACTTATTGATAGATAATCCGGAAAGGTAGAGACCTAGGTGCTTTACCTCAGAAGAAGCTGAGATTTAGCACAAACCCTTTTCTGCACTTCATCGCCGATGGCAACTCCATACACAACCTTCGTGTGTTGCTTCTTACGACAGGTAGAGTACTCGCTTTTCATGCAAAGGTTCTTGATTCAACTCTCAATACCAGCACGCTACAGGTGACGTATCTGCAAATGTATGTCTGACTTACTGTTAGGCAATGAAATGATGGGAGCTGGTAACCCCATTCATAAACAAGCTGTGGACTCGTGCAATGAAATCTCTAACACTTCCTCCATGACATCAGTGTCTGCTATGGGACTACATTTTGATATAAATACTGAACGCAAAATGTAACTTACCAAGTAATGTTTCTCATCATATAATTAAATTTATCATCCAAAAACAAAAGACATTTGGAGAGAAAGAAACTGAAACAATGGGAACAATATGTTCGTGTCTTATGTCTCCTCAGCTTCTGGGAGCATGGGGGTAATTTTTTTAAAATAAAACGCTCAGGAGCGTGTGTGTAGACCACGTGATTTGATCACTGCTTAACATCTGCGCCTCATATAACGAATGCAACGACTCAGTAAATTATGGGACATTTTCTGTTACTCCTGTTCGACTATTTGACGAAATTGTCGAACAATCAGCGGTGGATGCTGTCGTTGCTGAAGTCGACGTTTCAGCTAATCCCTTACAAGCTCAAGTGATGACATGTCAGGTGAAATTGCTAGCCAAGGAAAGATTGCAATGATTCTGGCTTGGGCGTTTAAGTGAACACTTCTCAGGTCAATTTTGTGATCATAACGTGAAATGTGAGAAACTGGCCGGAGAGTTGTTAATTCCATGAAATCAAATTTTGAAGGTCAGTGGTCACTTCACACTCAGACTTCACTAAGTCAATTATATAGCTTCTAGTAACGGCCAAGAATGTATCGGAATGAAATTACATTATAATTTTCAAACATAAAAACATGCACACAAACTTGTAAGTTACTTTTTTGCGTTGATTATACAAGTCAATGGACACAGATATAATTGTAAATTGGCTAACAGAACTAACTTCTTTACACCCGGGTGTCACTAGGCGTACTAACTCCTGTTCTTTGCTCACAGTGCTGATGACAGAGCACAAACTCAGTAGCTTTCGCTGACTGTGATTTTCCACTAACTTCGCCAGTTACCCATTTACAGCTAGGTTGACTGGGGGGAAGGGGATATACCATGAAAAACCAACAAGCCTGGTCGATCAAACTGAGCACGTTGGCGTGTTAGAAATGTGAACAGCTGACAACTCCAAGGACAAACGCTACTCACAAATATATACAAAGTGTGTTCAGAAAATGATGCACCACATGGTTTGTCTCAGCTAATAATGAAAATAGAAACATGACATTTTGCACACTTTAAATTACGTATCGATTTTGTGAACCAAATTGCACCGCAGTTGACCAATTAATACGACTGCACCAAACCGCTGAAATGGAGCACGTAAACAACTTGCCTTATAAGCAGCGAATTGTGATAGCATTTCTTGTAGCAGAGAAGGGAACGGTTGTGAACATTCACAATCGTCTATGTGATGTGTACGGAAGTTTTGTAGTCGACAGGAGTATAGTTAGTTGCTGGGTTCAGGGAATCAAAGTTTCAGGAAATGTAGATACGAAGCTGCTTGATCGGCCGAGCTGTGGACTTCCTGTCACAGCCACCAATGCAGAAATTTTGAAATGGGCTGAGGGCATTTTTTAAAATGATCGGCGAATCACTACTCAACAACTGGCTTTACAGCTGTCAATCAGCATTGATAGTGCAAATGCAGTTATACAAATTATTTGATTTTCTAAGGTTTTCGCAAGATGGTTTCCTCGAAGTCTTACAAATGACGCCCGATTGCAAAGGAAAACAATTTCTTCTGAATTGTTGGAGTACTATGAAGAAAAAAATTCAAGACAACCCCCTTAAGCTGGAAAGGTCATGATCACTGCCATTTGGGACATTAAAGGTGTGATTCTTGTGGACGTGATGCCAAGATGAGAGACAATCAATTCGCAAGCTTACATTATTACATTGACAAAACTTAATCAACGTTTCCGCAGAGTTCCGCACAAGAGTCCAGCAGACCTGCTTCTCCTTCGTGACAATGCGCGCCCGCACACAAGTCTGGCAACACGGGAAGCAATCACCAAACTGGGTTGGACTGTACTACCCTATCCACTCTATAGTCCCGATTTGGCGTCCTCTGATTTTCCTCTGTTTGGTTCACTCAAAGATGCATTCCGCGGGACAAGGTTTGAAGATGATGAAAAAGTAATTCGTGCAGCCAATAAATGGCTACATGATCAAGACACAATCTGGTACGGGCTAAGAATACATGCACTTGTTTTGCGCTGGCTTAAACTTGTACAGGTCGATGGGGATTATGTTAAATAATGCAGATGTTTACAGGACATATCCATGTATATTGTGTAGAAATGTCATGCATTTTAAATAAACAGCTCCTGAGAAAAACGATGTAGTGCATTACTTTCTGAACGCCCCTCGCACGTATATATATATTTATATAAACATAATCACGCGCACACACACAAACACACACACACACAGACATATATATATATATATATATATATATATATATATGTGTGTGTGTGTGTAGTGTGTATATACTAGGCGTGTCGAAATGAAACCATACCACACTGCAACAAGTGAACATACGTTAGATGTACATGATGACGTTACTTCTGGTGTAAACAGCACATATCAACCGTCACGTTTGTAAAATCTTATTATCCTCGACTCATAGTTTCGTCAGCAAACCGTTGAAAACGTGCGGGTGTGAGACGGAATCCGTCTAAAGTTGATCAGCCAGCGATGATTCGGTTTCTAACAGCTGAAGGATGTCGACCAGTTGACATTCATCGCAGAATGCATTCAGTGTATGGTGACAAAAGTGTGTCGAAGACAACAGTGAAGAACGGGACAACGATGTTTAAAGAAGGACGTGAGTTAACGAGAGACCTACATAAACCAGGTCAAGCGCATATTGTTGTGTTAATTCATGTCGCTCTTTAAATATCGTTGTCCAGTTCTTCACTGTTGTCTCCCATACACTGTTGTCACTATACACTGCGATGAATGTCAACTGGTCGACATCCTTCAGCTGTTAGAAACCGAATCATCGCTGGCTGATCAACTTTAGACGGATTCCGTCTCACACCCGCACGTTCTCAACGGTCTCCTGACGAAACGCATGAGCATGCGCATGAGTCGGAGGACAATATAATTTTGCAAACTTGACGGTTGATATTTGCCGTTCACATTAGAAGTGACGTCATTATATGCATAGTACGTATGTTCGCTTATTGCAGTGTGTTCCGGTTTCATTTTAAAACGCTTCGTACACACAGACAAATGCCCACATCAATATATGTTTTAAAACCCAGATATATCGATTGTTTCACTTGAATATTCCAATTTGGAGACGGCGTGCGCTAGTGGTTAAGTAACACGGCTCACAACCAGAAGTTCTAGGTTCGATCCCCTTCACAACACCGGCCGTTACTCCAGGGAAGCAAATCTTTAGTAAATGCAGGAGGAAGCAGCCCCTTACATAAAATTGATGCTGAAGTCGGATGCACTGGGCCGACAGACGCAAAATAAAAATCACTCCCATTTTCAAATGTAGGAATGCGTTTTATTAAATGCGTTGTTTCCAGAGTTTTCTTTCATATCAGTGCTACTGTTCATTCACAATATTTGTGACGTGTCACGTGGGGATGCTGCAGTGTAAAGAGCATGGATTGGAGACTCGTATACGTGGTGAAAGAGTTTGCAAATAAAGATAAAAATATAAAACTAAAAACATATAACTTATAGTTGCGCACATTCCCATAATTATCATAACAAAACACAAGGCGGTGTCTAGACGTTTAAACAAACATTTATACAAATGAACTTTGTTTTTAATTAAAACCGTTATATGTATAAATTCAATAAGCAACAGACATTTCGGAGCCTAATAATATGTGCTGCCAACACGGGCCGTTTTTTTCACCACTGTAGTTACCAGATGCCAGTCGATATTCACTTTCAAATGTCATATTTGGGACAATGAGGCTTACGTCTGGTCAGTCAAAACATACTGTTCAAACAATGTTAGTCAGGGTGAGGAGAAATATTCTGGCCAAGACCCTCACCTGACCTCCTCGTTGGTCGTCCTGAAAACGGGCTGTTGTCGATGACAACAGTCTGGCTAACAAGGTAAGGTTCGATGTGATCCAAGTAGTCGTGAGTGACACGCAGGTGAAGCCAAGTATTGCACAACCGCCTGGAGGACTCCGGTCTACTTCATCAGAACGCTCGGGATGAAAAGAAAGCTACTGAAATCTGCCACAAGTTCCTCCGTTCTTTTCAGGGCATACAAAAGAGTTACCAACCAATTGTGGGCATTAGCAACCAACCAAATGTCATATTTCAGTAAAAAATTAACATTTGAAAAACATTAAAAAAACTACTCCCACGTTTGTTCCCCATTCTGGGGTACACCAGGAGGATGTATAGAGCTGTAGAGTAAATGCCGCTTGCACTAGCAGTCGCCACATACTGTAAATGCTAGGTTTTTACTTGAAAATATTTTTAAAAACGATGCATCACTCACGATTTGAGCACACGTTCACGTTGTCAGAAGACCGAAATACAAACACGTGACCAGCCCGGACTCAAACATCAATAGTCAATGCAAAACAATCACACATCTTAAGAGACATTTTCATAGCAGAGCGACACCGACAATCGATGCTTCAACATTTTTCAGGATGCCACAAGACGATACCACTATAATGAAAGCATAACTAAGCCAAATGAAAGGTTGAACATGAACGACAAGGCATAAAACAGTTGCTGTAACATTTACATAAGTTATATATCTTGGTTATGAATTCTGAACATGTTGCAGAAAAGCAAAAGCAGTCCTTCAGTGACATTCGAATTTGGCAATTACTTATCACTGATTGACTTTCATCTGAGAGAATCGTCTATTTAAACATCGTAGAACCCTAATTTTACTTGGAATTTGATGCATCAGACGCCAACGCTTCTCTTAGATATCATGAAAATGTATGTCTTTATAGTTACTGACTGATAAAGTGTACTGCTCTTTCTCACTTTACACGCACAAGACTTTGTGATGCATATACTACAAATTCACTTTAGTGGTACGAGGAGCCTATAGAATATTATCTCTGTAATCTTCAGTCTTGTAACACAAAATACAACAACCATCATCTATATGTTCAGTTTTGTAGCACACAGTATAATAACCAACTATCAACTATATCGTCAGTTTTGTAACACACACAATACAACAACCAACTATAATCTATTACTTTTGTCTTGTAACACACACAATACAACAACCAACTATCATCTACATATTCAGTCACATGTTGAACGTGACCATACGAGACGAACCCCAGATTGAATTTAACGAAAACGGAACGCTGAAAAGGACTGAACTTATCATCATCAATCTGCAGTGGCTTGATGGGCAGAAAGAAAAAACTCAATGGAAAGAGGTTTGTCTTTGGTTCATTTTACAATTCTGTTGAATATTGTCCTAGTTAGTGTTTAAAAAATGAAATAACAAACACAGACTCATGTTTTTATAAGAGATTGTTCCTTTCTTATTCTTGTTCTTGTTCTTGTTGTTGTTGTTGTTGTTGTTGTTGTTGTTCTTCTTCTTCTTCTTCTTCTTAGTCTTCTTCTTCTAATAAATGTTTCTATCAAGTACTAATATGTGTTTCTATCGAGTAGTGGGCAACATGAAAATATCATAGATTAAATCAGTTACTAGACTAAGACAACCACGAAAGATTGTAAGACAAGAAAATAGATTGAGCAAAACAGTTAATTAAACAATTGATGAAACATTCTTCTGGTTCAATAAAAAAGTAAATTAGACCAGCAATCTCGCTACTGTTGTACTATGTTGTTTCAGAATTTCTGAAATGATTTTCTAGATTCGTGTCTGGTGGTAGTTGTCGTGGCGTAGCCTTTTATAACAGTGTATAGCTTACTTTACTACTATCAACTCTTCTTATTCGTCTCGTTCAGCAAACGTCGTGAGGCTTCACTGTGAATTGGTTTTTGACTTTTTTTGTACGAGCCTAAATGAAACTTATATATATATATATATATATATATATATATCAAAATCAATCAACCAATCAATGTTCTGAAAGTGTCATACACGGCACATAAGGCAGAAACTCGTGCTCTCCAGTTGTATATGTGCGAAGCTACTCTTTTCAGTCCATGAATGTTGCTCGTCCATAATATGGCCCTCTCTGACAATTGTTTTGCGGGGAGTTTACTTCGGTCTGCCTCTTTTCCTGCTGCCAAATGGTGAACACACAAACGCCTGCAGAGGGAGTCTGTTGATGTTCATTCTAAGAACAAGTCCGATCTATGACCACCGTTTTTTCCCGATGAGTGATTAAACATATTGTTGGTTGGTGACTTCTCTAATTGTTTTGTTGGTTATGAATTCCTCCCAGCCAAGGCATTCCTCTAAGGCAATTATTCTCGAATGCATGTATCCTCTTTTGCGATGCGTTTGTTATTTTCCAGCATTCACATCCATAGATGAGTATTGGTTTTTTTTTAAAGAGGGGGGGGGGGTTGGAGGGGAGGGGGTGGGGTGGATGTTTGCGTTCGCTTTACTTCTCTAATCCCCAAGGCAGTGTGCGTTGCACTGGGGATTTTATTTTGCGCCTGTCGGCCCAGTGCATCCGACTTCAACATACATTTTATGTAACGCCTGCTTCCTACTGCATTCTCTAAGGGTTTGCTTCCCCTGGGTGCTGTGATGAGGATCGAGCTCAGCACCTTCTGGTTGTGAGCCGTGTCACTTTACCACTATCCCACGCCGTCCCCACCTGAGTATTGGTAATCCGTGGGAGTTAAACAATCTGAGATTGTGTGCACCCTCAGTGATTTTTATTTCTAGATATTCGTTAGTAGGGTAAAGGCACCTGTGGCTAGAGCAATGCGAGTGAACATTTCCTGAGATGGTCTCCATCTAAAGTCATTTTGCTTCCCAGATATGTGAAACTGTCAACTGTTTGGAATATTTCTCCTCGCAAATATATATTTATTTATAAGAGCCATTGGTTCATTGGAAAGTTGTGGGCTTTTTAATCATTTTCTTATGTACGTTCCTCTTTGTTCCTATCTGTAAAGTGGGCTCTTCGATTGCTGTCGCCTTATTCATTTTCTGGTTCTTCCTTTTGATATGTGCAAAAGACGCTTCATTGTCCCATTCCTACTGTTCTTATTCAAGTGCTTTATAGCCTCATGGTTTCAGTGCAGTGCCTGTCCGATACAACATAGCTTTTTCAGCCACATTAGTTAAACCAATCAGTACGTTTTCAGAACAATATATTATTTCCTACCGCGCTCATCTCCATCTAGAGATAATTTAATGAAGTGCATTTCTTACTGCAGGTTGGTCGATGGAAACGCCACGGGTTACAGATGGATGACATTACCTGGCCAGGGGAGGCTTCCACTCCACCGACAGGCAAGCCTAAGGCAGCCTTCCTAAGGATAGCCACTCTCAACGAGCTTCCTTACGTCATCTACAATCTACCTAAAGAAGATGGCCTGTGTGAAGAAAAAGCTTTGCCCTGTCATGTTTATGAGAGGGAAGAGAATAAGGATTTGTAAGAATTACGTTTTTATATACATATATTGAAGAAATTTAAACTGGAGTACAATATTATGTATGTCTTGGTACATGCATTATACAATAGCATGTTGACGATTACATCATTGCCAAGCTACATTCGATTACTTCATTTTTCAAAATCGAGGCTACCGGAACTTTTCATCTAATGTTTATATTTCTTCTCAGCAGATCCTTTATTGTTTATATGCGATTAGATATATATTACATATATATATATATATATATATATATATATATATATATATATATATATATATATTTATTTATTTATTTGTCTCGTGCTGAGGTTTTGTCTGTAAATAGGAATTTATAACATAGAGTTGATGATAGAGAGAACTGACAGGTGTTTCCACGATATCTTGTGTGGGGGTTTGTCTGAAAATTTGAATTGGTCAGACAGTGTTATTGATAGTAAAAGGGGATTCCGTGGCGAAGTAGTTAAGCCGTCGGCCTCGTGATCAGGTGTTGTGGGTTCGACTACGAATTCCGCCGTCTTTTTCATGGGTGCTTGATGCGGAGTCCCCTGCATCTCGTAGTCGCCCCCTAGCGTCCTGTCCTTCACTTGCCACTGGGGTCGGGCGGCACGAGACGAGAGAGTGAGGATAAAAAGTAGCGCAGTTAATCCTAACTAAAAAAAAAGCACTAGAAAAATGAATTATGCCATCATGGTCTACGATGGACGGCGGCCTTTGTCTTTGTTATTGAAAGACACAGAACTGAACGCCTGCTTTGCCAGTTTACTTAATTTAGCCAATTCCAAAGAAATGTGATAAGCGTTCACTCACAAAGTGGACAACTTGTTCTTGACTATGTATGCTTATAATTATTGGTGACATATTCTCCCAGAAGTCATCATTGGCTTCCGCTGTGGAGCAAAAGATAGGTGCAATTGACCCGTCGAATGTGTCGCTACCTACGGTGATGTGCAGGCGCTCTGAACCTGGTTCAACTAATACTTTTTCACTACATACAAAGCCTACATCACGCACTCTTTTGTTTTTAATAACTGATATGGTGTACTTTCAACACAGCTCCTCAATGAATGCTGAATCTTGTGACATTAGCAACAATTATGTGCTACTGAAAATTGCTATATTTTGAATCCCCTCGCAAACACTCCGTTTTTATCATTATTTATCAGCTATATTGTTCTACATTTATTCAACTGTATTGTGCTTTGCAGTAGAAATATTTTAAACTGACAGAAAGCTGCTAGAAAATGGATATGTTATGTTATGTTTGGCAGAATCTTTATCTGCGAGTCGACAGCCCAAACGTCCTTAGTTTGTCGCATGTGGTGAAAGTTAGACCGGCATAATTTTAAATGACAATTAGCTGAATACATCGGGGTCGAACCACGTGATTCTGATTACAGCGATATCTCGTTACAATGCATAAACACAATAGAGAGATGTAAACGAGGGCTGACAACTCTCAATGTGCAACAGCTGTAACCCTACGGGAGAGAATGTGTATCCATGGCTTTATCCAGAATACAGCAATGTCAGTTCTGTATTTTGTACATAAATAATATAACATAAAAAGACAGATAGCTGCTAGTTCACATATAATCGCATATATAACACATATAACATATATATATATTATGCGATTAAATGCGAACTAGCAGCTAACTGCCAGATTCAAATATTTCTACTGCAAACCACGATACAGTTGAATAAATTTATAATAATATAGCTTGTAAATAATTATATAAAAAGGAGTTATTGCGAGCGGATTCAAAATATAGCGATTTTCGGTAGCACATAATTGTTGCTAAAGTCACCAAGTTTAGCATTCATTGAGGAGCTGTGTTGAAAGTACACTACATCAGAAACGAAAAAAAGAGTGCGTGATGTAGGCTCTGTTTGTAGTGAAAAAGTATTGGTTGAACCAGGCTAAAATGGTTCAGAGCGACTGCACATCACCGTAGGTAGCGTGACCTTCGACGGGTCAAGTGCACCTATCTTGTGCTCCCCAGCGGAAGCCAATGATAAGTTCTGGGAGAATTTATCAGCAATTATTATAAGCATACAAAGTCAAGAACAATTTGTCCACTTTGTGAGTGGGCGCTTATCACATTTCTTTAGAGTTCGCATAATTAAGTAAACTGGTAAATTAGGCTTATACTTATGTGTCTATCATATACACTGTGTGACCAACTCCAATTTTCAGACAAACCCCCACACAAGGTATCGTGGATGCACCTTTTAGTTATGGATCTATCATGAATTCTTTCTTATTAACTCCAATTTTCAGACAAAACCCAAGCATGAGATATCATGGAATCGCGTTCATGATATATGCACTGACATTAGCTGAATATATATATATATAAATATATATATATATATATATATATATATATATATATACATGCATACATACACATATATCGCTTCTAAACCTACAATAATAAACAAATCTTCAAAATTCATCGAAAGACATGGAGAAGAATGACAGATCCGCAGATGGGGGTAAGACATTGGCAGCACAAACGAACTTTCAAATTTAGCAAGCAAAGATGCTGTATGGAAACCATTTATCAGTAAACCGTCAGAGCCAAAATGGGAAGTCAGAAAATGACAAACATGATTATATCAACAGTCCTGAGAACATTCAAGATTAACTTATGCTTATGAAATTCTTTAAAGTTATTGCCGTGAGAAAAAAAGATACGCAATTAATAATTATCACGTGTGTGCTTGACAGTAGAACGATAACAACATAAACCATAATACTAACAATAACAAAGCGACAACAGGAGTGAGACACTTGGGAACCATTGCCTACTCTCCCTCCTCCCCTACCTTTCCCTTAAGGGTGTCAAGTTTCTAAGGGGGCAGAAACTTTTGTTGAAATTTGGCAAGGGATGGGGGTTGAGTGTAGATCACTTCTGACGATCATATTACTTCCTGTTGCGTTATAAGTGTCATGCTCTGTATATATTTTTATATAACTCGTATAAATATATACGTGTGTGTTTATGAGAGCATGTAAGTATATATTCATGTTTGTGTGTTTGATATACCTTGGTATATGCATTTTACATTCGTATATTGACAATCACAGGCAATCGGCAATCAGTAAATACATTTACCAATATCAAAATTGTTCCTTTATTTCATCAAATGTGTGTATTAATTTTCAAATTTATCATTATTTTTACATGCGATTAATTAAAATACTTGCAATGCCAAATATGTCTACCTAAAAACACGATACAGATAAACGATTGTAAACCAAAATAACTGATGAATAATGACACAACAATGAGTTATTGCGAGGTCAATTAAAATTAGGCTCTTTTCAGCAACACACCATTGTTGGTATTGTCATTAGTAGTTGAAGTAGCACTACAGTAGTCAGGTTTAGGTGGACTTGATTTCTCCCACCATGGCGCAGCTGCTTGCAGTCCAGCCGAATATGCTTATGTTTTGTTATGTTTGGCAGAATCTATATCTGCGAGTCGACAGCCCAAAAGTACGTAGTTTGTCGCTGCATGTGGCGAAAGTTAGACCGGCTTAATTTTATATGACAAATTTCTGAAAGCTTCGTGGTCGAACCACGAGATTCTGATTACCCTGATATCTCGTTACAGTGCCTAAATGCAATAGAGAGATGTAAACGAGGGCTGGCAACTCTCAATGTGTAACAGCTGTAACCCTACTGGAGAGAATGTTAACCATGGCTCTACCAAGAATACAGCACTGTCAGTTCTGTATTTTATACATAAATTATAAAATATAAAATGAGCAGTCCTTAAAATAAGTGGCAATATCATTTATGTTTCTTTATTTATCTTCTGAGGTGGTCGAACAGCTAGAATACCGGCCATTTTACCAAAGGGACACATAATTAAATCAACGGTAAAGTCTAGGTTGTTTTTTTTATCGGAGGTAAACAATAAATCTATCCCTTCACATTTTAATACGACTGTTAGAGCAAGCGGCCTTTAATTCTCAGCCCCACAATTCCACAGATGAACCCCCAAAATAGGAATATACGCTGTAATGATTGCGTGTGTGTTTCTGCAGAAAAAGTAACGTGACAGTTCTGAGATGCTGTGTTGGGTTCAGCATGGACCTTCTCAAGATTCTCAGCACCCAGCTCAACTTCGAGTTCACAATAAAGGAGGTTGAGGATGGGAAATGGGGAAGTATAAACAAGGTTAGTGAGGTGTGTGTCGCTAGTTAATGACAAGAATACATGTGAATGTAAACGCTCCTTTAAGTGTCAAGTCGGCAGGTGCAAAAAATAATCTGACCAGTAGTTTCTAAGAGGGTTCGATGAGCCATGGGTTAGTGACAGGAAGTATAAGCAAGGCCGGGTAAATGGTTAAGTAGGCCAAAACTATCAGACAGTATACAATAAAATGGGAGAGAGTAACAGTTTAGACACAATCCACCAGCTACAAAGGCAGCAGCAAACTGCAATTTTCCGCTTGAGAACTGGCCACTGCAGACTACTGGTCCACCTCTACCGGCTCAAAATCTTACAAACAAATGAATGTATATGTGGGATAAGAGTCCAGATCCCCGAGCACGTACTTAAAGAATGCCTGGCCAACAAAGAACTAAGATGCCAGACCTGGCCAGATGGAGTCGAACTGGGGCAAAACCTATGCGATCACCGCTCAGACCTGGAAAGAGCCGTGGACTTCATCCCGACGACAGGACTCAAAATATTTGACATGATCAGAAAACCTGAACGCGGAAAGAAAACAAGACGAAGAAAAACATGAAGGTTAAATGGCTAGTTGTTGACAAAAGAGTGTCCGTGAATTTCTACGGTCTTTTCAGTATAAAGTCGGCGTGTGCAATAACTAATGTGACCAATGTCGTTTCTAAGAGGGCTCGATGAGTCACTGTAGGATAAAATAACAGAGTTGTAGAGTGCTTAGGTGCAGGCTTCTATACATGTTGTTAACACTCTCCAACAACTCAGCTGTAAATGGGTATCTGGATAAATGTTTTTGAAAAAAAAGGCAGCAAAGAAAAGAACGTGTCTCTCTACTTCATAAGAAAATGGGACCTACATCAATGAAGTCTATAACACTTCATCCCTGACAACAATGTCAATATCGATAAAAACATTTACAGGTATGACTTAGTAACTGTGACAGAGCAAAATGAAGCCCCATTTACGGCCAGGGAGTGGTCGAGAATGCTGGAATCACAGTATGGCAATTAGGACAGATTAAGCGAAGTTAAAAAAAAATATTATACATGAAGCGATGAGTATTAACACCGACACATACCCTCACATGAACATATATATAAATCATGAGACACATATAATGCACGCAAAGACATACATACATATATGAGAATACAGACATGGGTGTGCAAATAATAATAATAATAATAGTAAGAGAGAGATATAAGGAAAGATAAATTAAAGAAAAATGGGAAAATGAGAGAGGGCGGAAGAAAGGTGTATTCAGTGGAGTTGGCGCAAAGACATATGCTGTATTTAAACCATGAGCTTCAAAGCATTCCATAAGGAAGCTAAAACAATTGTATAGCTAGGATCGGCGTCGATCATCGGTGTAACAGGAGACAGTACCAGTGACTCTAATATCGACTTTACCCTAGGGTCTAGGACTCTTATTAGCAATAGAAGAACCGAATGATTAAGGGCGACGGTATTCAAGATAAGGATGACACGTTGACGGACGGAGGTACGGATGACCACCGGATAGAGACGTTTCCAAAGAGGTCAAGCATGTTGTGGGCCGGTTGTGTAACGGCTATGCCTGGCATAGGCAGCGACGGTGTAGCAGTTAGCAGCTCTGGAGTAAGTCATGGCAAATTGAGTGTGAGAAGTGTAAATGAGATAACTATAAGTGTCAGTGAGTTTATAGTAGATGATGCTAGGGAGGCCTGGAGGCCAGAAAGAGACAAATATGTCAAGAAAGTTGACTGAAGTAAGGCGTTTACAAGATGTGAAGCATATTTGGTGGTATAAAGTTGTCAACAAATCCTACGGAGTTAGAGAGGTCAGCCTCAGACATGAACGTATCGGTAGTAAAGATGAACATCAGTGGAATAGAGCCCTTATAGCGAGAAAAATGAGAGATTCTAAAGGGTCAATAACAACATATACGCAGCTGGGCCCAGCTATCCTAGTTTTTCGTCTTTTGTACACAATGGATCGGCCACGGAGAGCGCGAAAATTGAAGACAATGGAATCTACATCACACTCCAACGACGACATAGAAACACATTCCATACCACCAGGAGAGACCTGTACGAACTTCAGAGCTGAAGCAAGAGCTGTACACGCAGTAACGAGGATTCTAATCAGCCAAAACACAACAACAAGAAAAACGGTCATTCTAAATTACTGCAAGCCATCTTAAACTCCGAACAAGAAAGACCCTTACATGAAATAAAATATAACATTCGATTGCTGTCCCCCTAAAAAAGACAGATTTAGTCCTACCGTGGTTTCGATCAACAGTGGAATAATGGAAGTGATAAGGCAGATAAGCCCGCAAAAGCCGAACGTAACCGCACGCAGACTCACCATCCACAGAGCTATAAAGCAGCAAAGACACTCATAAACGATCAATGAGGACGAAATGAAGAGACTAACACAAAGTCTCAAATTGTGATCTGACAGTAGATAGATGGAGGGGGGGGGGGGGGTGGGAGGGTGTCACAAACGTCATCTGACAATAGTGAAGAAGGGGATGGGGTGGCTGTGGGGAATTTATAACTTACCAGGTATGTCGTAAAATGTAACTAAGGATTGTTGGGCATGGAACTGGCTACGTCACCAAAACGTCAATAGATAATACCATGTCAACTTCAAGATCAAGTATTGTTTAGGTCATCCAAGACAGAAGAGGGTACTTTGTGAAGAGAGTTAATGGTGCGGAGTAGAGAAGGCCATAAGGAACATGGACTTGGAGGAGATCGAGACTGACAGACAAAAACAGCAAAGGAAGTGAAAAGACGGATGGTACACGACATGAGGACGGGGTGAATTTTGATTGATTAGTTGAATGATTGATTGATCAATTGATTTACACTCGAAAATGGTTACAAGAATTTGTTCTTTCAACATTGTAAATGAAATCGACTTCTCAGATTACAAATAAGATGCCACAGTGAAAGAAATATATACTTGCATTTTATGATTAAAGTGTATGAATTTGAAACCGGTAACTTACAGTGTCCGTGAAATCCCTAAATGAATTATTTTTCTAAAAATGTATATGCGAAATGCAACCTTCAATAACTGCAATATAAAATGCAATTAAGAAAAACTGTGTTTCAGGGTGGTAATCTCATCATAAAATAAAGAGTTACTTAAACAACCACTGAAAGTCTTCATAAGTTATTGTGGCAACCGCCCTGCACTACAGTCCACTTGCTGGTGCCTGAACAAAACACGAAGTTGAAGATTTAGGAAACGTCAAGGCATTGAATTGAAAAGTATGTTTTTTAGAGACAACGATCACACAGATATATATGTTTTTCACTCGTAAAACATATATAACAAATAACAGAAAAGGAAATGAAGTAAGTGACAGTCTGTATTGAAGAAAGACATTCAGGTATAATAGCACCTTGTCACAAGAAACTGACTAGATAAGGTATTCAATGTGTCGAAAACTCGAGTTTTTGAGTGCAGAAACATACGTGTCTATGTGATCGTTGTCACTATCAAACAAACAAAAACAAGAAGTTGATCAACTACCTGAATTCTAAACAAGCACCAAAAATTAGATAATATTGCCAACGCGCAGTGTAAAAACAGAGCCATAGTATTGACAAGAAGCTATCTATTCTTTCTCTTTTCGTTAGTCTGAGTGCTTCTTCTTCTTCTTCTGGGTTCGTTCACAATCTCCTGCTACTAAGCTCTGAACAGAGTTTTGCAAGTAGCAGGATATAGTCCGGAGAACGGTATGTGTTGTGTCGCTAGTTTACAGTTTGACTGCGATATTTGCACCTTTCGGTCCGACACATCCGTCTTCTGCAGAAGACTGAGTGCTAATGTTATACATTTCTTTCGATCGTTGCCTCTACCTATTTTTCGTATTCATTAGGCTCAACGATTGTACATGCTTTCCTACAGCTTAGATTACTCTCGGACACCATTTTCACTGTCGGAATGGCTGAGATGCGCTCATAATTGACATCCATTTTTTACAGGTAACAAAACAATGGAATGGCCTTGTTAAGGTCTTACTGGATGATGAAGCCGATATCGTGGTCACTGCAATGAAGATTAACCCAGAAAGAGCGGATGCTGTTCGCTTTTCTGTTCCATATTTAGAAACGGGGATCAAGATTATTGTGGCACTCAGAGATGGGGCCATTTCTCCAACAGCTTTCTTGGGTAAGTTTACCATTTTAAAAAAATGTAAATAACTGATGTCTCTAGAATATAAAAACACCCAACATATATTGAAAATATGAACCACAATAGAAATAGCACAGCGATATGGAGAACCCGAACACACACAGCAGCTGCAGGTGAGGAAATAATCTTCGTTTTCAATGAATTATTACCAGGCGCTACTCAGACTGAGACACGTAAAACTTTACATTTTCTGGAATACAGTGCCACTATTTAGTGTAACTGGTGGTAGGGCAAAGGAAAATCTCATTAGACAAAATCAGAACTTGTCATCTTGTCTGCACCCAACACCCCGCTCAACGACAGTGTCGAACGCCATACATGGCATCCAAGCACAGCTAAATATTTAAGGAGCATCAACACTGCACTCAGGAGGAAAATACATCCCTACCAACCTCTACCACTAAAGGTTTTTGACAAATTCTCTGAAATCGGAATCTTCTATAAAACCAGTACGTCGCCTACTCGTAGAAAATAACCAAGGGAGAGGAGGGAAGAAATGCGAAAACAAATTAAGACTAAGCACATACACCTGTTTATTACATGATCACTCCGCCGGGAGAGAGTATGGTCCCGCCCGGCTAGAAACATGTCCAAGCTACATCACTCATACGCTCAGCAAGCAGTAGTGAGATTTGATGACCGAACAACCTCTAATAGCTAAGGCGATGACGATAGAGAATGATCGATTGATTGGCATCCTGTCAGTCTCGAGAGACAATGGACTTCAAGCTAGAAAGGGGACAGTCAGTTGTTGACCTAGCTTTCGCCGCAAGCGTTTGTAGTCTGCATCTTGACGAATCTTGTCTCCCCCTGCCTGCAGACCAACAGATAAAGCTTGCCTCCAGCCGGGTCTGTCCTTTGCAAGTTCCTCCAAGTTGCAGGTGTTCATATCTAACGCCTTCAGGTCACGCTTGCAAACATCTTTGTAGCGGAGGAAGGGTCTACCTTTTCTACAATTGCCGCCTGTCAGCTCTCCATAAATGATATATTTTGGTATTCGCCCATCCTCCATTCTGCACACGTGACAAAGCGGCGCTGTCGAAGAATCGTAACTAAGCTGACAATATCTGCACGGTCCAACACTTCGTTGTTAGTCACTCTATCACTCCATGAAATTCCAATTATGCGTCTTTTATGCAGAGCATATGAAACGCATTTAGCCTTTTTTCATGTGTGGCATACAGAGCCCATATAGTTGCCATAAAGCAAGATACTAATCAAATATGATCCTTTGTGGAGATGGTCAGCATTTTGATATTATTCTACATTCTCTGTGAGAGCCTGGCAAGGGCTGATGAGGCCATTCCTAATCGTTTCTGCAGCTCTGCGTCCAGTGATGATAGATCCGAGGTAGCTGAAGTGATTTACTACCTCCAGATTTTTATAATTTAAAACATTGTCTGGAGGATCTGCAACCTGAGCCATCTCTTTCGTCTTTTGTACACTGATCGTGAGTCCAAACAGATCACATGATTTTTCCAACCTCTTAATAATGATTTATAATTCGGCTTCGGTGTGGTCGACCAGGGCAGCGTCGTCTAGGAAGGGTACATCCCGAATGATAGTCTCCCTTCTCTTATCGCTCGCAGTTTGGTTAGTTTGAAAAGTCTTCCAGCTGACTTAGTATGCAGAAAGACACCCTCTGTGGCAGTTCCAAAGGCGTGTCTAAGCACGGTGGCAAAGAAAATGCCAAATAGTGTCGGAGCCAGGACACAACCTTATTTAACTCCGCTGTTAATGTGGAAGGTCTCTGATTCCTGACCGCCATTCAGCACTGTATCTTTCATGCCAAAATGAAAAGACCTAATCATGCTCAATAGTTTAGGTGGGCAAAAAACTTTAGACAATACTTTAAAAAGACCCTCTCTGTTTGCCAGGTCGAATGCATTGGTGAGGTCGATGAAGGCAAGATATAGTGGTCTGGTTTGTCCTCTCCATTTCTATTGCAATTGTCTCAATGAGAGAGAGAGAGAGAGATAGAAAAAGAGTATAATATATATATAATACACACACATACACGCACGCACATCTGTTTCTTCTTATTTCTCTTAGTTGTCCATCCCAAGCAATGTTGGTACCATCATCAGATGGTTTAGTCTTTTAGTCTTGATGATGTAACTTGCGCTGTATTTGGATTATAATGAGGAAGCACCTACGCTGGTCATCCACCTCACTCTCTGGTCCTGAGCTACTTTGGACCAGTGACACGACATACGTCAAGATATATAGAGCATATATATATTTTTAATAGAAACATGGACACGGCGGAATTAAGGTCAATCTGTATTGCAGAGAAAATTTGGAGGGTTGAAAGTGGATAAATATCCAGGTCAAGATGGTATTCATCTAAAAATGCTGTTTGAAATTAGAAACCAACTAGCAAAACCATTGGCTATATTATGTTTTCAATCACATGCAAAAGGGATTGTTCCACGGGATTGGAAGACAAATTCAATGCTAGGTATGATAAAAAGAAATATTAAACATAGGAGCAAAGAAGTGATAGCCAAACTGTATAAAGCATTAGCTTCATCTGGATTGGAGTACTGTGAACAGGTGTGGGGCCCTTACCATAGAATGGATATAAAAATGCTTGAAAGGATACAAAAAAGAGCGCCAAAGCTGATAATGGGATTCCAGAATTATAGTTATGAGGTAAGTCTCAGAAAAACCGGCCTGCAGTGTCTAGAAACAGAAGAATTTGGGGTGACAATGCAGGCCTAAAAGATAATCAAAAGAACGGATAAATTAGACTATAACACGTTTTAAAAAAAAATACAACCACATACAAGAATAAGAGGGCATAGCTACAAATTAACTAACGAAAGGTCCAGATTAGATATAAGGTAATATTTTTTAGTCAGAGAGTGGTAAATGCTTGAAATGCATTACAGGAAGTAGTGGAGGCAGGGACAATGCATGCATTTAAGAATAAATTGGATGCACATAGCTTTCAGAGCAAGGAAATGTAAATAAAACTGGTTATATACAGTCTATGCAGAGTCTTCTAAACCAGTATACAGACGTTTAGTTAAGTTTAAGATGACTGGAAGTAATTCAGGATACATGCACTTTGGCCCCACCTTCCTGGAGACCAGGGATCGCTTGAAACTTGCGGATTCGATCGCCCACCTTTACTATTTATCGCTTTGAGAGGCGAGTGTCTTACTTCTCAACCAAAGCGACCCCCACACGCACACACCAAACACTCCCATAAACACATAACTACCTACGTATATTGTACATATATATATGTACTGATATTTCACTAACTTTATAATATCTGTTTACTGAAAATATGCTTACGTTAGAATATGTTTAATGACAATTTGTTAGATTGTATAATTACATTATATTTGTAATAGAATATCTATTTATTCTTTGACATGCCCCATGCTGTGTGTTGAAAGCCATCACGGTTCTATGCAACCTCATGTTTCTATTATTATATTTTAATTCCGATATTGACGTCCTGCCTTCTATCATGGTGTAATATGTCTAGTACAGTCTCTTAATGTCATATTCTATATATTACTAGACACATTGTCCTTTCCACAGTTTAGTTAGTTGAACCGTCTACTTCTAGAAATGTTGAGGGTCACAGTGCAGATAGTATAAACGTGTACTTTTAGAAATGTCCTTTGTCACAGTGCAGGTAGTATAACCGTCTACTTTTCGAAATGTCCTTTGTCACAGTGCAGGTAGTATAACCGTCTACTTATCGAAATGTCCTTTGTCACAGTGCAGGTAGTATAACCGTCTACTTTCAGAAATGTTTTTTGTCACAGTGCAGGTAGTATAACCGTCTACTTCCAGAAAAATTGTAATTTTTCACAGTACAATTACTTTTAGAAAAATATCACTGCTCGTTGGCCGGAAAATAAAACAAATGAGAATTTCATCAAACTTTCTTAGTCCACAGATTTCTTCCAGCACATTCTCATACATTCTTTCCTTTCCTGTTTGAATGTCTAACATTCTACTGAGAAAACAACCCATATCGTAGTGGCTGCTCGTGTATTTGGTGCCTGTGATTACTGGTAGCACATTTCTCGTGGCATCTGTGGTTACCAGTATAAAATGTCAATTCACAAATTGATTTGTTTATTTTGATGACTTTTCCTTCATTGACAAAGGTACAACGCATTCAACCATAGGCACAGTTTGTTATACTGTATCGGAACTTTGAAATCATCATTATATGGCTTAATACTTAATTGGTCTCATTTTTATCATTTTCATCTACAGTTATTCTGGAACCGATTCCCATAACGTGGAATGAATCACGCTTCCATGGCACTAAACATGTATTCCCTAACACACAATGACATTTATGTGTCATAGAGTTGTGATTATATTTTCAGTTGCATTGTGACAGCCTGACATGTGCCAGTCATATTATGCCATTGTACTCTTCAACATAAGCAGTAATTACCATTCTTCATCATCTTATTCTTCTTCTTCTTCTTTTTCTTCTTCTTCCAAACCTTGAAAGAAATAGATTAACTCTTTTGTCCTTATATCACAAATATGATGTTTCTCCTAGAGATTCCTCTGAAATATATAAAGTTCCTTCACATTCAGCATGTTGACCTGTGTGAATGTCGGTGTGTACACCGTGTACACTGCATTCAAGTTTGTCAATACATAGGTGGTTAGATCACACTGTTAGTCGTCGTTTACAACATGATGTCAGTGTGGCAGTTGTCCTATTCTAGTCTGCCCCAACGCCCCACTCGTGCATATTTGTTATTAGAAGTTGTAGTAATAACATACGTATCTTTACTACTTGTAATCCTCATGACCAAGGTTGACAGACAGAGCATGCAAATAGAATGTGTGATAACAACAATTAAATGCACTAGAAGAATACATTAAGGTTTCATATGAATTGTTTCGTCATTGTAATTAGGAACGACACTGTTGTTTTGTATTATCTTTTTACTTAAATTTTGTTATTTACTTAAACCGCAAAAGAAAATACTTTCAATTATATCAAGAATTATTTGTGCAGTGTATTGTATTTTATTTTAAGCCCCACATCAAATGTTAAAGAAAACAAATTATTTCTATCTATGACGTATTTATCAATGAATAAGAACTGATTAGATGAACGAAATAATTCGGCACGCACAGAAAGAAGTGGAAGGTTATAGTAGAAGCGAAAGGGCTTGGTTTAGTGTGGAGCCTAACTTGCTACAAGACACGTTAGCATGGTTGTAGATTGCTGAACGGCACTCTCATTTGGATCGAATATGATCAAACGCGCATCTGTGCATTAAAAACAAACCGACAGGCATGGAGATCGTATTGAGGCAGTTGCTCCACCATGCAAAGACACAACAGGTTAATCACATGTTCGTCACAGACACTTATTACAAGAAGAAATAGAGAGAAAACAGGATCAATTTTAGATGAACTGATGAGAACTACAGACCAAGATATACGGAATATGAAATATAAGAAATATAACTATGATGGAAGAGGAATTGGTGGAAACATTTTAGAAGATTACTACCTATTCCGGCGCTCACAAAAACAAGAAAAAAGAGACAGGGTGCCCTGGCGCTCACAAAAACAAGGAAAAAGGGACAGGGTGTCCTGGCGCTCACAAAAAACAAAGGAAAAGGGACATGGTGTCCTGGTGCTCATAGAAACAAAGCACAAGACAAGGGTGTCTTAGCGCTCAAAGAAACAAAGCACACGAGACATGGTGTCCTGGTGCTCATAGAAACAAAGCACAAGACAAGGGTGTCTTAGCGCTCAAAGAAACAAAGCACACGAGACATGGTGTCCTGGTGCTCATAGAAACAAAGCACAAGACAAGGGTGTCTTAGCGCTCAAAGAAACAAAGCACACGAGACAGGGTGTCCTGGCACTCATAGAAACAAAACACAAGAGACAGGGTGTTCTGGAGCTCATAGAAACAAAGCACAAGAGACAGAGTGTCCTGGTGCTCATAGAAATAAAGGACAAGAGACAGGATGTCCTGGCGCTCACAGAAACAAAGCACAAGAGACAGGGTGTCATGGCGCTCATAGAAACAAAGCACAAGAGATAGGGTGTCCTGGCGCTCATAGAAACAAAGCACACGAGACATGGTGTCTTGCCGCTCATAGAAACAAAGGACAAGAGACAGGTGCCCTGACACTCATAGAAACAAAGCACACGAGACAGGGTGTCATGGCGCTCATAGAAACAAAGCACAAGAGACAAGGTGTCCTGGCGCTCATAGAAACAAAGCACAAGAGACAGGGTGTCATGGCGCTCATAGAAACAAAGCACAAGAGACAGGGTGTCCTGGCGCTCATAGAAACAAAGCACACGAGACAGGGTGTCTTGCCGCTCATAGAAACAAAGGACAAGAGACAGTGTGTCCTGCTGCTCATAGAAACAAGGCACAAGAGACAGGGTGGCCTGGCGCTGACAGAAACAAACAAAAAAGGAACAGGGTGTCCTGGCGCTCATAGAAACAAACCACAAGAGACAGGGTGTCCTAGCGCTCATAGAAACAAAGCACAAGAGACAGGGTGTCCTGGAGCACAAGAGACAGGGTGTCCTGGCGCACAAGAGACAGGGTGTCCTGGCGCACAAGAGACAGGGTGTCCAGATCTATGATACAAACATGCTCCTCTCCAGAGCCTACTCACTCGGAAAACCTCGACCAGAAGTAGCCTGTAATGTTGGCAGAATCCAAATGGGAAAGATCAAATCAAATGATGGAAATTCATTTCATATCGACTGATGTAGCTAAGTTTGCAAGAGGAAGCCAGTCAAATCGATTTAGTGAATGTGTATGCACCAAATGAACATGAGAGAACTGATGCCAATGGAGATTCTTCCAAAAGACCATTGATTGTCAAAACAGAATTCTTGTCCTTGGAGACTAACGTCAGATTGGGAAACGATTATTCTAGATGAGGTGAAAGGTGTGGCAGGTTGTAGTGAAGATATCTATCAACAATGGCAGACTACAATTGTAGATGATTTTAAGTGATAGGTACACAAGGTCAAGATATCCGACAGGACAATGGAAAATTACTGCTAAGATTTTGCAGGAAACAAAACCTTTTTCTTATAAACACATGGTTCTCACACACGCGTGTTCATGCCTTCACAAGATGTAAACCAGCTAGAAACAACAAATTCACAACTAATTATATGATAGTGAGTAAATGTGAGTTTTCGTACGTATAGTATGCTAGAGTGTTCAAGGAACCGAAGATAGGAAGCGGCTACTACCTAATGCAAATAAAGAAAGTTAACCCATCAAGGGAACATCTTACACCATGCTAGAAACTAAACACCACATCAGTATAAAATAGAATGGAGGTCTACAAACTAAGAGAATCAGTTGCTAATAGAAGACACAAGATGCTACTTATAGCACTAGAAAGCATTGAGAAATTAAAAGAGGTTATGAAAACCCTCTGATTAAAATTTAAGGACATCCTTACAGTAACTGCAGTAGAGACTCGTGATTAAATCAGAACAAAGTTTCAGAGAAAGAGCACACCATAGTGGACATAAGAAGTGGAAAGGGTATTCGGAGAAAATGAAAGATGGGGAAGCTATACCTGGATATTAGGAATACGTCATGACAAACAACAAAATGCAAAGAAAATGTAACTCTAAGAACGGAAGCAAAGAAGACAGTATTCAAAACAAACAAAGATTCTGGGAAGAATTTGGAGAAAAAGTAGGAAATAATGCTAGAGAAATTCAGGTCTTATTTCATAGGCCCCTAAAGAACGTATTTGAAGAAAGGAATGTCCTCTGAAATTTGTGAAAGATAAACAAGATGTTCAGCTGGCGTCACAGAAGACGTAATGAACAGATCGAAAAAAATGTTTCTCAGATCTCATTGGGACAGAGGAATATCAAGCCCCTCAAGCGACAGCGCCATTATCAGGCGAGGAACTCAGGGAGGGGAAGATAATATCAAAATGGAAGATCTAAAGGCAATAATGGAGAATGTTAATGACGATAAAGCAGCAAGACATGAAGCTATTTCACTAGAAATGGCAAAGTACATTGGGAATTCTGGGAAGCTACTTATCATGACGATTTTCAAGGTGGTCTGTTGGCAGAAGACTAAACCTAGAGGTCATAATAACACCAACCTATAAAAGATGGGACAATCGGCATTGTGAAAACCATGTGGTATTTCGCTCAATAATGCCCTTAGTATAGTCTACTCTAGAATCCTAGAATGGAGATTATCTCTTAAGACCTACAGGAACCATTTGGACGAAGCACAGTCAGACATAGGGAGCACGTTACTTAACAATTCATGATATCCATATGATTATATTCTTAATATTTGATGTGCAATATATATATACTTCAGATCTACTAAAATTTAATAAATATTTTCATTTTGTCCAAAATATTTTTCATTTTTGCTTTGAATATATATATATATATATATATATATATATATATATATATATATATATATATATATATATATATATATATATATATATATATGAAAACTCACACATTTCGATAAGTAAATGCGATCATATATAAAACTGAATTAGTCATTATATTTTCCTTTGGAGAACACGCAGCGATCACTCATAGTGCACACAAGCAATTAATCAGCTTGCTCAAAGACAATTGTTTGTTACTTTCCAACCGATTTTCAGCATACCTCATCACTAAGGTTTAAAGGTCCCTTATTTCAGAGCCGTTCGATTTTTTCTCCTGGATACTGATCATCCTGTTATCGGTGCACATAACAGCCACTATAATCTTCATCTTTGAATGGGCAGTGCCCAAGTATCGCAAGGTGCAAAAAGGTAGCACTAGCGCAGCCAATCAGGCAACTCCTTCACCTGTTTCTCAGTGCTTTCGTATACCCTGCACAGCCAGCATTTTGCATATTTCCTTTGATAATATTATGCTTTTGATCTCACTTTTACAACATCTCAATCAAATCTGCTGCATTTTGTGCAAAGACAGAAATCTTCTACCTTGACTAAACTATATTTTTTGGTTTAAGTATCGCGCCTGTAATTTGTTTTTAAAACTGTTTTTCTGATTTGCCTGCTTTGCCTTCCCACTTTTTTCTTACTTATTTGCACGCATTTGCTTTTTATTTTGCTGTTTTACCTGTTTTTCCAAAAAAAAACATACACAAAAAAACTGCATCGGCATATACCGTTTTTTTCAACCTATATCTAAAATCTGATTCTTCAGAATACGTATATACAGATTTCTGAAATAATGAAGCAAATATAAAACTACCAAGTGCATTATTTTTGTTCAATTTTACTTTTATTCTTGATTTATTTCCATTGAATGTGTTCATAAATTGTATAAATATAATATGATTTCTCTTTAGTGTTTTAACTAAACACCGAAGTACAATTGATGCATCACAAATATGGATTTATATCGCCAAATGGTGATGCGATCCTGTACCTTTACGCACCACAATGCTTCATATAGTTTAAATATTGTAACACAGTTAAGTTGTATATCTGTGTAACTTGTGGTGAAATGAATGGTGTCAGGACAAGGTGGCCACGTTGCTTGAATGATAACCCCACACTTGAGCAAGATGTCACAGGTAAACTGTTTGTTCTCAGCAGTGTATCGTTGAAGTTTGTAACAATGTATGTTTGACTGTTTACACTATATGGAATCTTACAGGTCAAGTAAAACATAATTGCCATGTCGTAAAAGGCGACTAAAGAAAGTCGTGCATGAAGCTAGCAGCACCATCGTGTAAAACGAATTATTACAAAGTGCATATATGCGTTTACAGGCTTCCTGTAATCGCTGAAGCGGTAGAACTGAGCTTCATTCGTTGAGAAGTGGAGACAACAAGAGATAGAAATATACGAGATTAGCGACAATGTCCTACCAACCCACAAACCCTCTAACTATCTGTGGTAAACTGCCCTAACGTCGGTTGACCATGTCGCTATAGCCTTGTCTTCTATTGATCTCTCTTACGTCCTCAAACAGAACCTTACGACTACGCCTCTTGGTCGCTAATCCTAATCTTCAGCGTCCACGCCACCGGGTCTTCAATCCTCATCTTTGAATGGCTGAGTCCATACGGGCTCAATAGGGGACAAACGCCAATGCGAGGTAACTGAGGTAAACTCAGGGAGTAAGGTTTTTAGTAATTGTCTCCCTTCCCACAGGTAACATTTTATTTACATTACTTAAAAATTGTAATCATAATATGAAAGTCAAAACAAATGATAACATTACATGTTGAAAACATTGTTTGGTTTTTGTTCGTAATGGTGTTGTTCGATGTCGCTTTCAGTGTTTTTTAAATATATCAAAATAACACATACAAACGGAATTTATTGTTCTGCTTAAAATATTATCCAACCACTTACGTATCTCCCTGTACTTCTTCGAATATATTTTTCGGTGCACACGTATTGTTGTAACCGTCACCTTTCACATCGGTGGATCACATTCTAACTATTCATTATTTTATTTCGAATGTGTCAATCTGCTTGCAGATACTTATCTTGCACTTCTACGCCGTGCATTGTGAAGCTACATTGACATTGCTAATACATATTAATTTACCTTTGCTTGTTAAACATCGAGTAATTAGTTTCCTAATCCTACCCTGGACTCGGCACCTCTTATTAAGAAGAAAGAATAGAACCACTGAATTCCCATAAATACTGTAAAATGCAATTGAAGAGGGATGTGCTTGGGGTTAACATTCTTATCATGTAAGATGAATTGTTGCAGAAGCGATCACTGCAAGATCATGCAAAGTTATAAAGCGTAGGCTTTATTTACTGAACCACCTGCAGTTGTCCCACTATGCTTTGTAAGGAGCTAAGAAGAGAATACGTTTCTCAGACACGTCTAATTGCATACAAATGAAAGGAAGGGATGAAAACGTTGGCACGTTTATGTGAATATGTTGTGACTCTAGGTTGTGATACCAGCATCATTATTGCAACATTGGTTGTATTTATCGTTGTGTGACTGGGGACTTGAGTCTCTACTTTGTAAAGTGACTATAACACTTGCTTTTCAAACAAAGCTACCAGGTTCAAACACTGGGCTTGGCACGCTTCAGTCTACCCAGCTCAAAATAGTTACCTGTCTTACAGTTAAGGAATGCTAGGCAGAATGGAAAGGGATCTAACCAAACTACATTTTTCTAAAAATTGAGACCGAGTGAAATTGAAGTCAAACACTTCATAACAACGCCAGTGTCTGATTGCCGACCAGATTTCTTCATTTATCTTTTCGCTTCTATATGAGGCATAGGAAACTACTGCACCTGGTCAGTTTACTTGGTGAAATAATTCTAGAGTGGGTTTACCATTAGAGTGACTTGTGTGTGTATGTCTTGACTAGAGTTTACGACAAAAGTATACTTCCTGCAGTGTTGGTGCCATGTAGTGTTGTTTCACTTTGATTATGGAAAAGTGGTAAAGTAAAAAACTGCAATATCCGGCACAGCTAGAGAACAAAACGGATTCTTGAATAAATTTATCGGGTTGTCTTCTGAACACATATTGAGTACATGTCATTTCCTATTCTAATCCATATCTCGGGTAATGTTTAGTGCAGTGGGTTCAGGTAAGAGCTTTTTTAAAAAAATGAAATAGGGTTTCCTGGCTCAGCAATTGGTACGATGGCAAGTGTTGTTGTATTGAAGGAGGGGGGGGGGGGGGGGGGGGGGGGTGATAGGAGGGTTTGGTTAATGTTTTGAGATGTTAAGCAATCCTGGAGAAAGACAAAATGTGTTAGAATGTTCACACATAGCTTTCACTTTCTCTTTCTTTCTCTTTCTCTCTATCTCTTTTAATCTATCTTTCTTTTTTCTTAATTTTCTAACTCTGTTTCTTACTCTGTCTTTTTTTCCTTACTTTTTCTATTTTTCTCGCTTTCTATCTCTCTTTCTGATTTGCTTTTTCCAACTCTTTCTCACTCTCTCTTACTCTCTTTTTCTATATTACTTTCTCTCTCGTTTATTTTGACAATTTCTCACTCTTTCTTTCTCATTAACTTTCTCTTTCTCTCTCGCAGAATTTCTCTCTCTCTGATGCTCGTCTTTCCCACTCTCTCTTGTTCTCTATCTCTCTCTTTATCTATATTACATTCGCTCTCTTTATCTCTCTGTCTCTTATTTTATGTATCTCACTCACTCTCTGTCTTTCTCTCTGTCTCTCTCTCTCTCTTTTTCTTTCTGTCTTTTTCTCACTCTCTCTTATTCTCTTTCTCTTCTCATGACAATTTCTCACTCTCTCTCTCTTTCTTCCTCACTCATTTTTGTCTCTTTCTTTCCCTTCAATTGCCTCTTTCCCCACTTTCTCACACTCTTTCACTCTTCATGTAGACTGCTGAAATTGCAAAGGGCATATGTAATAAAAGAATAAAACGCGTACAAATACCAGTACTTCACATTTGAAATAATCATATTCCCAACACAGACCAAATTATACGTGAACATATTATCATCCTAGTCTGAGAGGTTTCCAGGAGGTCACAGGAGAATAGTACCCCAGCCACACTGAAGGGAATCTCGTAGAAAACGACTAACAGGATCGACTAGCTCCCTCAACGGTAGAATACTTCCCAACTCTTGGGATGCACACTATGCCATTCACAAAGGCTAGAAGCCTGCTAAGTCTGATGTCAACGTCTGGGTTAGAAAGCCAGTTCTATATAAAGACTGCTTTATTTCCTTTGAGTTCAAAAAGTATAAACAGAAAAACGTCGCCATCTTAAACGTTTATCAGTCAGTGACATCAATTTGTCGTTGAAAATAAACGCAATAATTATACGAGAAATAGGACGGCACAGAGTCCCACAACAAAAACTGCCTTCTGGGATGAAGGGTTAAGGACTTCAATGTTCTTCAGAACGAAAGGGTTAAATTTATTGTCAAATTTCCTTCACAATATTTAATTCATGTACCAATTTACAGCTGAGTTGACGAATTGTTCTTATTCATTGCATCATAACACTTAAATTCGACCAGTATCTACAAGTAACCGCCACGTTTGTAGCTTTCTCTTCTACAGTCTTCATTTGCTCTAATAAAAAATTATTTGCAACCTTTCCCCCCTTTAAAAGATAATCATTGAGAATGTGAGGTTCCGTAAATACCGTTGCTTCTTGGACAATCCTAGATGCATTAATAAATACATTGTGTGCATCTGTTACTTGCTGTTATATTCACTTTCTTTGACTGGGAACAGAACCACTGCAACATACCATTAATTTCGTCAAATGCGATAGAGTAGGTTGGTACATGGGCTGACAGAAGGAACCATTTAACGCAGTCTTCAAATATGAAGGTCAGCTGTAGTTGTATCTCCAAGCTCAAATTGGATGGAAAAAGTGACATAAAATATAAGCATATATTCACGTAGTAGAACTTTTTAGACCGCAAAATGCCGGATAGTGCAGTTTTTACTTGTTTTTAGTACAACAGAATATGTTACCTAACGAATGGCATGATGTTAAAATATATGTTGTTGATACAACGATGATGGTGATAATGATGGTGATGATGCGTGTGATGATGCGTGTGATGATGCGTGTGATGATGCGTGTGATGATGCGTGTGATGATGTGCTAATGTGTAGCTAGAAGACACAGAATATGTTGAAGAACATTATAACCGAAATATGGCGTAGCACTAAGTGGTACTTGGAAATAATGATATGTATTCACATTGGATGTGCAGATATGTAACTTGTCTTTCTTCGTCACCTTTCTTGTCATTTAGTCTTCCTTCTACTCTAGTTTGCTCTACAAGAAGCATAGCATCATATTGAAGAAGGCCTCTTAAGATAAGTCTACCTTCAAGCACGCTGTGCTCTTGTGTGCTTGTTTTTCCTGTAGCAATGTGTTTGCTTTATGAGGCTGCTAGCTTCATACACAACTATGTTTAGGTACCTTTTATGCGCTACGTAGAGATGTAGCCTTCCTAGTACTTCCTAACCAGTAATGGGTAATGGTATCACGGCAGTATGGAAAGGGTTAAATATCCACTCTAGTACTGGTACCTTTTATACGCTACGTAGAGATGTAGCCTTACTAATACTTCCTAACCATTAAGGGGTAACGGTATCATGGCAGTATGCAAGGGGTTCAATACCCACTCTAGTACTGGTACCTTTAATGCGCTACGTAGAGATGTAGTCTTACTAATACTTCCTAACCAGTAAGGGATCACCGTATCCAATTCATTGTTTATAATAATTATGTCTTCTTTGCTGTGCAATCTGTAGTGTCATTTTGTTGATATTGTTCGAAACTACTTATGCTAAGTTGAGTTAATTCTCCTCAGTAAGCTCATCACTATGTTGATTACAGTGTCGATTCTCACCTCGCTGGCCAGGATGCTGTACCACAGCCTGTTTCATGCAGCAGACACTATGACGTGAGGTGGGGGTCTTGATCACTATGTTTTCCCTGATCCAGATTACTATTCCCTCCAAGTTGCCATTGGTCACGATATTTATAAATTAGTGTGTTTGTGTTCATGTGGCACTGACTCATATTTATGTGCGTCATTACTACACCTGCCAACCATGTCGTAACAAGCGACTAATCAGGGTTGAACATCGGGGTTTGGTGCCCCATCTCGAAGATACTGTAAGCCACAACAACAGAATAAGCAGACCTCTGCACCACAGGGTACAAGGTGATCGACTAAGTAAATAACTAAGTTATTCATTATATCTAAATAAATAAGAATGTGTAATTGACAAACAGTATCACGTGTTTCTGACAAATAATCTCTCGCTATTTATAGAACACAGGTTTTCCCTGTTCCGCTCGTTTTGGCTGATCTGGGCGATGTTGTTTAGTACATCTGTGCAGACGGACTCTCCTAAGGGAATCGCCAGCAGGTTCCTAGCCAACATATGGGCTTTGTTCGCTCTGGTTTTCCTGGCGTCATACACAGCCAATCTCGCTGCCTTCATGATAACCAAAGAAGTGTACTACGATTTGTCTGGAATACAGGACTACAGGGTGGGTTGTGCTTTTGTGTGACTTCTCTGTTCATGTACGATCCCTTGCAATGAAGGTGAAATAATTAGACGTGACAGGGCAGTCGGGAACAAGTTAAGTCTTTGGGGAAATAAGTGAAAGTGGATGGTCATGGCTGTGGATCAAAAGAATATGAGATAATATCATTTCAGTTTCGTCATCGCCTCTAGGCTGTAGGTTCAATTTCTGAACCTAGGATAGAAGAAACTGACAAACATAGGATGAGCTTTGGAAGGCAGAACCTAAGCAAGCCCGCCCGCCTGCCTTGGAGTGACAAGAAACTCAAGCGATGAGACACTTTTTCGAAAGATGTTCCCCTTTTGATAATCAGATTGTCTGCTGTTGCCGAGCATTTCCTATCGTAATAATCATCTGCTAAAGATTAGTCCTTGCTTTACATATCACATGAACAATAGCGGCTAAATTAAATTAAACTGGTCTTGAAAGGAAATGGGCACTCGTCTTGCCGGTCGTTACGGCTAACAACTAAAATGAAGACAATATGTATGCCTCCGTGAATTGCAAGGGAAAGTAAAATTAGGCGGTCATCAGATGGGTAATTGGAATTTGCTTGGTTTTTGAACACACGTGACTCCTTTGAAATATAATACTTGTGGGTCCTGGGTTTTGTGTTTTCATTATTGGGATTCAGCTTTGCTCTGCATATCATATTATTTTTTCTGTTCTTCTTCTTTCTATGAAGACTGGGTCACCTTGTTGTATATGTGCCACTGCAGTAAAATGTATTAGTAACATTAGCTCCCTTCCTGGACTCAATCTCAGGGCCCTTCAGGAGAGAAAAGATTAAGACGACCATCACCATGAATGTCTTAAACAGGCGACCATAAAGTGTTGTGGATGTGGCTAACAACGTCAACTAGTTATACAAACTACTACAGAATTCACCACACTACCCTAAAAGCACAGATGGTATTTTGGGTCCAGCTTTCTAACGGATGTAAACTGAATTAGTCGCATTATACTCCAGCTGGAATGAAAAACATAAAAATGGCAGAAATACAAAGAAGGTTAACACTCAGTTTGAAATGATAACAATAACACGTAAGAATGATCATTGATGGCACGAGTAACATTAACTGAGTTGGATGAACTTTAAACAATTCCATCCCACCTCCACCCCCTTCTTGTTCTGTTTCCTTCTGAACAGCTCCAGAATCCATACACAGAGAAACCTCCTTTCAAGTACGCCACAATTCCCAATGGCAGTACAGAAGCCAACATTCGAGCTAATCACAAAGAAATGTTCCATTATATGCAATCATACAACCTGCCTGACGTTGATGCCGGTATTGCTGCTCTCAAACAAGGGTAAACTCTCCAGATGGTATTCTTCTTTTTCATCTGCTTGTTTCTTCCATTATATGTTTGTAATTATTCACTTTGCAAATCACTCCCATGTGCATAATCATACCCTGTGAATGTCTGTGCATTCGTGTACCTGAGACACTCAAACTTTGGCAGGACGGATTGTGTTTTTGTTCGTGGCTGTATCTCACAGCAATTCTGTCTCCAGATGACGCCTGCAAGGCAGCAGTATGGTTTGTGCCTAGAGGTTTCCACCCCATAGATAGAGCGTAAAGCCACTGGATTGCATCATACTGACAAGCATGCAGAACTCACATAACCAATGGGCCAGAGCGTAGAAGAAGGAAAACTCTATTGATGCGTGCAGTGATGGTTTTCATAATAATGTGTTTTACTGAATGATATTTTAGCCAGAAGCACATGTCTATGTAGGCATCGTTTGCGAAAGATGGACTGCCATTAGGTGAATTGAGCGGGAGTCTGTTGCTGTCCTTTCAAGACGCCACTGGCTATGATGGTTACTGGCTAATTCGGTTATTGTTGACCAAGGACCTAAGGAAACCAACATAGCCATGATTCATGTGATTTTTGAGTAACAATATGTCTGCTCTACTGTGGTCCTAAAATGTCTTACATACAAACCTAAAAACATCCTCTACCACTGTCCAGAATATATCTTACATACAAACCTAAAAACATCCTCTACCACTGTCAAGAATATATCTTACATACAAACCTAAAAACATCCTCTACCACTGTACTAAAATGTCTTACATACAAACCTAGCAACAATCAACTGAGACGACGATAATCTTGCAGTTTGTATTTTCGATGTTTAAATGAAGATCTATCATTACCAGCATTAATTTCAAGATTGTTAAGTCTGCCTTATTTTGTCTGTCTAGTTTCAGTAGTTTACACAATTTATTAATATGAGGTGTCTGCTAATTTGTGATTTTATTTGGAAAATTAGCAAAAGATTTCAACAAATTAAAACTTGCAACTTGCCCCAGTTATCATCCGTAGAACCGTTTTCTTCTTCTTCTTGCCCTTTCAGGCGTCAATTTGAGCAATGCTAAGATAGCAGTGGTCAGTCAGAAGCAGTGGTATTTCTATAGAGTTTTCCTTCGTCATGCACATATGTTTGCTCTATTCCTGGTGTGTTAAACAGTTCTGTAGCAGATATTCAGCTGTAATTGTATCACTGCCGCAGATACATTCTTCGATATATCCAATCTTTAAGAATCTTTATAGAATTTAGTTAGATTATATGTTGTATATTTGAAGTGACCCAAATTAGTGCTTCCACTATGCTATGTGATGGAAACATGGTCACTCACTAAGGAGTCCAAACTCAGAGTGACTCAAGCCTTCCCCGAGAGAGGCATGGTCAGCATCACGCTTCATGGCCAGCGCACAAAAGGTCTACATAACTCTGTCATAGTCGATTGTCCCTGGTGAAATATGCAGTTATTTATACAGACAAGATCAAACATCGCTGGGCGGGCCACTTACTGCGAAGAACGGACAATCGATGGAGCACAGCGACGGCAATTTGGTACCTCATATATATAAAGCGACGACGAGGACCACCACCAACGCACTGGTCCGACTTTCTTGCATCCCGCAACAACATGCACTGTGAATATGTGTGACTCATTATCAACCGTTGGAAGAGATGTTGGGACCTGCACCAGTAAAACCGTCACTGATGGATGGGTCATCCAGCAATCCAGTACATTAGTACACTATATACATCTAATTTATTTTCCTAAATTTACTAACCCTCGCCTACTGTGTTAATTTAATTCAGAAAAATCCAGGCATTCATCTACGACTCGTCAGTTCTGGAATATTATGCATCACGCGATCCTCAGTGTCGCCTAGTGACAGTCGGTAATCGTTACGCCATGACAGGCTATGGAATTGGTTTCCAGCCAGACTTTCAAAATCCCTGGATTGAGGACATCAATAGGGTTATACTAAAACTGCAGGAAAATGGTGAGTTACTTAACTTAGTTTTAAATTTAAAATTGGCAAAATGGTTAGAGTGCCGCCATTGGTTTGGGTTAGATCCTCGATTATAACACCACAGTTTACTTAGCTGTAAATGGCTACAAGACTTGCAGTTATGTAAGACAAAATATGAAGGAAACTGATGATTTCACTTCCTCAAAAAAGAATAGACCTAATGCAATTGAAATGTATAGCTCACGTCCTCAGACGTGATTGTCTGGCATGTGATTGTTGATATCTTTTTATCCTAATATTTTGTATCAAACTATGCTTGATAACAACTTTAGAAATAGAGAGTGGGCTGAGTGGCCTCAGTGGTAGGGGAGGGGTACCCCACCTCACACAAGCTTAGGCTTAATATACTGAAGTCGCAAGCACTTCATTCCTGACTAGCGGTTAAGTTTGCTGGAGGACACGCTTTACCCAAAAACATGTTATTGCTCCTGATTATTTGTTTTGTGTTTTTTCCTAGGACGTTACTAATATTTACCATATTAAGCCATTTCATTTGTTAGTTATTTGCATTGTATTGTTTTGTATTGTCCCTTATCTTTCCCAGTGAGATTTAGGATGTCGATTTTTTTAAATAGTTGCGTGTGTACGTGCACGCGCGTGCCCGTAAGTTGGGGCGTGCGTGTGTGTGTGTGCGTGCGTGTGTGCGTGCGTGCGTGTGTGTGTGTGTGTGTGGGGAGGGGGGGGGATGTCCCCGTATATCTTACCCACACTTGCTGCTATCAGTGTTTACGTACGAGAGAGCCATCTTGGAAGAAGCATGACCAAAAGCATTTAAGTGTTCCTCGTACTGGTGGTTTCACATGGCCATGTTTTATATAACGAGTAAGCACTTACTATGTGTCAGGCGCCGTTAACGCCTTTGATCTTATGGTGGTTATATTCTTTACTCCCTAACAATTTGCCAGGTAGTTTGTGTAGTTTAGTGTGATTCGCTTTACCAGTCAATTTCGTTTTGTCAAAGATGGAAATACGAAGTATGTTCCACAAGCTCCAGAAATGTTTAGTATTAGTCTTATGGTTTACCTGTACCATATTTCCCCTCTCAATTAGTACATACCTTCCAACGTTGTGTCAACTTCTGGAAGCCGTTCTGTGAAATATTTGTGTGCTATTGCGATGATTCGTCTGTAAATCGCCCTTAATTTCTACAGTGGTTTGACTTGGATTGGCTTGGCTTGGATTGGTTCGTTCTCAATCTCCCGCTACCAAACACTGAAAGGGCTTAAAGTAGCAGAGAACGGAATGCGTTGTGTCGTAGTTTACAGCTTGACTACGATATTTGCACCTTTCGGTCCAAGACATCTGACTTCAGCAAGCATTTTTTTAGTACCGGGTTAGCATTCCCTCTTCGATCCCTTCTCCTTAGCCAGTCTGCCCTGCTGCAGCCTGTTATCCAGGATAATCGCGTGGAGGTGTAGAATGGTCTTGGCAGCTCTGATTTGCTGACCCTGACGCTAGCAGTCAGCTATAGGTCGCATGTCACTGTACGAACCTATTGAGATGTTACATTCTACTGTTGTTTCCAAAACTATCAAACAACCGATGGAATGCACCACAAAGCTTAGCATCCTGAGCGCTGTCAGGTTACGTCGTTGGTCGTACAGAACACGAAAAGTCACCTATTTTACTGACGACCATCCTTAAATAGTTTATACCAGCGTTTCGTAACTGTTTAATAGCAGTGAACTCCCTTCAAATATCTTTTGTTGCCGCAGTCCCTCACAATATTTCATATTTGAAAATGTTCAGGAGTTAATTATCTGTTTGTTTACAATAATAAACAATGTTTGCAATTGAAAGTATTACTGGTAATGTTTTGTTAATAAAAAAAAAAAGAAAACATAATAACATGAAAATAACATGTTTTCTTAAAACTTGCACTAGTTATTTATGTTCAATATGTATCCATATTTACACAATCTAGGAAAGTATCATAAATTGTTAAGAAACAAATAGCATTTTAATAAAAGTTTTAATGTTCAGAGTATGTGTCAGTGCCCACTAATTAATGTTCACTTTAAATTAAAAGGTATTTATCAAATTAATCTGTATCCTTCTGAATCAATTTTACCAGTATCCTCTTATATTTACTTAAGCCCTCCGAGACTTAGAACACGGTCTCGCTCCTTTGGTGAAATTGGTTGCAAATTAATTTGAACTGTTGACTTTCTTTAAAGAAAAGACTGACAATGTATCTAACTTACAAGCCTAGTTATATTTGGGTTAATAACTGAAACTTATATTCTGAGTTTTGACTGCGTTTTTCGAACGCAGTCAAAACTTATTTTTAAGATAAAGGCGACATAGAATAATTCGTTATTTATCTTTTGATTTTAAATGTAAAAGCTCACAACGTCAAGCCTTGGCAGACCCCCTGAGAGGACCACGCGGACTCCCAGTAGACCGCGCACCGCAAATTAATAACGCTGGTTTTAAAGCATTCGCATCAACACGTACGGCTCGTGCACTGATCCCCACGCATGTGTTGACAATTCTTTAGTCTCCAAGCTTGAAGCAAATCTTGATGTCAGTTCATTGCTCTTCAGATTCAGACATCCCGATAAAATGTGGAATCGGGAAACGGTTATTAGTGTTATAGTAATCAGTTTCCATGAACGATTAGCTTGTGTATGGTCTGCAAACAATGCTGGGAGGTCTGTAGCTTTCATTCTCGATCCAAGCAGAAACTCTCTGGATCTTTCCCCACCACGAGGGAGTACATATACCCGGTGGTGTCCAGTGCCGAGTGCTAATCTAACAGCTCTGAGGAGCTCGGGTGGCCTACCACCCCCATAACAAATACACGGAGTCTGTAAGAAGTCCTGCACCGGTAAAGTTTTCCTTTATGATAGTCATTAAAGTCAGACTAACTACCACAGCTCTAAGTTTAAATATTTATTGAACTTTTTGAACAGACGTTGTTTATGTTTTTAAGTGTTCGATCAAATACTAATAGTTATAGACATGCATTTCGGTAAATATATGCGTGCACACTGTCCTACTGCTAGATTTAGTGGCTATATATCTAAACTCGTTGTCTCTGACGTTCGTCCAGTCCGTGGGTGTTTTGTTGAATCTGCCGCTCTGGTGTGAACTAAGGTGTAAGACAACATTTTGTCACATGGGTTAGAATGAACTCCCGGAGACGGTATAGGATAATACACTACGATAAGGGCCAACCACTCTGACCAATTTAATTCAGATAACGTTTTCCGATGAAACCAAGCATGAGCAGTCTATGCGCCAATCTGCGCGACAGTTCTTTTAGGTGTCCGCTTTGCCTCTTTTCGAACGATTAGACCTGAACCGTTGTCTCTCTCTCTCTCTCTCTCTCTCTCTCTCTCTCTCTCATCAGATCACCAAAACTGATGTCCCTAAATACTACGGGCACTTTGTCCCAAACTGAATCACTCGTACGATCGGGTTTCTGTCATTTCCAGCAGGTCGTCTAGAGTACGATGTCTGTGCTTACGACCTGCTTGACCTGAACCGTTCGTACGATCATGCTATCACTAGTCCTCAGCAGATCATCAAGAACTGATGTATGGGAATACTACATATGCTCTATACCAAATTGAGTCGTGCATATGATCGGTTACCCCTCGTCCTTAGCAGGTCATTAAGTACTGATGTATGTGAAGACTACACATACTTTGTCCCGACTTAGTTTATAACCTCTGTTTGTTCTCAACCTCAGTAGATCATCAAGAACTGATCTCTGCGATATTATCACTACTGAGTTTATAACTTCAGTGTGTTTCAGACCTCGACTCTGTCACTCGAGGTGAACATATTTCTCGCATCGTGTCGCCATTACAGAAAATCTACGATTCATTCCAATGGACACTAATGTAATTGACCTTGATTATATATCACCTAAACCATCCACCCCAACTCTGGACCACAGATAGTACAGAACACTGGGCTGCTCTAGAACCTCCACCATTTTTAGCTCAGCATTCTTCCAGACAGGCCGGTCTCGCTAACCCTGAGACAACGAGAAGGTGAACTCTAAATGAACTGTTCCCATCTGAGTGAAATATGCTAACCCTGTCCCAACTAATTTTAGCTCTAGAGAATAAGTTGCTGGCTCTAACCCATCTGCTCCCTGACACATACCCATGTTACATGCTACTCTCTGACACGTACCCATGTTACATGCTACTCTCTGACACGTACCCATGTTACATGCTACTCTCTGACACGTACCCATGTTACATGCTACTCCCTGACACGTACCCATGTAACATGCTACTCTCTGACACGTACCCATGTTACATGCTGCTCCCTGACACTTAACCCTGTTACAAAATGCATTCCTTTGTTGTTTTCGTGTCTATTGTTTTCATTCGTCCAGTCGCTGGTGAAGAGCTATCTTTCAAGAAAGTGCGTGCAGTTTGTTATTATTTACATGTAAAATAGTATTCATACCTTCCTTGTTTTTAAGTCGTTCTTGGTTTGAGTAGTACTTCCGTATTTAGTGTATTAAGAAAAACAATCTAGGTGACAAATCTCATCTATTTTCTGTACTTTATTGCAAGGTGAGATGGACAGGCTGCAAAAGTTCTGGCTGGCAGGTGCTTGCAACATGAACAAAGAAGCCGGTGTATCTAATCGGACGCTTGGAATTTTAAACTTCACTTCAGCGTTCATCCTTCTTGGCTCCGGTATCTTGCTTGGAATACTTATATTGGGATGTGAGCACCTCTACTTCATATTTGGACGGAAACTTCTGAGAAAGTGGGATAAATGTGGATGCAGTGCCCTTATCTCATATGTAAGTTATATCGTGTGAATGAAACAAGTATTCTGTGAATGTTGTAAAATTAAAATTGTGTTACTCTTAATCAAAGTAAGCTGGCATTGAGAAACATTGCAAGCGCGGCTGTGTTTGTATTTGGAAAATACGCCAACAAGTTTAAAGTGGTTTCATATAAGAAAGTGTTGTCGGGTATAAAGTGTGAGAGACTACATTGTACTAGGGTTCGCAAATGGGAAACCGAACATACTGGCTACACCAAAAACGATGCCTATTACCAGTTGAACAGAAGAGAGCAGGTCGTGATCTTCAGACTCCGCACTGGCCACAATAGACTGAGGTACCACCTATCCAACAAACTGAAGATAGGTGGCACCGACGAATGCCCGTGTGGTACCGGGAAAATGACCGCTGAGCATTTGCTGCAACACTTCCCGACATACGAGGATCAGAGAGAGCAGATGTGGCCATCACCAGTGGCAATACTAGACAAGCTCTATGGCAGTGTCGCAAGCCTCAGGAAGACCGCTGCCTTTTTCGAAAAAATAATGGTTACTGTCTGACTGCGTACGAAGAAGAAGAAGAAGAAGTACTAAGGTTCGGATTTATCTGAGGTTGGGTGACGACACTCTTTCTTTATTGCCTGGTCTTCTCTTCTTCACCCATAGCTCGGCACTATTTAACTTGTTGATATCAAGGATTGAACCCCATCCAACTGCGTGACATACAAACAATATAACCGTTCTGCCATCAAGACGTTAAAAAAATCATGCATTTTCTTCCTCACCGTCTCGTTCCCACGTGAACCATATTCACCACTTCAACTGATCTCGGTTAGGGAGCATGTCTTTAATACTTCCTGTGAAGGCATCAACAGCAATCATTTTTTTAAGGCGACGTCATGAGATACAGGTAATCTCATACCTGATGCTGTTGTCAGAGATGGATTGCTGGGTAATTCATTGTACTAGGTCTAAGCTATTTCTGAAGCGAGATGAGCAGGTCTCATTCATTTTGTCGAAGACGGATATCCATTACAGCTAAGTTAAGGGGACGGCGTGGTCTAGTGGTTAAGTGACACGTCTCACAGCCCGAAGGTGCTGGGTTCGCTCGCCAATCAAAGCACCGGCGGTTACCCCAGGAAAGCGAACCCTTAGAACATGCAGGACGAAGTAAACCTTTACATAAAATGCATGCCCAGATAGGGTATACTGGGCCGACAGGCGCAAAATGAAATCATAGTACAACGTATCTCGCCTTGGGGAATAGAGAAATAAGACAGACTAACAAACAAAAAAAAATACAAATAAACAAAAAACAACTAGGAGACAATTTCATGTTATTATCCCCATGTGTCACCGTCTTTAGTCCCGGTTTGCGACATACCTGGATGGTTACAGAGGTCCGACTCATTTCACTCAAGATTCTTAGTTCTTAGTCGACCTATTCTTCTACAGTGGCAGATGCCCACGTGCAGGTCCCACTTAGTCGACCTGTTCTTCTACAGCGGAGTTTAATCCTGTGCAGGTCCTAGCGCTGGTATGAGCTGGATGTAGGGATGTAGACGGGAGGAAGATTTCCTGCTTTGCGGGCTAGGCTCGAGCAGCTATCACTCCGCTGCATTGGGACAATTGCCGCTGAGGGTGGTATAACTGAAGTGCACGTCCATCTTAATAGACTCAAACACTAGAGCAAGGTAGGTCTGCAATCTGTTAGGCGCCATCTATGCTGCGCTTAACAAACCACCTATCCATGTTCAGTATTATGCGATGTCACAGAGTTGGTCGCCTCTTTCGACATGCTATCTATGGGGCAGTGGTGCTATTCTTGTCTTTGTAATACACAAATAACCCGGCATACCATTCTGTGCACTATTTGAATTTAAAAAACTGCATATATCATCCCAAACAATATATATATATATATATATATATATATATATATATATATATATATATATATATATATATATATATATATATAACTCCTAACAACATATACCAGCTCCAAAACTCACCAGCCACTAAACTCACCGGCTCCAAAACTGTTATCAGCCCAAAAACCTTCACCAGCCCCAAAACTCACCAGCCACAAAACTCACTGGCCCCAAAACTTTTTCCATTTCCAAAACTGTTAACCGCTCCAAAACTTTCACCAGCCCCAAAACTTTCTCCAGTTCAAAACTGTTACCAGCCCTAAAACTTTCAATTGCTCCAAAACTCACCAACCCCAAAACTTTCACCAGCCTGAAAACCTTCACCAGCCCAAAAACTTTCTCCACCCCCAAAACTTTCACCAGCCCCAAAATTTGCCCCAGCCCCAAAACTAGTATCAGTCCCAATACTTTCATCATCCCCAAAACTATCTAGAGTAGATGTATCTGCACACCCCGACACTCACTGAAGCTGAAAGCCGGATGAGTCTTGAGTATCGTTCTGGATTTGAAAGATACATCTAGGAACAATTCATATGAAATGGGTATATAAGAGTGAGAAAAATCTGACCGAGAAACAGAAAAAGAGGAAGAAGAAGACCGTAGTTTACCTTATTTTGCTCCTTTTTGCTAATATCACGCATTCCTTCTATAAATACTTTCTGACTGACGAGATGTGGATCGACATGATCCCCATAGTAGTGAGCATCACATGGATGAAGCCAGGAATAGCACAATCACACGGAGGACCACGCCTCCCCCCCCCCCTTTCAGCATGCTCGAGATGTGTGGTCAGCTATCACAACCCGCCACTTAATGTTCTCTTCAGGGCGCAAAAAGATAAAGCGTACTCTCACTGTGGGCATTAAACAACAACAACAACAACCATCATCTGAAATACAAGCTACAGGGTTATAGTCTTATCAGGCCGATATACCACATCGTGGCTGTGCAGATGGCTGACGAACAAACAGACTTTAAAATGCATACATAGATTTATATATAACTAAGGGATAGGGCGACAAAAAAACAAAACAACATTGGCGACTGTATTAGCCAGCATGGATGCTGGATGATCAATTTTAGAAAATTAACAGACGGATACACTAACATGACATATTTTGGATATAGGAAAGAATGAGTAACATATATGATCATCTAAGTTGTAGAGTAGGTAGTTAGAAAGCACGTCTCTTGTACCAAAGTGACTGGGTTTGTTCTCCCGTCTACTTAACTGTAATGTACTTAACTAGCAATTAGAAAAATTAAGACGGAGAGTGAAACGGTTGCACATGGGGCAATGAAATCCCTAACGTTTGACACTCAACATCAGTGTCCGCAACGAGACAGCCTTTACCTTATTGTTGAAACATATCGGGATATAATCTGAAGTAATTATATTTTAAGCTGCTTTATTCTCTTCCCTCAGAGCATGGGGAAGTCTCTGGAACTGAGGAACTGTGTAGACGAAGCTATGCATGAGCACACAAAGAATCGCTGCAAGAACGCACGCTGTGAGACTCAGATCTGGAAGCTGAAACATCAGCTTGATATGGCACTCTTGAAAATTGACAACCTTCAAAATCAAATCAGGTCCATCTTTTTACAAACTTCTTCTTCTGCGTTCGTTCTCAATCTCCCACTACCAAACCCGTAATAGGGCTTCGCAAGTAGCAGGATGTAGTCCGGAGAACGGAATGCGTTGTGTCGCTAGTTTACAGCTTGACTGCGATATTTGCAGTTTCGGTCCGACACATCCGTCTTCGGCGGAGCAAACTTCTATTTAACTTGACTTCACCATTTCCCGTTTGGGAGCACTTCTATTTCTCTTATTTTAACCAGTTTCAACCATGCCCTAAAGAGCTGACATTGTGAACATAGCCTCTACTTGTGCTTCTTGTTAATCTGTCATATTTTGACGCCTCCTAGAATGACCTACCAAAAACGTCTGTACATTACTTGTCACGACCGTTTGGGTTCATTTATATTTCTCCTACTTTAATAAACTTCCACACAACCTATATAGCTGAAACTGTGTACACAGCCTCTACTACCGTCACCTGTAGTCAAAAAAATTTGGACAGATCCTCCAATGACCTATAAAAACCGCTGATACACCAATTCTTCAACAACAAAACCCACTAAAATAAAATAAATTACAATCCTGTACGCAAAAAAAAAAAAAGAACTCTTCTAAAAAAAAAGAGCTTGTTTCTATATTTACGTGTTTCATTTTGTGGACAATTAAACGAACACGCAAATCGTGAATAGTTTTTCCATTTGTTACAGTTAACGTCCAGAGAAGAGATTCAGAAAACAAAGTCATAACAATACTATTTTATGAATGAAATAAAATAGTGACGTTACTCAATATCACGTTCCTTGCCGATTGGCGTCTTCGATGATAGAACTTTCTATCCTCAGTGCTGTGGAATCATTTTGACAGGGACATCCTCCTTGCAATGATGATACATTGGGCAACTTTTTCTTTCTGTGTCTCTTTCAACCCTTTTTTTTATAGTTGCCTCAGCGTGCTAAAACACTATCGTTTTTGTTTTGTTTTTGTTTGGTCGTAACATATTGTGATATGTCGATGATAAAATGATTGGTGTTGTTCTAATGTGAGTCATAAGTTATCTCTGCACATGCGCCACCCGCTCAAAATATTGCAGCAGGCAGAACGTGTAACGGGATCTTTAGAGAATATCGAATATAAGCGACATGAAATTGTGGTGTGACATCGCTGCCTATCTTCAGCAGCAGAGAACTTGATTATAATCGATTTAGTTGTGATAACGATTTCTTCTTTTTTAAGCCGTGATGTACTCTCATGTTTCCCAGAGTTGCACTTCAGGGTAATGGGCCATGCTAAGTTGTGTTGCCTGCAGCATGAAAGAGTCTCTTGGTAAAGCCGACATAAATATTCAAATAGGTAAGGTCTTAAAGCCTGGAAGTCTGTAACAATTTAAATAAAAGAACATCTTAATTCTTGATGAGTTAGTTTGACAAAATAATATTAGAAATGTCATTGTAAACTCAAAATACGAGTACAGACACGCTGAGAAAAGTCAAATGTATAATGAATGATATCGCAATGCACACAGTGAACTATGTTTTCATTCCAGCTGGTAGAAGCATATATCCTAACATTTGCTGTAGCAGTTTCATAGTTTTACTTGATGAGGTTGGTAGATACATTCATGACCTTCTTAAGTTGCATTCCACGATATGCATAGAAGATAACAATGGTCTTCAAACTGTATACCTGGTTGCCATTGCACATGTTAGAATGAATCAATCCACGTTTTGCTCGTGCTATCAAAATCGCACCTTTATCGTGTATTAATTCGCGACACTTTCATCATCTGGTTGATATTGAGTTCATGTAATCCATATTACTTACTGTTCTGTTATTCTGTTGATGAGTGCAAAACAACTTGGCATAGCAAGCGTTGTCGCTTACTTTGTATACGTTTTTCTAGCCACGGACTTTCCCTATTTCTATGTTTAACACGTTCATAATAGGAAACGTCTACTGCTCATTTAATGCCTAGCTGTCGCTGATGAAATCGTTAATGTAGCAAAGAGATAAGGCCATCGTCTCTCAAAGTGATGAACAAAAAACGGTGAGCGATCGAATCCTACTAGTTTGAATCAACCGCTAGTCTCAAGAGAGGTAAGACCAGAGTGCCTGCACGCATTAACCTCCAGTCGTCTGGGCTGATTGTCTTGCCTATGGTCCAAGGTCGCTCAGGACGAGAGAGTGAGATTGATGATAAGTACAGTTGTTTTCCTCGGTATAATCCAAATACAGCACAAGTTACATCCCCCAGACATGAAAACCGTCTGATGATGTCGGCATCATCGGGAACTAACACTAATAACTGAATGTGCAATGTACTCGACTAATAGAACGTTCAGAAATATGAGAGTCTGTTGAAAACAGCTGGATCGCACTAGATCTAGATTAGAAGTTAAGCACGCATAAAGGTTAACTCAAATGTAAAACATTGGAAGCGTGCTCAACTGTTCAACACCTTAACTTGTTTCTCTCATCAGCAAAGCGATGCTCAACATGATTGGGGGGTGTGATTCCGAAAAATTTATTCATAACTTTTCTTATTTGTTGTTCGGTTTACATGCATTCCGTGGATTCAACTATTTGTCTTCGTGATTGCTAACATTACGGGTCTATAAGAACAGATGGGCTAGTAAACATTGTGACAGCCGATTAAAGTGCTTTTAAAGAAAACAACAAAATACAAGGAGAAGATAATATACATATTGGCACAATAGCAATAAAAAAGACAAGAACAGCATTAAGTAACATTAATAAAGACATGGTGTTGTTAAGATTTAAGGATGTGATTGCCAAGTCAGCATGACAATTAAAGACGACGAAGTAGGCGTGACATGCTTATCCACATTTGTATTTATTGTTATTTGGTTTTCTGTCCGCAGTCAAGGTGATGAAAATCTGCAGCTGACAGCGTCTGGTGACGTTCACGATACAGGGTCAAGAAAAGATCGAAACATTGCAATTGTACGAGCCAATGGAACAGGTCGCAGTAACTCAAATACTAGTTCACGCCTGAACGGAACAGAAAGCAAGGACAGAGTTAGTTCTTCTGCATCCCCTGGTCCACCAGTTTTTGGAACGCAGAAATCGCAGTTATTCACGGAGCCTTCGTCATATAACAGCAGTGCTGACGTCATACAAAGTGGAAGAGCCAAGTTGAAGGACAAGCAGGAGAATCTGGATTTGTCCCCCTTCAATGACAGCTTTCCAGATCCTCTACTTCCACCTCCCCCACTGGGAGAATCACCTCTTCTCGGTGAGGAGAGTGGAAGAGGAAGCTATGACTTGGGTATTTTAGGTGAGAACATTTTCAGCGGTGACACTTATATAGGTTTTGATGACCTCAGCAGTAATGATAGTATTGGACGCAGTGGCAGTGCTGCAAGAGGACAGAAAGGAGCAGTTTGTGGATCACCAGCTCATGTTCTAAGGCGTACACCCAGTTACACGTCAGCGATTGGGGGTAGTATGAATATCCAGCTCACAGAAGACAATTCCCCTGCACGTACAGGCCGAGTCAGACAGTTTGATGGAAAGAGATACATGGGTATAGAGAACGATAGCCCTCCAACATTATGAAGAAGACCTCGCAGATTCGTATTCAATTATATTCCGGTAACATAGAAACAATCGACATTTTATTTGATATCAAGCGTTTTGTCTACACGATTGCTGGCTGAGATGTACAACAACAGTTTCATTTCATGGTGTTCATGTGCGCTTTCTTTGTGTGTGCTCAGTTCTTTATGTTCCTAAGAACATACTTTAACAGTCTAAAAGTTAGTAGTCTTTGTTAGCGGAACTCTAATTATAAATTAGCTTTTTTAAATTTTGTGTACATTAAACAAACTTGAAACAGCGTTTCTAAAAAGAATTGTTATTTAACCTTAAATATTGTTTAAAAAAAAAATTAAATAACGCTTGAAACTCGTTTTGTGTTCTGTTTAGTTAAGTGGCAGATTTGTTAGAAATTGTGTCATTCACCCTAAAAAACTTTCTTTATCTATTGCGTTAATACGCAGCTTGGAATTCGCACCTGATTTAGCTAAAGTTTAGTATCAAGCCAGCGATGAAGAGATCATTCCGTTTCACAAAGGCGGAGAGCTCGGACAATGACGTCACCTAAACTGTGTCCTTCATGGAATAACTGTTACTTTAATAACAAATAAACATCTCTTATGCTCCGTTATTTCTTCTTCTTTCTTCCAATAAACAATCTAAAGTTAACGGGTATACTTCTGTTTCTTACCTTACATATCGTCTCACTTTCCCTTCTTCTATTCCATTGTTCTGTTACTGAGACCTTACTGTTTCAGCATTAAATAGAAAACATGAAAATAGTGGGAATCAGGGCATATCATATCTAGGTCACTAACAATAGCTGATGCAACATGAGTGACTAGCAGCCACCAGAAGGTTGCGTGACTGATTTTATGACTGATCTACGATTAACCACAACTATGACTCTCATGTCATGACTTGAGCACACCTTGACAGCTATAGGCCTAATTCTCAAGTCATGACTAAGGCACACTCAAACAACTATAATTCTCAAGCCATGACTCGGGCACATTCTGACAACTATAATTCTCACGACTTGAGCACACTCCAATAGTTACAATTATCATGACTTGAGCACACTCTAACAACTATAATTCTCAAATAATAACCTGGGCACACTCTAACAACTATTATCCTCAAATAATGACTTGGGCACAATCTTCTTCTTTTTCTCCTTCTTCGTACGCTGTCAAACGTCAACCTGTATTTTTTCGAAAAAAGCAGCGGTCATCCTGAAGCTGTCGACACTGCCATAGAGCTTGTCTAGTGTAGCCACTGGTGATGGCCACATATGCTTTCTCTGGTCCTCGTATGTCGGGCATTTCTGCAGCAGATGTTCAGCGGTCATTTTCCCGGTACCACAAGTGCATTCGTCAGTGCCACCTATCTTAAGTTTGTTGAATATGTGGTACCACAGTCTGTTGTGGCCTGTGTGGAGTCTGAAGACCACGACCAGCTCTCTTCTGTTCAATTGGTAATAGACATCATTTTTTGTGCAGCCAGTATGTTCTGTTTCCCATTTGGCCATGTATCTGGCTCTAATAAGCCTTTTGGACTCTTCGTAGGTCACACTAGAATCTGGTTGTGGTAGTCTTGAGCCTTCTTTTGCCAGTATGTCTGCCTCCTCGTTGCCTTGGATGTTACAGTGGGATGGAACCCACTGTACCACTACTCTTTTTCGTGCGGACTGCTGGCATAGTTGACAGAGTACTTCTCTTAAATCATTAAGGGGGAGGGGCACACTCTAACAACTATAACTCGAGCACACTCTAACAACTATAACTCGAGCACACTCTATAAACAGGTATCCTTGTTGAACAAAAAATAGATTCATTTACTCAGAGAAAGTAGAGGGACATTTTGCAAACTGCATCAACAATTTGAAGATGTGGACAGGAATGCACAACTACGCTGGTCTGCTTGAGACACGAGTAAGAGATATATTCTATGAACACTTAATTTTGAACTTATTTTAACCGTATTCAGTTTTGTATAGACGAGATCAGTTTTTGATATATTTTTATTAATATAGTTTAGGTGTTACGTAATATGACAAGCACCTTCAAGAAATGTGTTAAAATTACTGGTTGCACTTTCTGGTCCAACGAATGCACGTGTATCCTATTCTTTCACATATGCATACTTGTATATTTAAATAAAGTGTATAATTATTGTAAGTAATGTAGCCTTTGACAGTTGAGGTGCCAAAGATATTGCTCGTATGTCCACCTGCTGCCTACCTGGTCTATCTTGTCAGCATGTTTGACTCCAGTGTGAACAGCTGCATGTGCTGATGTAGAAGAAACTGTTTACCATTTAGTGTCCTTCATATTTACATGTTGTGATGTCTGCAAGCAGTATACATTTTATTGTGCGTTACAGGAAGTACAAACACATGTATTGCTTCAAATCTGTTCTATATGGTTTACACAAAAAGCATATCTTCTGATGTACTTTAAATAATATACACCAAAACGTATACCTTCTGTTACACTTTATAAAATGTACACAAAATGCATACCTATTAGTACACTTTATAAAGTGTTAACAAAATGTATACCTTCTATTGTACGCTATATAATGTGTACAAAATGTATACCTTTTATTGCACTTTATATAATGTATATAAAACGTATATCTTTTTTTGAATTTTATATAGTGTAAAAAATACTTTGTAATTGTACTTTGTATGTGGTCTTCCATTTAAAAACATTAAACTTCCCTTAACGATATTCCAGTTTATAAAGTTTAATATAAGCTTAACAATATGACAAGAGTTAGGTCATAATGAAAAGTCATACAATAAAGGCATAAGGAAGATTGCATAATGTACACATCATGTATACTTTCGGATCTACTCTACATGTTTATACAAAATATAGTTAATTCTTGTAACAAAACTTATAATCCTTTGATAATCTTATAAACCGGTTTTAAGTCACCTCAAATTCTTCTAATTTCTAGACACTGTACGCCGGTCTTTGTAAGTCTTTCCTCGTAAATGTAATTCTTGAATCCCACTATCAGCTTTGTCATAGTTTTTTGTTTCCTTTCCAGCATGTGTATATCTCCTCTACGATAAGGACTCCACACCTGTACACAATACTCCAATCTAGGTCTAACTAATGCTTTATACATTTTGACTATCCCTTCCTTGCACCTATGCTTAATATTTCTTTTTATCATACCTAACATTGTATCTGCCTTTTTCACTACTACCTGGACTTGCTCACTAACTCTACCCGTATGATCTATTATAACCCCTATGTCCCTTTCTGTATTTATCATTCTAATATTGTTTTCGCCCATTCTGTAATTATGTTCCATATTGGATCTACCAATGTGGATGAATATACATTTATCAACATTAAACTCCATTTACCAGCTCACAGACCATTCTCGAATTTTATCTAAATACGATCTCAATACATCCACTTAGGCTTTAGATGAGACACTACTGTATAGTTTTATGTCGTCAGCAAATTTTGCGAGCATGGATCCGACATCAATGTCTAAATCGTTTATCTATGTCAAGAACGAAATTTTTAACAAAAACTGAATCCTGCGGCACTCCACTTTTCATTCCACATGACTTAGAGTACTCCTTATTTATGCCCACTCTCTGCCTTCTTTGCGTTAACCAATTTTCAATCCATTTGACAACTTTCCCACCTATTCCATTTGATTTTAACTTTGAAATAATTTATGATAAGGTACTCTATTAAAAGCCTTTGCCAAATCTAGATATTTAACATCCACTGGCTCCCCTTTGTCTATCATTTTAGTAACCTTCTTCATGAATTCTAATAGATTTGTTAAGCACAATCTCCCTTCAGTAAACACATGCTGACTATTTCTGATTAGAATAAACTTGCCTAAATGCATTTCAGTTTTGTCTTTGATTATTCGCTCTAACAATTTACAGACTATGCTTGTAAAACTCACCGGTCTATAATTTACTGGATCTGATTTTCTCCTCTTTTAAATAAGGGGATCACTCCTGCATCTTTCCAATCCCTTGGAACAATCTCAATGGTTTTGCTAGTTGGTCTCTAATTTCAAACATCAAATTTGGATGAATACCATCTTGACCTGAACATTTTTCCACTTTCAACCACTCTAATTTTTAAAAAAAAAACATTTCCTCCGTAATACAGACTGATCTTAATCTCACTTTATCCATCTCTCCTTGGAAAATATCTATAGGCTCTGGGATCTTGGAGCAGTCTTCATTTGTGTAGACTGTGCCAAAGTACTGATTGAGTATATTAGCTGCCTCCCTATTCTCACTTATTATTTTTTTCTGTGCAGTCTATTAGGGCCTTATTTGTCTTTGGTTTTTTGTTTATTTCTAACTTTAGAAAAAAAGCTTCTTCTATCAGTCCTGATCCTATGAGCAAGTATTTTTAAGAAGTCTGGTTTTTCTGCTTTATTCATTTTTTGAGCAATGTTTTGCTTTTCCAAATATTTTAAATATGTTTCTTTTGATTTGCCTGCCGCTATATGTTTTTCCATGTTTTATGTTTAGTTCTTCTACATTTAACTACAAATCTAGTTATCCACTTTTTACGCTTGGGGTTTGCCTCCCTATGTAGAACACATTCCTCTTTTAGCTTTTCGAGAACTGTTTTAAAACTTTCCCACTCTTGTTCAACATCTGTTCCTCGACAAGATATTTTCAGATTATATAGCTCACTGCATCTTTCATCTTCTTAACATCTGCCTTAGAGAAGTCATATGTGCGTGAGTTTATGTTTACGTCCTTCCTTGCTATAAGATTCCAACAGATGATCTGATGGTCAATTGAGCCAAACAGTTCCCCAAATTATATTTTCCTCTGTAGTAAATACTAGGTTCAGTGTGTTTTTGCCTCTGGCAGCTGCTTCTACATGTTGAAAAAAAAATTGTCAGTATGCACTTAACAAACGGTTTTGACTTGACAAGTGCTTCTGCAGTATTCCATTTTGTTTCTTGAAAGTTGAGATCCCCCATTAATAATAATTTCGCTGCACTTGCATTTTCCTGCTGCTAATCAGCTCCTCATCTTTCTCTTTTGAACTTGATGGACATCTGTAGCATACCCCACCCCCTGTTTTTTTTTACCCCCACTTTTTATTTTTCCAGATACACTTTCATTTTTGTTGCCAGATAATAGATCCTCTGTTATAGTTTTATTAACTGAATTAGTACAGTATAATTCTGCCGAAGATGGATGTGTCGGACCGAAAGGTGCAAATATCGCAGCCAAGCTAGCGACACAACGCATTGCGTTCTCAGGACTACATCTTGCTACTTGCAAAGCCCTGTTCAGGGCTTGGTAGCGGGAGATTGAGAACAGAAGCAGAAGAAGTACAGTATAATAAATCACCACCTCCCTTAGCCTATCTCCAACTTCCCAACCGTTCCTTAGCATTGTATATACCTCTATTTCAAGTTCACTGTCTGCAATGTCCTTATATGTCCATGGTTCTTCAAACCCTATTATATATAAAGTTCCAATTCTTCTCTTTTATTTACTATGCTTCTCACATTTACATAAAAACATTTTAGTTTGTTATTTTGTTGGTTTTCCAAATTTTGCTTTTCCTTTACCATTTTTATTTGTGCTTTTCTACTACTAATTTCATACTTCCCTGACCTCAACTCTCGTCTTTGACTGCATCCTCTATAGCACCCAGTTTTAGAACTATCTTTAGTCTCATACTTAGAAGATCTTAGAAGTTTACATTTTTAATACAATGATGAAACATATACTTTACTATCGCATGCTGTCCTATCTCATTTAGATATTTAGATGTAATCCTTTCCTGTTTAGCATTTTACTTTTGTCTATTTTCACATCAATAAATTCCATACCCACATCTGCACACATCACCTGCAACCTAAGGTTACTTATTATCTTACTATCAAAATAGTCTGACCCATTAGCTCTGTCTAAAATACCCATCATGGTGACCTTCCTGGACATTTTTTCCTTAAGTGTTCTAATCAGACTCTTGTATCTTTGCATAATTATTTCTGTACTATCTTTGTATAGATTATTTGTTCCTACAAATACCACGACATGACTGGTCACCTATCGTCTTTATTTTCCCCTCAATATCCTTAATTTTTACCTCCTCCAATACCCATTCTTTCAACCATTTTATGTTGTTTTGACAAATGTTTGCCAACCCTCCTCACCATTGAATCTCATACTATCAACACTTAATTCTGACTTAGCTTTGCAGACTTATCAGCAAAGCTCTCTGCCTTGGGTTCTGTTTCCTCACTAGAATCTCTCTTACTTCCAATTCCTATTTCCTACTCCGACCCATACTTAACTGACAGTGGTTTTACCTTATCAACTCGACTACCCAACTGCAGCTTCTTTAAAACTTCCTCAATTTTTTTTTGTATCTTCTATTTTGGATCTGCGTCTTTTCTACAACCCCCCTCTTCCCCCCCCCCCCCCCCCCCCCCGGCATCTCTTCTAATTTATCCAAGTCTTGCACACCATTCGAGCCTGCCTCTCTTTTACTTTACATAACCTACATATAACCTTTACTTCATCTTCCAATGTTGTTACTATTCCTACACCAAGACTCACATTGCTGCCATACAACTCACACACTCTGTTCTGGCCATTAATCTTCCCTGCGTTTCGGCTGGTCTAAGCCAGGCTAATTATGCTATTACTGTTTCACTTCCTAGCCAATGTTATACTAATAAAATAATACAATTTACTAGGCGTATTTAAATGAAACCGGATCAAATTGCAGCAAGTGAATATACGTACGATGTGCACGATGACGTCACTTCTTGTATAAACAGCACATGCCAACTGTCAAGTTTGCAAAATGTCATTATCCTCCGACTTAGAGTTTCCTTAGCAGACCGTTGAAAACATGGCGGGTGTGATACAAAGTTGATCAGCGAGCAGTGATTCGGTTTCTAGCAGCTGAAGGGTGTCGACTAGTTGACGTTCATCACAGAATATAGGCATGCGTGGTGATACAAGTGTGTCGAAGACAACAGTGAAAAGCTGAACAACGATGTTTAAAGAAGGACGTCAGTTAACGAAAGATCTTCCGAGACTAGGCCAGGCACATATTGTTACGTTAACTCACGTCCTTCTTTCAACATCGTTGGCCAGTTCTTCACTGTTGTCTTCGACACACTTTTGTCACCATACACTACCTGCATTCTGCGATGAATGTTGACTGGTCAACATCCTTCAGATGTTAGAAATCGAATCACCGCTCTGGATCAACTCTGTATGGGTTCAGTATCTCACTCGGCATGTGTTCAACGGCCTGCAGAGGAAACTATCAATCGGAGGATAATGACATTTTGCAAATTTGCCGGTTGGTATGTGCTGTTCACACCAGAAGTGACGTCATCATGTGAATTGCACACATGTTCACTTGCTGCAGTTTGGTCCAGTTTCATTTGAACGGGCCTCGCATATTTGCTCTAGTAAACACCAACATTTCAACATGAAGCATAGTTATAAAATAATGAGAACACACACAAAGTACAAGTGGCATCACATACAAAGTACAAGTGGCATTACATACAAAGTACAAGTGGCATGCCATTTAGAGTAAAATCACACACAAAGTACAAGGGGTATCAAATACAAATTACATCACATACAAAGTACAAGTGACATCCCATACAAAGTGCAAGTGACATCACATACAAAATACAAGTGGCATCACATACAAAGTACAATTGACATCACATACAAAGTACAAGTGGCAACACATACAAAATACAAGTATCATCACGTACAAAGTATATCACATACAAAGCACAAGTGACAACACATACAAAGTACAAGTGACATTAAATACAAAGTACATCACATACAAAGTACAAGTGACATCACATGCAAAGTACAAGTGACTTCACATACAAAGTACACGTGACATCCCATACAAAGTACAAGTGACAACATATACAAAGTACAAGTTGCATCACATGAAAAGTACATCCCATACATATTACAAGTGACATCACTTACTAAGTACAATTGACATCACATACAAAGTACATTACATACAAAGAACAAGTGGCATCACATACAAAGTAAAACACATACCAAGTACAAATGACAACATATACACAGTACAAGTGAGAACATATGCACGGTATAAGTGAGACCATATACACAGTACAAGTGACATCACGTGCAAAATATATTTGACAGGGAATTGTGTTGTCTATATTTTGCAAAGCCTTTGATAGAGTATCTCATCAAAAATTGTTCAGTAAGTTAAAATCACACGCATCAGATGGTGAAATTGCCAAATGGATAGAAACATTGGTTAACTGGAAAAAAGCAGAGAACAGGTATAATTAACAGCCCTCTTAGTGGTGTGAGGTGAAAAGGGAAGTGCCATAAGGCTCGGTTTTTGGATACATTTTGTTCTCGGTGTGTGTGTGTGTATATATATATATTGTATATTTAATCGATTTGGACAATAATATCGGATCCATCATTACAAAATTCGCGAATGAGAATAAACTATGCAGAGGTGTCTCATCTAAAGCAGAAGTGGATACATAGGCGTCGGATGTAGATACAATTCAAGAATGGTCTGACAGCTGACAGATTGAGTTTAATGTTGACAAATCTACGGTCATCCACATTGCTAGATCCAATATTGAATGTAACTACAGGATGGGAGTGGACATTATTTTAAGAAAGTGAAAAAGGAAAAGGACGTATTATTATGACATATCATACGGGTTGGGTGAGTGAGCAAGTCCAGATAGCAGTGATAAAGGAGATGCAATGTTAGGTATAATAAAAAGAAATAGTAAGCGAAGGAGCGAGAAAGTGATAGTCAAACTGTATGAAGCATTAGTTAGATCTAGGTTGAAGTACAGTGTTCAGGTGAGAAGTCTTTATCGTAAAGGGGATATAATGCATGCTGGAAAGTATACAAGGAAGAGCGCCAAAACTGATAGTAGGATTCCGAAATTACAGTTAGGAGTTATGCTTAAGCCTACAGTGTTAATATGTTTGTTAAGTTAACAGATACAAAATAAAGTGTCAATTACAATCAAGATACAAAGTCCAACACATACAACGCGTACCTTGTTGAGGCCACCGGTAATTATTTTACTTTTCAATAAATAACATTTGTGTATAATCATTTAATAGTTTACTGACAGAAGAACCATTGCAAGGTTAAAATAATGTACCCAAATATAACGCACAAATTTCCAACTTCATAAAGCTCTAAGAAGCCAGGTCCTCTAAATCACTTAACACACACAAATTAACTGGTTCATCGCGATGATGCAGAAGTAACTTGATGCGATGGAGACACATGGATGGTGAGACATAGGACTTGACAGCATCGCAAAATGGTATCACCTGATCCTGCTGCCAAGATTTCTGGAAATTTGCAATGTGGATTACATGTTGTGAGGACACGACAAGACAATACACTGGACCGAGAGTTGGAAACATCTTGTCTGACGGTGCTCACCGAACATTGGAAACATGTTGTCTTACGATGTGCACTGAACATTGGAAACATGATATCTTACGATGTACACTGAACATTGGAAACATGATATCTTACGATGTGCACCGAACATTGGAAACATGTCTGAAAGTGTGCATTGAACATTGGAAACATGTTGTCTTACGATGTGCACTGAACATTGGAAACATGTTGTCTGAAAGTGCGCACCGAACATTGAAAACATGCTCACGATGTGCACTGAATATTGGAAACATTATGTCTTACGATGTGCACCGAACATTGCAAACTTGTCTGACATGGAAAGTAAGTCATGCATAAATAGGACTAGACAAAGGGCTCGATCACACAATCAACAAGACAGTCGTGCGTGCACCATCTTGATCCCCACACAATCAACAAGACAGCCGTACATACACCATCATGATCCCCACACAATCAGCAGGACAGTCGTACATACACCATCATGATCCCCACACAATCAGTAGGACAGTCGTACATACACCATCATGATCCCCACACAATCAGCAGGACAGTCGTACATACACCATCATGATCCTCACACAATCAACAAAGTACGCATGCGTACACCACCGTTCTCATTACCCATCACTTTAATTGATGTACTGCCATGTGATCCCTACTTCTGCTAGCGTTCTTGCAGGAAGTCCCTATCAAATTATGTATGTAATCTTAAAGATGTCGTTTCTGCGGTACCTTGTTACACAAGGATTGTGAGATTGGCAGCTCCATGCACAACCCAAGAAAATCACTTTTGGTGATATACACAGTAGGGTAAACTGAATTTAATTCATTTCTCCACAACCAGGAGTCCCGGGGTTCCCACAAGGGAAAAGCATGCCCTGATTCACCCAACAAGACTTTAAGTGGTTGCAAGCGCCAGTTTCGCCGGAGGAAGACCTGAATCATTATACAGCTACATATTGCTACGTTTTTTCCAAAAAAGTCGTAAATGACATGTGTTTATTTTTGTTGTTTCGTGTGTTCTGAATATAAATTTAGTGGTTGACTTTATATTTTACGGGAAATTTGTATACATATATGTATATATTTATGTGCGACTAAAGGTTATTTTATATTTAATGGAATACATGTATCAAAGTGTGATTGGACTAATATTTCTTAATAAACCTGAAGTTATGAAGGTCAGCCTTTAAACTAAAAATCAGCTTTAGCTGAAATACAAGCGATATTAAATAGAAGGTCAGCAAGAACTCTGTACCCACGTTGCTCCCTGAAAATACCTTTATAACGGACTGAAAAATTGAAAACAATACACATAAAATAACGTACTAAGCTAAATATCAAAATTAAAGATAAAATGAATCTTGAATAAACTTCAATAATTCGTGTAATCGATGATGTTGTCTGTTAGCCGCCATCTACAAGCAAAAAAAAATATTTTTTCAGGATGTAACATTTAACCATATAACAACATATTTAAATGCAAATTTTCCTGAACTTAAATTGACGCCTAACGCATAACGTCATTTCTGACACAAACAATTATTAACTTTTTTTCAGGATATGTTGTATTTTTAAAACTGATTTTTGTTTAAATTTGGTTTACTGGTGTCATTGTTTTCGTTTCATTTACCCAATTCTCAGAATAATACTATTCAGGTTGATATGTCGACACACGTCTATAACTTTCCTCCAGTAGAAATATATAATGTACTTGAATATTGATGGTTCAAATGGCAAGAGTACCGTCTTCTTCTTATGTACTGTTTGCTACGTGTGAAGCACTGCAGCTACAGTCTTGCGTGAAGCCTGTATTCAAGCAGTTTTCTGTGTTATTGCAGTTGTGGGTTTTCTAGCACTTCGTTTTTCATGATTAGGTTGCTAGTCTCATGCACACCCTTCTTTAAAAACTTGGTATGACATGTATGCATTTTATTCTTTCCCCTCTTCGTTGGTTTAAACTATGTTGAAGTGAGTCTCTACTTCCGTGTGGCGGTCCGAAGGACAGAGCGTTTGTCTCCCATAGTAAAGGTATGCACAGGAAACTCCAGTCTACCCAGCTATAAACAGAAAACCGAGTACAGTTAGGGAAAGTAAGGCAGCAAGAAATGGAACTGGTCACTCAAACCTTATGCAACCTCAAAACAATAGTATATCTTGTACAGCAAAGGCTCTGTACTATATTTCCGACAGCTGTGTCTGGTCTCGGACTGCCTTTACCTTTCCAAACTATTTATTGTATACCTACAATTCTGCTAACTTAATACCTTCCAGTTAACATTAAAATGTATACCTTTTGAGATAATATTAAGTCTATACCTTCTAGTAAAAGTGTATACCTCCTAATTGAAGTGCTTGTCTGCTAATTAACAGTTTATTGGTTCTAATTAACAGTCTTCACCCATTAGTTAATTGAGTATACCTTCTAGTTAAAAGTATATATCTTATTGATAACAGTATATTACTTCTAGTTAAAGTGTAGATATTCTCCTTGAAATTCTGCACCTTCTAGTTAACAGTATAAATTTCACCTTGTTAAATTACAGATTTTTAAGTTAACAGTATATACCACATATTTAAATTGCAGATTATCTAGTTAAGAGTGTATTATTTCTAGTTAACTGCTTACCTTACAGGTAACAATATATAATAATAGCTTTCATTGTTGTCGATGAAGACCGTCGACATCATCCTTGTCCCAGATACCTTTTGGGTGTGAGTGCGCATGTGGCTGAACAGGCCAATGCGAGCACGAAAACATCTGCTACATAACGTTCACACGAGGTTTGTAGAAGGTGATGGTGTTCCCGCTGCTTGTGATTTCCGGGTCTCGCGTCTGCTCTGGTCTTTCACAATACGGTGGTGGTTACTTTAAGATACACCCGCTTTGACTGCTTTTCTCCAGTCAGATCTGTTTTGCGCAAGACATTCTCAGGTGGTGATATCTATCTGGCAACTTTTCAGTGAGTCCTTCAGACCGTCTTTAAAACGTTTCTTTGGGCGCTTTCTCTCGCGCCATCCCTCTCTCAGCTCGCCGTAGAGTAGCTTCTTTGGGAGTCGTTCGTCTGACATACGGACGAGGTGTCCGGCCCATCCTAATTGTTCTTTTTCTAGCAGTACATGGATGCTGGGCATGTTAGCCCTCGAGAGAACTTCGATGTCAGTGACACGATCTTGCAATCGGATGTGGAATATCCGCCTGAGGCAAACTGTGTGGAAGTGGTTTGACCTCATTGCATGTCCAGAGTATGCAATCCAGCTTTCGTAGTCGTAGAGTAGGGTTCGAATGATGGTGGCACGGTAGAGTTTGATCTTTACGCTGATACAACAACGTTTCCAGACCATCAAGCGCATTCTACCAACGGCTATGATGGCCCTTGGTATTCTGCTTGCCACCTTATCATCGAGGCTGACAGATTTCGACAGCGTGCTGCCCAGATACATGAATTTATGTACGACATTCAGCGTCTGCCTGCTGACTGTAGTCTTTGGTTTTGTGTACGGCATGCCTGGTGCTGGTTGGTACCTCTGTTTTCTTGGCATTTATGATGAGACCACAATTTTCTCATGCGGCCATTCCCACCTGCATGTTCAGTTCTGAGTTGCTGTTCAGAGCGCAATCGTCAGCAAACACAAGTTCTTTGATTATATCGCCAGCCACTTTGGTTTTGGCTTTCATTCTTCTGGGATTGAGTTAACAGTAAATACCATCTATTTAATTGCAAATCTTTAAGCTAACATTATATACCATATTTTTTAATTAGAGATATTCTAATTAACTGCATACCTTACAGTAAACAATATATACCACCTATTTAAATTGCAGATCTTCTATTTAACAGTGCATAACATCTAATTAACTGCATACCTTACAGTTGACTTGAAACGTACATCTACTGCTTAAACACTGTTTCTATACATTCTAGTTAGCGTCTGTATACATCTTATTATTGAAGAGTTTCTTTAGTTTTCAGTTAACCTGAAACTAACATTTTCTAGTTAACTTACTATCCTCTATTATAGATATACGTACAAATGGTATGCCCCGTGCAGTTGTTAAATAATTGCTAAAATGTAACATAACATTTAGGACATTTATTTGGTAATTGGAATGAAAATATGAATTAAGGGCATCTGTAGTCAGACATTTATTGTAATATACATTTGTAAAAACGGCTACTTACATTTGTCTGTTACGTGTGATTTATTCATGTCTGAAGAAATATTGATTTTCTATGTACCGTGTAATATATTCTTTCTAGTATATTTGAGACGTATACTTTCTTACTTTCTGGTTATTGCGCAGATTTCATATGTATTTTATTGTTTATACGATTAAATTAATTCTCTTTCATGTACTGTAATAGTCTACCGTGTTTGTGCTGCATACGCCTGATGACTGTGGTCTCAATATTGCTGCATGCATTTATGTACAGGTATGGGAAAGAACCACCAACGTTGTCTTTCTGATTTCATGCGTGAAGTCATTTACAGCTCTATCCCTATGCTTTGTATGGCAAGAACTGTAGAAGAGAATCTATGAGATAGTGAAAGAGAGAGAGAGAGAGGGAGAGAGAAAGAGAGATAGAGAAACAGGTAATGAGAGAGAGATTGAGAAAGAGACCAACATTCCTGTACCAATGTGGTTAGCATTTTAATGAGTGGTCTCGAGGTAAGACATCGACCTTGGGTGTTAAGATCGCGGGCTCAAAAAATGGTTGAGATCAATATTTGTTCACGTGATCTACCTGGTATATCCCAGGATCTCTGGGTAGAAGAGATCGATCACCCGCGCGCAGTGTCACACACGCTAAAAATCCTTCGGCAGTTGGAAATAGAAAATAGTAGGCTTAACGGCCGCTGCATGAACAAAATTCTCAATTATATTAAAAATGTAGCCAATCTATCACGTGATCCTTGCCGGTGTAACGGAATTCGTGCATTGTGCTGAGATTCTCCATAAATATGGACAGGAACAGAGCACTTATGGGTTAAACAGCGTGCAATGATGTTGATTCTTCGAATAAAGAAAAATTTAAAAAAATTTAAAAACAGAATGACCAGCATCCCTGCACTCCCGACAGAACAATATGGTTAGTTATTTTCAGCAGCGGATGATGTGTTTTTTCCAGCTCGTCTTTATTTGGCGCGCAGTTTCTCACTGCTTCAAACTTCAGCACACATTTCTAATGAGATCAGTTCCCATAGGGATACTAGCTTGCCGGTTCACATTTCGGAACACGTGAACGTTTGGTTTGTGAGTCGTGCCACTAACTACTAGACAACACTGCCCACGAAGATACGGCGAGAAGCCGGTAGACGATGCTGGTCTCTGGACCAATGGGTCGTGAGCTCTTCTTCATCATCCACTTCAGACGTCAACTTGAGCATATCTAAAGAAAGAAGTGGCCGACCTGAGTTGTGTGACAAGTCTCTATTTAACTTGACATTACTTGTGTACGCGTGAACTTCTATTTCTCCTATTTTAATCACTTTTCCCATAAACTAGAGAGTTTAGATTGTGTACGCATCCTCTGCTAGTGCGATCTGTTAATCTATACAATTTTGACGGACCCCAGACATGTCTCTCAAATTCGTTTTGCCATAAATAAAAAAGTAGTTTCTTTCAATTGTATTTGTTCAATCAAATTCAATATTTCCGCCGTGGTCACCCATGACGACCGAGAGACAATTTTGAGAGGAAGTTGCGTCATTTGCCATAGGCGTATTTATACCAAGCCTGTGACCACTTTTCAATTCAATCCCGAGTGAATTTATGACTATTCACATCTAACATTATATGCAATAAGATCGCATTGCAATAAATACAATGACTAAGACAGGCTGCAGATGATAGGATTTATGCTGCTTATTAACAATTTTCTATTCATTACAGTATTTACTCCATCATTTGGGAGACACAGAACCTAGTCATGTCAGACACAACATACTGATCAGGACATGGAGTCAGGGTCAGGCACAACATACTGATCAGGACATGCAGTCAGGGTCAGGCACAACATACTGATCAGGACATGGAGTCAGGGTCAGGCACAACATACTGATCAGGACATGGAGTCAGGGTCAGGCACAACATACTGATCAGGACATGGAGTCAGGGTCAGGCACAACATACTGATCAGGACATGGAGTCAGGGTCAGGCACAATATACTGATCAGGACATGGAGTCAGGGTCAGGCACAACATACTGATCAGGACATGCAGTCAAGGTCAGGCACAACATACTGATCAGGACATGGAGTCAGGGTCAGGCACAATATACTGACCAAGACCGCTATCTCTTCCATGTAGAGTCCCGGAAACATGCTGTTTTCAAGGCAGTTCAGGTGACGAGAAGTGGATTGACGTGATTCTCGTACTAGTGAACGTCATATAGATGAAGCCAAACATAACACAACTGCCTGGAGAACTACGGTCCACCTTCATCAGCAAGCTAGGGATGTGAGAAAAGCTACTATAACTCGTCACTCAATGTTCTTTTAAGCGAGCAAAGAAAAGTAAACAAACTTATTTTCTGGGCATTAAACAACAAAAAACAACAACTTCATTTACTAATATTTTTACTATACCGAAATATCTTTGGTCGCATAACACGTCTCTAGAATCATCTATCCTTACCCCTCCCCCGAACTCACTATGTGCATAAAAATCTCTATACTCCCAAACTCACTCTATATGCATAACATGTCTTTAAACCTCAAACTCATTCTATATGCACTGTCTCTATACCCCAAAAAGATATGTATACAATGTCTATATACCCAAAACTCATTATATATGCACTGTCTCTATACCCCAAAAAGATATGTATACAATGCCTCTATACACTTAATGCGCCCACAATTTCTTAAATCTTAGGTTTGCCATTACAAAAAAACAATAAATTAAAAAGAAAAACGAATACACGAAATTATCAAAGAAACACAAAAAGAAAATATTAGGATCATGTAGTACCAAAAAAGAAGCTGTCTTAGTACATACTTCTTCTTCTGCGTACGCAGTCAGACAGTAACCATTATTTTTTCGAAAAAAGCGGCGGTCATCCTGAGGCTGTCGCCACTGCCATAGAGCTTGTCTTGCAGTTCCACTGGTAATGGCCACATCTGCTCTCTCTGATCCTCGTATGTCGGGCAGTTCTGCAGCAGATGTTCAGTGGTCATTTTACCAGTACCGCACGGGCATTCGTCGGTACACCCTATCTTCAATTTGTTGAATAGGTGGTACCTCAGTCTATTGTGGCCAGTGCGAAGTCTGAAGACAACGACCTGCTCTCTTCGGTTCAACTGGTAATAGGCATCGTTTTTGGTGTAACCAGTATGTTCGGTTTCCCATTTGGTCATGTATCTGGCTTTGATAAGCCGTTTTGACTCATACTGGTATCTGTTTGTGGTAGTCTTGCACCTTCTTTTGCCAGTCTGTCTGCCTCCTCGTTGCCTTGGATGTTACAGTGTGACGGGACCCACTGTACCACTACCCTTTTTGGTGCGGACTGCTGGCACAGTTTGCAGAGTGCTGCTCTTAAGTCATTAAGCTCAGTGTTTTTCTGGCTTTTTAGCGCTGTGACTACGGCGAGAGCATCTGTCAGAAAGGACTATATGGCTCTCATTTTCACTGTGTGTCACCATTTCTTCCACTGCCGCCCTCAGTGCCTCTGCCTCCGCTCTGAAATTGCTTGTGTATTTACCAGTAGCAAATGACAGTGTTATTTTTTCTGCCATTTGGTAGGTTCAGGAATGCTCCTGCCCCTCCGTTCTGTGTTGTGTTTGTTACAGAACCGTCGGTGTATGCATGGGTCCAGTCCATGCTTGGGTAGCTTTTCGTTATGAAGCTTAGGGTAGTATCTCTCCTTTCTTTTTCAGTCTGGCAGTTTTTGTTTGCAATACCTGGTATATTTTCTACCACCTCTGGAAATATATCCTGCCACCAGGTAGGTTTTCGTACAGTAGTGATGGGTTTTGGTGTTGTTATTGCGTTTATGGGATCTTCGTGCATCTTTGCTTTGGCTATTTCTGCAAAGTTTCTCCGCTTTAGTTTCCCATTTCCCAAATTGTTTAGTCTCTGGTGCATTGGATGGTCGGTCAGTCTTCGGAGTTTCTCTGACTGCAGCTGGGCTCTGCAGTCTCTTCTATCGGTCATGGATTGCAGTTTTGTAATCTTTTCAAATTCTACAATTGGCGTTGACTTCATGCCACCTGTTATAATTCTCATGGCTTGGTTTTGAAGTTTGCTAACTTTATCGAAGTTCGCCTTCGCTGCTGTTGTCCATGCCGCAATGCCATACTCGAGAACTGGTCTCACTCTTCCAGTGTACAGTTTCTTTAGTATGCCTTCGTCTGCTCCCCAGCTTGTGCCAGCAAGTTTCCTCATGATTGCCATTCTTTCTCTGGCTTTCATTCGGTTTCTCTCAATCTGACTTTTCCATGTCATGCGCCGATCAAATGTGACTCCCAGATAGGTTGGGTTGTCGTTTGGCTGCAGGAATTTGCCAATTAGACTTAATTTGGTACTTTGGGGTTTTAATGAAAGCGAGAATATTGTGCATGTGGTTTTCTCCTCGTTTATTTTGACCAGCCATGAGTTCGCCCACTCTTCCAGCGATGTTAGGGCCGTCTGCATCCGATTTCTTGCTATGGTGAGATTCTTTTCAGAGGTCCACATAGCCAGATCGTCTGCAAACATTGAGCTATGGACTCTTCTTGGTATATTCTCTGTAATATCGTTTATATATACCAGGAAGAGTGTGGGTGACAGTACTACCCCTTGGGGTACTCCCTGCTCGAGTGTCACCTTTTTGCTCATCTGCCCTTGTTCTTGGACTCTGGCCGTTCTTTGTTTGAGGTAGTGGTTAATCCACTTGTACATCTTCCCACAGACATCACTTCTTCTTAGCTTGACTCTAAGTCCATCTTTCCAGACTTTGTCAAATGCCTTTTCCAGATCCACCCAAACAGCTACTGTGTGTTTCTGTGCCTGGTAGGCATCTTCTATCTCCTGGACTATGAGGATGACCTGGTCCTCAGTGGATCTGTGCTGTCTAAAGCCGTCTTGCTGTGGAATTAGTATTCGTTTTTCTTCCAGATGCCACATTAGTCTGGTGTTTATCATCCGTTCCATCAGCTTGCCGACACAGCTCAGTAGGCTTATGGGCCTGTATCCATTTGGATCTGTTTTGTCCTTTCCTGTTTTTGGTACTGGTACCAGTATTGCGTCTTTCCATGCCTGTGGTACAATTCCCGTTTTCCAGCTTTGGTTCAGGACCGATAGCAGTTTCTTCTTCGCTGTTTGGCCCAGCCCTATCAGCGTTTCGTTTGTTATCCCGTCTTTTCCGGGAGATTTCCTTTTCTTTAGTGTTCTCATAGCCTCTTCCATTTCGCGCATTGTTAGTTTGGCCATCATGTGCTCTTCAGGTGCCGTATTCATGTTTTCGTGTCCCTTTAGCTCTTCGCTAATGTCTGTATGCTTATCTGCAGGGACCTCGATGTGGTTTGCTCTGGCATAGTGATCGACAAAGGCGTTTGCGGCTTTCTTACCTGTGATCAAGTTCTCGCCCTGCTTGATAGTAATTTGTTTATTTGACGGGGTTTCGTCGTTCATGGCTCTGACTAGCTTCCATAGCTTGTTCCCGTCTTTGTCCAGGTTTAGACTTTCCGTTTTATTTTTCCAGCTTTCTCTTGCTGTTTGCTTGAGAGTGTGTTTGTACTTCGCCGCGGCGGCTTTGAGGGCGATGTTTGCCTCCATGGATTTTTCTTGCTCTGCCATGTTCCTAGCATTTGTTACTGCATCTTCCACTTTCTGCAACTCATCATTCCAGTAGGGCTTATAGTTTTTCCTAGCTCCTCTTGGGATGGTTTCAGTGGCGGCTTGCATTATTGCCTTGCTTAGGCTCTCTACCATGGGCTTCATTTTGGTGTTTCGTGTGTTGATGGTTTCACACAGCCCATCTGTCAGGATTGCAAATATGTCCCAGTCGGCTCGTTTGCAATTCCAACGTGGGAGCGGTTTTGTTTCCTGTGGGCCTACTTCCATGTCAATGGTTAGCCTGATCGGCCTGTGGTCGCTACCTGCCAGTTGGTTTAGCACCTGGCGGTCTATTTTATGGTGTATGTCCTGTGTGGAGAAGGCCAAATCTGGAGTCGAGGTGGTATGCCATGTTCTTGAATAGAAGCTAGGGCTATCTCCGGCCTATTGATTAGGGAGAGATTTGCATCTATCTCCCAATCTTCCACTTCGTCACCTCTGCTGTCTGTGTCAGAGTATCCCCATCTCTCCGAGTGGCTGTTGAAATCTCCAACTTCTATGCAGTTGGAGTCTCTGACCTCCATACTCGAGAGCGATAGGTCTCTATTTGGTGGTCCGTACAGATTGAAAATGCGGAGCTTCGTCTCTTGAGCCATTATGTCAACTCCTACAATTTCTGCTGGTCCGGTGTGATTGACAGATACCGCGCTACTCGGTATGCAGTCTTAGTACATACGAATGAAACCGGAACAAACTACAAGTGAGCATACGTACGATGCGCATGATGACTTCACTTCTGGTGTAAACAGAAAATACCAACCGTTAAGTTTGCAAAATTGTATAATCCTCTGACTCAGTTTTCTCAGCAGACTGTTGTAAACATGGTAGGTGTGAAACGGAATCCTTCCAGAGTTGATCAGCGAGGGGTGATTCGGTTTCTAACAGGTGAAGGATGTCGACCAGTTGACATTCATAGCAGAATGCAAGCAGTGTAGGGTGACACAAGTGTGTCGAAATCAACAGTGAAGAACTGAATAACGATGTTTAAAGAATGATGTGACTGAACGCAACAGTATGAGCTAGTCTCGGAAGATCTTTCGTTAACTCACGTCCTTCTTTAAAGCGTTTAACGAATCACGTAGTTTTTGTATATTTACATGTTTTGTATTATCATGTAGTGTGTCCAGGTCATGGCCAGCCATATGTGCTGTCTCTGTTCATTTTTGGTATGTTGCCCACCTATGTAACAAATGTTCAGCAGGCATATTATCAGTGCTACTGACACATTCATGGGTTTGTTTCCTATTCTTAGTTTGTTGAATATATTTGATCTCAGTGTGTTGTCCTATGCGGAGTCCAAAGATCCCAACCTAATCACCAGCTGGTAATATGCGCGTTTAGTTGTTGACCTGTGTGCTCTTCTTCACTCTTGTTGTTGTATCTACACCTGATATAAACACCTTGGTCTCTTATTATTTTATACGTATGCCAGGTTAAGGTAGCGGTCCACCTTCCTTAGCAGTCTGACCATCTCTTCATTGCCAAGAACGTTACGCTGAGATGGAATCCACAGTATACCAATTCTCTTCAACAAGTTACATAGTTTAATGAGTATTATTATTACTTCCTTTAGGTCTGTATGTCTTTGGTTCCTTAGAGCGACAAGCACTGACAGTGAGCCAGTGAAGAGTGCCGCTCGGCTCTCCGTGCTTTCATCTCTCATTATCATGTATGCTTCAGTTTCAGAAGCAGCTGCATGTGATCTGAAGTTACTGGAAGATTCTCCTGTTGTCACTGACTTCTTTGCTTACATATTTTCTTTTCATCTCAGAAATGTTCCTGCCGTTTTATCCTCTGTTGAATGTGTTGCTGATCTATCTATCTATCTGTTTGCCTGTCTGCCTGCCTTCCTGCCTGTCTGTCTGTGTGTGTGCATATATATATATATATATATATATATATATATACACACACACACACACACAAACACGTGTTGCTCCGGTTGTGTTTCTGTGCCGGTACTTGTTTTGAACTATGGCTCTTCTGTCTGCTTCTATCTGGACCTACATTTGTCTTAACAATGCCAACAATGTTACTATCAGCTTTCGGATGCCAACTATTTCTCTAGGGGGAAGAGGTAGAATAGGTTTGGTCGGTATGAGGTTTTTTTTGTGTTGTGCCATTTCTACGATCTGTTCATCACTTTTGTTTTTAACCGATGTCACAAGCTGCTTCACTTGTGTGTTCCTTTTCCACAGACATTTATTCTTTGGTAGATTGGATTATCTCTTAGTGTTCTTTATTTCTGAACTTGTTGTTAGGTCCGCTGTCCCGTCTGTCTAACATTTGCTGCAGGTTCAAAATCTATCATAGTTCTTCAGCGGGCTTGGTTCCTTGTGACCGACCACTGGTATGATTCTCGTTGCTTGGTTTTGTCCGTTTTCTTCTTCGCCTTCTTCGTTTGTTCTCAATCTCCCACTACCAAACCCTGAAAGGGTAAGTAGGAGAATGTAGTCCAGAGAACGGAATGCGTTGTGTCGTAGTTTACAGCTTGGTTGCGATATTTGCACCTTTCGGTCCAACACATCCGACTTCATCAAGCATTTTTGAGTACCGGGTTAGCATTCCCTCTTCAATCCCTTCTCCTTAGCCAGTCTGCCCTGCTGCAGTCTGTTATCCAGGATCACCGCGTGAAGGCGTAGAAGGGTCTCGGCAGCTATGGTTCGCTGGCCCTGAAGCTAGCAGTCAGCTATGGGTCGCTGACCACTGCAGCTCATGCACTGCTCAGCATCTTGATCCCGTTTTGTCCGTTTGATTTGGCTATGGTTGTCCATGCTGCACTGCCATTATAGGACTGGTCATACACGTCCAATGTACAGCTTAGTTCGATAGACTTTCATTTGCTTCCCAAGTTGTTCTAGCAAAATGTTGTATGACTGATATTCTTTGCATTGGCCGTTTCCCGGTTTCTCTGTTTCTGTGTTTTCTACTCATACTCCAATCAAAAGGAATTCCTAAATACTTTGTGTTTTCATTATAATGCAGATTTGTTTTCAGTTAGCCTAACTTTAAAGCTCTGTGGTATATTTGCGAGAATAAGGATTGCACGTGTGTTTGTTGTCCGTTATCTTCTTTAACCATGCATTGGTTCACTCCTCCTTATGAAGCATAGAGATCTTTGTTGTTGTGATATTTTCTAAAGAGAAATTCATGATTAAATAAACTGTACAAATATGGATGTGTGCATGGTCTGGAATATTTTCGCCAATGTCGTTCTCTCAATTGTACGTAAACAGCGAAGGTGCAGTATAAACAAAGGCAGATGTGACACATTGGTTTCCAGTGCTGAGTGGTGTGCACCAGGGGTGTATACTTTCTCCACTTTTCTTCATATTTTACATGAACAAAATGACAGTTGACTAACCCTCGTTAAGAGTCCCTCAAGGAACAGGTCATCTTTTAACAAAATGCTGAAGATCTACAACACCACCTGAACTATCTCCATTTCGGTTGTAATAAATATGACATGAAGATCAACACAGGCAAAACAGAGATTATGTTGATTTCAGGTGAACAATTGCAGATAAGTTTCCACATCAGTGACATTAGTATCAATCAAGTACAGCAGTTAAAAAATACCTAGGTAGTATTTTCACTGATGACGGCAGTGTGAACAGAGAGATTGCAGATATAATTCAGAAGGCGAACAGAAGCCCCAATCAAATTGCACCGATTTTCAAACACCATAGAGTGCTTCTTTCAACTAAGAGGAAGCTGATAAATACACTATTTATTCTTACATTGTGTTACTAATGTCAATCTTGGTCCTCACTAGCAACCCATAAGAGTAAGATCCAGAGTTGTGAGATGCGCTGTGTGAGATGTACAGACGGAAAGACAATCCGTGACCGAATCCGCAACACCACGCTGAGGCAGACAATGGGGACACAACCAGTTAGTGCCTACATCGACTCTCAACAAATCAAATGGTTTGGTCATTTAGTCAGAATGCATTATGACCAGTCTACATCAAGAGCATATTATATGCAGTTCTCCGGTCAGCGAGCAAGAGGCAGACATCGACGCCGATGGATCGAGGGTGTCCCTGACACTCAGGAAGTTACACCTAACAACAGCACAAGCCTCCCACTTGGCGATAACAAGAAATCTATGCATCCCATCTCTCTATGACGCCGCATGGCAAGAACAGTAGGACAAAAGAAGAAGTAATCTGTATATGATGAGTGAGTGACCAGACTCCCCCTTTGAAGAGCCCCATGAACTAATGCCCTATATCTGCTAGTCTGTCACTGAACTTGAACTCTAGTAGTTCTGTTTTAAAGATAGTGACAGATTTATTTGTACATTTTCCCGCAGACTTTCGTTCTACGTACATTGATCTACAACCCCTCTTTCAATACTTTATCTTAAGCTTTTTCCTAATTCTTCGCAAACCAGCAGTTAGTATTTTTTCTTCTTGGAAGGCAACTTCAGTTTCCAAAGCAATTTGATCTGATTACTAGTTGATCGCTGTTGTCCAAATCAAATGTCCTGTAAATATAAATTGTGTTGTTTTTCTTGTTCATATACCATGGATAGCGAAAAGGAAATATGCAGATATCCTACAAAAACTGAATATCGAAAAACATTGGTTAGTTAACAATATCTTGTCCAGAAAGCTTATAAATGTGGCCACATCAAAAGTACTAACGGCCGGGAGAGAACGATACTAGAGAATAGGATGCATCAGAAGCAAAACAGAAGCAGACAAAGAAGAAGATGGACAAGACATCTCGGAGGTACTGAGGATGACAACGGCAGAAGCGGGAGTTATGGCTAGAGAGAGTCTTACAGATCGGTTGTTATGAGAGCCACGTTCTGCAAAGGACACACCACATGATGATGAGTACCACAAGAATCTGATTACCTTGCTTTACAACAGTATTCTTACAGAGCTTAGTAGATTGGTATGTCCGTAGACGTTTGAATATGTTACCTTTTTTTACTTACTTCGGAATTGGTATCATCTTTCTTTCCTTCTTTGATCAACTGATGCTATGCATGTAGCATGGTGAGGTTCGCGAAGGATTGGTATCATCTTTCTTTCCTTCTTTGATCAACTGATGCTATGCATGTAGCACGGTGAGGTTCGCGAAGGATTGGTATCATCTTTCTTTCCTTCTTTGATCAACTGATCCTATGCATGTAGCACGGTGAGGTTCGCGAAGGAGACTACGTTTCATATCTTCGTCGGTCCCCGATAGCTTTCCGGTCATGGTCGCTTCCCCTGGCCTGTAAGGAGAGCAGTTCTAGAGGATATGCTCTTGTGTTTGCTTGAGTGCCCCCGCAATCGCACATGAAGTCAACGCCAATTGTAGAACTTGAAAAGATTACACATCTGCAATTCATGACCGACAGAAGAGACTGCAGAGCCTAGCAGCAAGCAGAGAAACTAAGAAGACTGACAGACCCCACAATGCATCAGAGACTAAACAGATTTTGAACAGGGAAACTACAGCGGAGTAACTATGCAGACATAGCCAAAGCAAAGATGAGCGACGACCCTATGAACACCATAACAACACCAAAGCCAATCCCTACTGTATGTAAACTCACATGGAAGCAGCATATGATTCCGGAGGTGGTAGAACATATACCAGGTATTGGATACAAGAACAGCCAGACTGAACAAGAAAGGAGAGACATAACCCCCAGGTACATAGCGGAAAACTACCCCAGCATGGACTCGACCCACGCATACACCGACGGTTCTGTAACAAACACAACACAGAATGGAGGGGCAGGGGTATTCCTGAGCCTACCAAATGGTAGAAAAATAACACTGTCAGTGGCAACTGGAAAATTCTCAAGCAATTTCAGAGCGGAGGCAGAGGCACTGAAGGCTGCAGTAGAAGCAATGCTGACAGGCGAAAGCAATGAAAGCCAGATAGTCCTGTTTACAGATGCCCTGGCCGTGGTTACAGCACTACAAAGCCAGAAAATACTGAACTTAATGATTTAAGAGCAGTACTCTATCAACTATGCCAGCAGTCCGCACCAAATAGAGTAGTGGTGCAGTGGGTTCCATCTCACTGTAACACCCAAGGCAACGAGGAGGCAGACAGACTGGCAAAAGAAGGTGCAAGACTACCACAGCCAGATTCTAGTGTGACCTACGAAGAGTCCAAAAGGTTTATTATGGCCAGATACATGACCAAATGGAAAACAGAACATACTGGTTACACAAAAAAGTTGCCTACTACCAGCTGAATAGAAGAGAGCAGGTCGTGGTCTTCAGACTCCGCACAGGCCACAATAGACTGAGGTACCATCTATTCAATAAACTGAAGATAGGTGGCACTGACGAATGCACTTGTGGCATATGGAAAATGACCGCTGAACATCTGCTGCAAAATTGCCTGACATACGAGGACCGGAGAAAGCACATGTGGCCATTGCCAGTGGCAACACTAGACAAGCTCTATGGCAGTGTCGATAGCCTCAGGATGACAGCTGCTTTCTTCGAACAAATTAAAGTTGACGTCTGACAGCGTACGAAGAAGAAGAAGAAGAAGATTTCGGCTTCAAGAATGTCTGCATGTTTTTATGTGGATTTCTTAAGCCAGATGGTTTGAACTTTTCCTTGGCAGTATGTTTTTAGTTCTCTCTTGGAACTTCTGGTGTAGAGGACGATCAGATAGACTCTTTAGTTTTTCACACTTCGCTTGGCTTGGCTTCGATGTCTGTTTCCCGCCACCAAGCCCTGAAAAGTGCTTAAGTAGCAGAATGCAGTTGAGATAACGGAATGCGTTGTGTCATATTGTGCAGCTTGACTGCGATATTTGCACCTTCTGGTTCGACATATCCGATTTCAGCAGGTACGAGTAAAACTGAGTAAGGGATTTTTATTTCTCCACAATTCGAGGATCTCGGTATTTGCTGTTTTCTTTAGCTCTATAATAGGAGTGCTTTTCAATGTTCTAAGGACACTTCTGAGACTCATATGTCTGACTCCGTCTAGTTTACCTACGTATGCTTTGTCGGCTGTTGCATAAATGCTAGAGGCATATTCAATGATTGGTCTGATTGCACCAGTATAGACATGCTGAAGAGCTTTTTTTGTTTGCCCCCTCCTCTATGATGTACCAGCCAGTTTTTAACCACAAAGAGACTTTCTCTTTTTTGAGTTTTTTTTCCATATTTGACTTCCAGGTGAGTCACGAGTCAAATATGATTGCAATGAACGTAAGTGGATTCAACTAGGGTAATGGGGAATTGGTATCAATATGGCCTCATTTCTTGTTTACAGTACCATTTTTAACCATTTGTTACCATTTTTTATCATTTTATACCATTTTTTTTTTCAAATGCATTCTCTGTATTCGATTTATTCAGAATTCATTTATTATCCCATCTGTTTTGGGTGAAATTTTTCAAGTGATATCATTGTCAGCAAAATTTCATCCATTGTTAAATGGGCCAACGTGTGGACCTCTGCTTCACAATTATGTCCATCGGTGACAGTCTTATTGTTATCTAATGTGATTTTAAAGCTGTTTGCGTCAGAACATGTGTTCCATAAGTGCATTTTATTTTTTCTGTTACATATATCAGACATAGTTACCAATACGAATCTGGGCACATTTCCAACGTTTTCGCATATAAAACAAGTGACACACCTTATAGATAACATCAACCGTCAAGACAGTCGACACAACACATTTATGTTACATTCTGGAACTCGTCTGTTAATGACCAAAGGTTTGCACTATACATGGACTTGACTACTAGAAGTTGAACTTTTCCAATCTCGTTGACCCTTGAAAAGAAAACCCCTCAGTATCTGAGTTTGGGATTGAACGCTACTTATATAAACAAATTGCAGGCAGCGTTAATAAGAAGTAACCTGGTTCTTACAAAGCCGTAGCAGAGCGAGACTCTTGTCCAGTTTGGATCGTTGAAAGTGAACCAGGGAAGAGTGCGAATAACGTAACAAATTACTGGCTCTATCAGCCACAAGCCGTTGTCGTTTCTTATTGGCAATGTTACCTTTGATCCCAATGGCTGTGCGGCCAACTGCCACAACGATTAATGATATGGTGTGTGTCAAATGGGTTATAACTTGGCGGTTAAAAGTAATTATGTAAAACTGTCCTTTGTAATATAATTATGAATCTGAGTCCCATGCAACGTATGAGCTACATCTAACGATGTCATCATGAAGCATGTCCTTTATAGAACGTCGCTCCCATGACAGTTTGTCTGAAAGAAACTCTTTCTCTTCTATAAACTTCTACCTCCGCCACAGTCATACCCAGACATTCCTGGATATATTGGTGCCATCGTCTTCTTGGTCTAACCCTCCTCTTTTACCTGGCACCATACCTTCCACCATTGTTCTCTCAAGACCGTTGTGTCTCTTGATGTGACTAAAGTATTTACATTTTTTGGTCTAAATGGAATTGATAAACCAATTCTTCTCTATGCTCAACTCTTGCCGAATGTCTTCATTTGTCTTTTTCTCCGTCCAGGGTATTCTGGAGATCTTTCTGGAACATTTTGACTCGAGGGATTCGAATCTTTAACAAGAAGTTGGTAATCATTCATGATTTGCAGCAATAAAGTGCCACAGGAAAAACACAGGGTCTGAAGACTTTAACGATCTACTGGAAATTAAATTTGAAGAGAAAAAAATGAAAAATGGTCCAGGGCAACCAGAATAACACGACACAGACCATTGCCAGACACGCCCTATTACGCGTGACTGTCGTGGATAATTTGAGGTGGTAAAACACTGCTTGTAATATTGTTGTCGATATTTTCGTACCAAATCCAGCAATTACAACGAGAGCTGTCTGAAATATCCAGGTAGTTAAAGCTTGTTCAAACGGAAAAAAAACAGTACTGACAGATTGCAGATGTTGGGCTCCTTGTAAAAGTATTGTGAAACATCAAAAACATCTATCAACGTTACTGTATCGGCCACAGCTAAAATCAAAAGAGAGATATTAGAAGGTTTCTCAAGTCCACCTTTAACTGCTACAACACCACTGATAATATTTATATAATGCCAAATGTGCATACAACAGGAATTAATAGATATTCATTAACCCATTGTGCTACGTAATCGGTATTTGTAAAGTTGATGGGGGCAGATGTGGTCGATTGCAGATATTCTGTTCTTGTTATAAAATCTGATTTTGTATTATGTGACATATCGTCTATGTTATAATATGTGGTCTCTCTTTACGGACTAGATCTTACTGATTTATCTTAATGTGGTTTTGATTTTTTGCAGACATAACCATTAATGTCACCAATGTCGACGTGGTGGTAATGGATACACTTTAAATAACCCAGTATCCCTTCACTCTGTCAGGTGGGTCTGGATCTGAAACACGGGTTCGAGGTCGAACTGTAACCTATATCAATAATAATGGCTCTCCACGTGAACACGTAGTAGCCACTCAATAATGGCTCCTTCAAATAGCAGAGTTGCTCCTGTCTCCTTGCCGGATACTAAATAATACTGATGTTAATACGTTCACATAATACCCAGGTCCTCATTGACGTATTATGATCTTGCAAGTCAGTGGTACTGTTTCTGGCGCCTCTGCTGTATTCATTTCATTAATGATTCGGGTTAACTTTGAAGTTCAATCTAATTATCAGTTGACTAATACGAAATCCGCCCCAGCTAAACTATATCACAACCATACACTGGGAAGCAATCGTCTGTGTTGATTTTATTACTGTTATAAATTTTCTTAAGCAAAGAAAGACAACATGTTCATACGAGTGTCAACGTGAATTTTACGAGAATTTCAGATTTTAAGACATAATGTTTTATTTAAATATTTATAACAAATGTCAGGTCTTGCACAAACTCCAAGAATAAGACGTTCGATGCACGGGAAAGATCTCAAGCCACGTTTGATCTCCCTGTAAGACATTGCAAGTCTCGGCGTCATATTAGAGGATTGAAATTAGTATGGTTTACTGGGAGAGCCTCTGCTGGTACCAGTTTACGTGCATACAGTTCTTGGATGATATCACGACTCTCCGAGTTAATTCCTAGCCCCTGCGTGCATCAGAAGTCAGTCTGCTGCCCATGTAGATGACGTCCTCGGTGGGATTGATATGATTGTTCCACCGCAGACAGACCACTGCAGTGACATTGAATCTTGGTCTTCGCTCATGAAATGCGCAATCCAAAATATGAAGCTGGCCGGGTTAATTTGCACGCGATCTACACATACTACACACATTATGCAACAGCAGATACATTCAAATAACGGATCGGTATGTTATCTGGGCACCTGCATTGCTGACGGGTATAACAGAATAGAACCACTGCAAATTTCTTAGCAGGTTGTTCAGAGGGATGTGCGTCAGACTAGCAACTTCATCACGTAAAACAAACTGCTGCAGAAACGACCATTGCATGAGCTCATATAACGTAAGTGCGTTGATAAAGGATGCAAGTAGCGACTGTGATAGTCGCACTATGCGTTATTTGGTGCAAGATTGACCACATATACAGAAATAACGTGATCGTTGACAGACACAGTTCCACTAGACAAGCGATGAAAGCCGCTTTTTACCAAAACAATTTGCAGACACTCGCTTGTCCTCGTTACCTCTCCTCGTGGTTACCACGGAGTTGTTTTATAGTCGTACGAGATATGCACAGAATATTGATCTCAAGAACATCGGCAAGCATTATACGTATTGAAATACTTGCGTGAACAAGTATACTCCCAGGTCTAGCGCAAGGTAGGGTGGCTGAGTAGCAGTGATAGGTCCAGGTTCAATACCTGCTATTGACTACATCATGTTGACAACGCCGTAAAATGGTACCTGGCTCACGATGAGCGATGGAAAGGCAACGGTGAAGAGGATTGGCCACCGAACCCCATAAAATTCTGACGACTAGTACAGTGAAATCTCTAACACTTTATCTCTGACAGCAGCGTTTGCTACATATTACCTTTACCTATTACCTAGTGCAGAGAATGTAACCGTATAATAAGGACAAATAAATCACAAAAATACAAAAACCAATATTTAAAGTGAATGTACACAAATTAAATAATAAACGGTCGAAGGACTTTATTCCGTTTTTGCTGAGCTAGACGAAGGACTTTATTCCGTTATTGCTGGACTAGACGATGGACTTTTCTAGGTAGAGGACAACTGGGCGCTTCGCCGCTGCTATCACAACGTCGTGTGCAGGCTATGTTTGTTTATTTCACGCACAACAGACACAAATAGCATATACTTTACTGGGGATTCAATACGCTGTCGTCCTTATTAGTAGGTAGGGATTTGACCTATTGTACCACGCATTCCTCATATACAATAATTAAACTCTCACAAATAACGATATATATAATTATACGATGCATATGTATATCACTGCACATATTCTAGTTTTGATCATGAAAAATAATACAGTAAATTTACTTCATTTCTAGTTAATGGCAGGTATATAAGACAACAATTCACATATATCAAACATAGTTAAAGATACGAATCTTGACACATTTCAAACGTATTCTTATTGAAAACAAGTGACACGCCTTATGGATAGCCTCAACCGTCAAGACAATCGACATGACTTATTTAAGTTACATTGTAGAACATCTGTTAATTACCAAAGGTTTGCACTATCCATGGACTTGACTACTAGAAGTTGTACTTTTCTCTTCTCGTTGGCCTTTAAAAACAAAACCCCACAGTATGTGTCTAAATTTGGGATTAAACCCTACATATATAAAGAAATTACAAGCAGCGTTAAAATGAAGTAACCTGGTTCTTACAATGCTGTAGAAGAAGGAGACTCTTGTCCAGTTTGGATCGTTGAAGGTGAACCAGGGGAGAGTGCGAATAACGTAGCAAAAACGTGTGAATGAGAAGATGATACAAACCATGAGAAGGGTGACGGTTGTTCTGGATGTGACCCTCTTATTGGCTCTTTCAGCTACAAGCCGTTGTCGTTTCTTATTGGCGATGCTGACTTTGATCCCAATGGCTGTGCTGCCAACTGCAACAATGATTAGTGGTATGGTGTGTGTCAAATGAGTTATAACTTGGCGGTTAAATGTAATTATGTAAAACTTCCCATAGTCATAAAATTCTGAATTTGAGTCCCATGAAACGTATGAGTTACATTTATCGATGTACTGGAAATTAAATTTGAACCAAAAACATTGGAAAATGGTCCAGGGTAACCAGAACAACACGACACAGACCGTTGTCAGACACGCCCTCTTACGTGTGACTATCGTGAATAATTTGAGAGGGTAAAACACTGCCACCAAACGTTCCACTGTGATCAAAACAACAATTGTTGTCGAGATTTTCGCGCCAAATCCAGCAATTACAACGAGAGCTATCTGAAATATCCAGATAGTTAAAGCTTGTTCAAACGGGAAATACAGCACTGGGAGATTGCAGATGTTGGGCTCCATGTAAAAGTATTGTGAGACATCAAAAACATCTATCAACGTTACTGTATCGGCTACAGCCAAAATCAGAAGAAAGATATTAGAAGGTTTCTTTAGTCCACCTTTAACTACTACGACACTGCTGATAATATTTCCTATAATGCCAACTATGCATATAACAGGAATTAATACATATTGATTAACCCATTTTGTAACGTAATCGGTATTTGTAAAGTCGATAGGGGCATATGTGGTGGATAACAGATATTCTGTTCTTGTTATAAAATCTGACCTCGTATTTTGGGACATATCGTCTATGTTAGAATAAGTGATCTCCATTTACAGACTAGGTTGTATTGGTTTATCTTAATGTAAAGTTTGGATTTTTCCAGACATAACCATTAATATATCACCAATGTGGAAGTAGTGGTAATTGTCCCAACTTCTAAAATCAGGTTTCCATGTAAAATCAGGTTTCCATGTAAAATCAGGTTTCCATGTATTCCACCAAGTAAGTTTGTCTCTGAAATATGGTCCCACGGGTCAAATTGTAACCGACCTCAACAGTCATTGCACGCCGTGTTAACATGTAACCATTCAACAACGACTCTTTCAAACAACGGATTTAGTGCTGTCTCCTTGCCGGAAATTATTTAACACTAATTTCAAGGCCTATAACATAACACCCAACCAAGGTCTTCATTGACGTATTGCGATCTTGTAAGTCAGTGGTAATGTTTCTTGCCCCTCTACTGTATTCATTATTGCCTCGATAAACTTTGAAGTTCAATCTAATAATCACGTGACTAATACTATATCCATCCTAGCTAAACTACACCACGACCACACACTGAGGAAGCGATAGTCTGTGTTGATTTTGTTAATGCTGTAAGTTACCTTAAGCAAACGCGATGACGTTTTTATACGAGTGTCCACATAAATACATTTAGAAAATATTTCAGATTTGATGGCATCATATTTTATTTTAATATTTACAATAAATGTCGCTGAAAATATCACTGTTAAGTGGAAATAGTAATAGAGTGATGGGTCACCAAGTGTTAATAACTCATAATCCAATTTGAGCTGCAGTTAAAACAAATATTAAGCAGTTCTCAATACCTTAGGCAACAACTTATATTATGTACACTGCAAGTAGCGATGTCAGCAATGTTTGCCCACGAACTACTAGTTTATCACTTCATGGAACGAGTAATGAGAAATTATCAAAAATTCATGATTATTGCGTGTCAGATCACTTCCACCTGCTGATTGAACAAGACCAGAATATGTCTTCTGATGTTATCGTGGCAAGTTAGGCTGATGATAATTGTGCCATGAAGAATAGGCAACATTGAGAAATCTTCAGATTGCTTAACAAATAAACCCATAATGTACTTAATTAAATAGGTCAATACAAGTGTACCCATTTTGTCAATCTTTTTTTATTTTAGTAGTATATTATTATATTTCTGTCTTCTTGCTAATTTGGGTAGTGATTTTATTTGTATATTGTGTCACTTTGAAATCAATCAGGTCAATATATGTTTTGTCACCTTGAATATCGCATAATTCTTTATCTAATGATATTCTATATACATGTCAAAAGTATATTTGTGATATTGTGAAAGTAAAGAGAGAGCAGATCATACAGTATTCCACATTTCACTTGATATAAGGAACCGTTCACATCTGGTTGTCATCTCCCGTTTCGTATCTGTTTACCAGAAAGTCAGTGTCCTGTTATTTATTTGACTACCGTATGTCTGAAGTGCTAGAGACTTTATTACACGGAGTATCACCTTCTGTTATGCGAAGTGATCTGTTGCTTTTTCTGCTGTCCTGTTTTCCCTAACTGTAACCAAAGTCAGGCAGTATTACATGACCTAGGTTGACTGTCTTGTGAAGAAGCGATGTTACGCATTCAGTCAGCTTTGACGTGGTATATGTTATGATTTAACATGCGAAATACTCACCTTTCAACCACAGACAGGATAGTTTTGGTTCTCGTATCAGTGTGTGGTATTTTCTTGCCTGTGTGAGGTTAACCATGATCATTTCTGATTTTGTTGAGTTAAACAGTGGATGAAGTTGCTCTAGGTTTGAGAAATGCTTAAAGTTTCTGAAAGTAGGGTCAGCCGCTTCAACTCAGTTCATCTCTGTGTATGCATGTTGTTTCAAGCAGGAACGACTGGTAAAGGCGTTTCATTTGATTGAGACTCATACAATGCTTGTCGCTCTATCTGATAATGAAAGTGTTACAAATGGTTACTTATATCGGATATGACTGGCTAGAACTATTGCGGCATATGTAGCCAGTTCTATGAAAATCACGTGTCTTTACCATTTTCTACTAGGGTATTTTTTAAATACTATTATGTTTGGTCATAAAACACCAACTGACAATGCAATAATTATGCCTTTCAGTTATTACATTGTGTCACACTTGATTGACTTTGATAAGACGTATCTATAAACCGCTCAGATCAGTAGTCTTGTTTGTCTATTCTGTTGTGATGTGTGGCTAGAATTATTGTACCAAATGTAGTGAAGCCTGTTAAAACAGATAAACACATCTGTGTTTGACTATTGCTATTATTGTTCGTCACCTAATACGTCTCCTGATACATTTTGTGATTGGTAACGTTTCCATGTAACGCCTGATGAAAGTGTTAAACATTTTTTGTAGACCGCTCTGGTAAGTAGTTTTATTTGTGTGGCCTGTTCTTATGGTATTTATAACAATTGATGAGTTAATGTTGTCAGTTCTCATTTATTTATGCTTGAAAAATTATTCCACTGATGCTTTCTCGTCTTTCCTGTAACCCTAAGACATCAATGGACATTACATCTGACTTTTGTTTGCTCAGGATGTGAGTGATATGTCTTTGGCATGTTTCTAACCGTGCAGGCCTAACCATGTCTTGTTAGACTGATGAACGTACCCATCTGGTATTTGAGCTTAGCCTTTCTTTGTTTTCGCCTACCTTCCGTCTTATTTTCTTCGTGAAAGCGACATGATGGTTTTACAAAGCATTCTGAAGCCTGAGCGTTTGTATAGAACCTCCAACTATAGGATTTGGTAGGGATGTGTAGTTCTCTAAGTGCAGCGAGGGTGTCTCCCAGATGTTTAGCTGTTAGGATGACCGATATGGTGCTCGACACGGTCGTTGAGAGGGGTCTTGGACGTTAGTTTTGGCCACGATTTCTCGCCTGTGTGCTCTGTCTCGCCTATGTTGTGACTAGTGTTCACAATGGCTATCAAAACATTCACAGCTGTTGAATTATTATATCCAAGTGCACAATTTCTTCTAGAGAACATGACCTCGACTGGTATATGTTTTGATCCGTTTACTCTAGTTGTATCGTCTTCGTTCGCTGTTTAGTGGAGGCCTTGGTAAGCAATGACCAATGCTCACCGGTAATTTTTTTCGATGAATGTATCACAATGGCTAATAAAGACACCTTATAATTGGTGAATGCATTTATCTTTGAAAGAATATGCTCCCGATTGTAGACTATATCTGGTGTAACTTTAAATCAGTTTAAAAGGCTAGAACACTTTTTTTTTTTAAACACAACCATCGAACGACGTGTATCCGCATCCCACGTGTTGCGCTCGACGCTACTCGCTGCTTCGCTCCATTGAAACAATTGAGTTTTGTCAACACCCTACCTTAAAAAAAAGACTTTTTTGTAGTTGAGTGATCAGGTTGGTGTGTTTGTTTGAAACTGATAGTTTCTTTAACTGGCGTATCTTCTCAGTGATGCACTCCGAATCATTTCATTGTCTCCTGCCGATTATACACGCAACTGACAGAACAACAAAAGAGATACACATAGTATAGCAATATGTAATCAATAATTTAATCAAAATCCATCAGCTCTATATATTCAGCCAACAAATACACGTACAAGTCGTGAGGCAATATTCCAGCTTTGTACATATCTTTTTTGTAGCCTTCTCTTTTGTCTCAAGATTTCGTCTCCATTGAAATGTATCTCTATTTCCCTTGAACAATTATATTTTAATTACTCATTAAGGAATTTTAGTATATCCGGATTTAACGACAATGACAGGTCGACAAGAAATCTTAAGTTTTAATGTGGCCGTTAAAGTCGTTGATATTAAATATTTAAAATATGCATGTACCTTGAAACTTTCTATGATAATATTACAAGACATATGTACATCCAAGCCAAATTATACGAGGATAAGTCAGTATATGGGTCACACATAGCTAAAATTATGTAGTCAGTACACCATAATAGTTTTCCATCGCAAAAGAAGATGACAACGTCAGTAGACTTGTACTGCGAGAAGTGTTCTCATATGGTTATAAAAACCAATCATGATACACCAGTCGTGAGTTCTGCTTTTTCAGGCGGGAGTCATTCTGCGAGCCTTCACAATGACATTTTCGCTCTGCTATCTGAGCACCTGTTGTGATGCTAGCGCTAAAATATATGTGTAAGCAACGCCCAGGAAATTATATGAATGTTGAAGCTTTTCATAGACACTTTCACTGGGTTTATGTAGCATCTCTTCTGTCTCGCTTATGAGCGTCTGCCTGTTCTGAGTTCACCGTATAACAGCTGATTGGGTATTTGCTCATCGGGCATGCGAATAATATTTTCCGCCCATCTATCTTGTCTTTTTTGCAGAAGCACATGAATGTGAAATATGTTAGTCTTACTAAGAATTTCAGACACTTTTACATTTTGTCCTTACACCCGATCCGAAAATGAAAACGATTTAGCTGTTTGGTGTACTAAGCACTGTCCATGTTTCACAGGCATGTATCAGAGATGTTAACACAACAGAAAGGTACACTTTTACATTTATTACGCCACTTATGTCTTGTAGGTTCCAAACGATTGCTTACAGCCTCCTAAAGATAGAGTTCGCATTTGCAATCCTGGTGTTGACCTCCGAGTCTATATTCGTCTCTCTGGTGAGGGTACTGGTTCGGTCGGTAACGTTACAGAAAACCTGAAGAAGTTGGTTCTGTAGAGCAAATTTTAGTTTAATGGACAGCTTCCCAGGAACAGCCTGGAAGAATACCTCAATTTTTCTTATTGTTGAAAGAGAGATCAAAGTTACTGCATTCTACCGAAAATTCCTTCATGGTCAACTGCATAGCTTGTTCTGAGCAGATGTTAAGTGTGACGTCGTCAGAATACAGAATATCCAAGTTATTGTTCACACTCACCTTGGTATCAAACTTTAGATGTCTCAGGTTGAACAGCTGACCGTACGTCCTGTACCTTCTATGCATGTCAATAGCAGTGTCATGTACATCATCAAAGAGCATTGCTGCATAGAACATGCTAAAATGTGTCAGAATCAGCACACACCCCTGCTTTGACACCATTAGTGACTGGGAAAGCTGCAGACAGTTCTTCTTTGTGCAGTACTCGAGTCATCATGCCATCATGAAACTGGTGGACAGAAGGAATTAATCTGCCGGAACAACCAAACGTTGCCATTATTTACAAGACTCCTTCCCTAGTGACTGTGTCAAAGATATGTGTCAGGTTGATAACAACTACGTACAGGTCTCAATGTTGTTCCTTACATTTCTCATGGAGTTAACGTGCTGCATATATCATGTCGACCGTCCCACAACCCGTATGAACACCACTGACTCTATGGAAGTAGACCCTGTTCAAGGTGATCAGTTAGGTGGTTGAGCAGAACTCAACCAAAATTATTCCCGCGATTGACAGCATGAAGATGTATCTTTATTTGCTGGAGGATTGACGGTTGTCCTTTTGCTTGTAAATGTGTACAATAGTGACACCATCTGTCATCTCCTGTGAAACTTTCTCTCCTTCCTATTTACATCAAACGTTTGTTTTCAGCTCCTGGAGAAGAACAGGTCATCCATCTTGCATACAAAAAATGCAACTGAAAAGTGTGTGATCATGAATGCATTATTTTATTGTAAATACAACAATTACGATCCATATATGATTTTTAATTCACAAAATATGAACAACCCATAACTACCCAATATGTGTCCTTCGTTCACGCCAACAATCATAAAACAATGAACTGTAATTATAATTAACATACACACGGGATATTTATACATTCAGAATATAACAATTGTTTGCAGTATTATTATTATTAACGCCACTTTTTAACGAATAAAATACATTATTTGAATCACTGATAGTTCATCATAAGTTCATTAGTGACCCTGTCTCCAGCCGTTAGGATTTGTTACCAAGTGACCAGTGGGTGATTGGATTGTCCATGCCCACAGGAGTCACTCATGCGCGATCATGATTTGATCCTGCAGGGGTCTGAAGTGATGTATCTGGGGTTGGTATTGGCCGTTTCCTGTCAAGTCATGACCAGGGTTGTTGGTTTAACTACTTCTGTCCGGCTGCTGCAGTGCTCCCTCTGCCTCCGGCACCCGTTGTTTACTTGTAATTGGCTGCCCCTTAAAAAGTGCACTAGCATGAATTGTTGGAACGTGGTTTTCATAAATTCCATGAAAAAGTCATAGTAATATTGACGGAAATGCGATATTTGACTGGGTCACATTGGCCTACAGTTTTCAATGACGTAGACTACAAAAACCGGCTTGAATGCATGACGTGGAGCGTTGAGCAGGATGAAATGTAACGTATACAAACAATAACGACCAGACTGGGTAATGAACACAATGCTGAACTCATATACATGAATTCATTTCTTATAGCGTCATTGAGAACCGGCTCGAGAGAAGTAAACAAGGTCAAGGAACGATTTTTTACTTCAATGATATCGATATCGCTATCGACAACAGGAAGCAAAATATGTATTCGATATGAGTGAAAAATCAAGCAACATTTTTTTTTAAACGCACGAAGCTTATCCAAATTTAAAAAAAAAGTAATATGAATCAACACCAGGCGATGTTAGCAGATAGAATAGAACAAACAACCGGGTGAAATTGTTAAACAGCCAGTTAGGTGCTAGACCGAAAATAAATATTTATTATATACCATATATTCTAACTTAACCGCTTATATTTACTCTTGTTCGCACATGGAATTTGTGCATTAACAGCTAGACAAACTTGCAACAACTGTGCTTCCATAATCAATTTTAATGTTGTTTCTTATGCCCCAAGCTATTTTCTATAAACCAACTACTGTTTAATGCACACATTCCCTTCGTCGTTCTCCGTGCCAACATATTTCAAAGGTATGCAGTTTGATCAACTTTGCACAATTGTATTCTTCTTCTTCTTCTTCTGCGTACGCAGTCAGACAGTAACCATTATTTTTTCGAAAAAAGCGGCGGTCATCCTGAGGCTGTCGCAACTGCCATAGAGCTTGTCTTGCAGTTCCACTGGTAATGGCCACATCTGCTCTCTCTGATCCTCGTATGTCGGGCAGTTCTGCAGCAGATGTTCAGCGGTCATTTTACCAGTACCGCACGGGCATTCGTCGGTACACCCTATCTTCAATTTGTTGAATAGGTGGTACCTCAGTCTATTGTGGCCAGTGCGAAGTCTGAAGACAACGACCTGCTCTCTTCGGTTCAACTGGTAATAGGCATCGTTTTTGGTGTAACCAGTATGTTCGGTTTCCCATTTGGTCATGTATCTGGCTTTGATAAGCCGTTTTGACTCTTCGTACGTCATACTGGTATCTGTTTGTGGTAGTCTTGCACCTTCTTTTGCGAGTCTGTCTGCCTCCTCGTTGCCTTGGATGTTGCAGTGTGATGGTACCCACTGTACCACTACCCTTTTTGGTGCGGACTGCTGGCACAGTTTGCAGAGTGCTGCTCTTAAGTCATTAAGCTCAGTGTTTTTCTGGCTTGTTAGCGCTGTGACTACGGCGAGAGCATCTGTCAGCAGGACTATATGGCTCTCATTTTCACTGTGTGTCACCATTTCTTCCACTGCCGCCCTCAGTGCCTCTGCCTCCGCTCTGAAATTGCTTGTGTACTTACCAGTAGCGAATGACAGTGTTATTTTACTGCCATTCGGTAGGTTCAGGAATGCTCCTGCCCCTCCGTTCTGTGTTGTGTTTGTTACAGAACCGTCGGTGTATGCATGGGTCCAGTCCATGCTTGGGTAGCTTTTCGTTATGAAGCTTAGGGTAGTATCTCTCCTTTCTTTTTCAGTCTGGCAGTTTTTGTTTGCAATACTTGGTATGTTTTCTACCACCTCTGGAAATATATCCTGCCCCCAAGTAGGTTTTCGTACAGTAGTGATGGGTTTTGGTGTTGTTAGTGCGTTTATGGGATCTTCGTGCATCTTTGCTTTAGCTATTTCTGCAAAGTTTCTCCGCTTTAGTTTCCCATTTCCCATATTGTTTAGTCTCTGGTACATTGGATGGTCGGTTAGTCTTCGGAGTTTCTCTGACTGCAGCTGGGCTCTGCAGTCTCTTCTATCGGTCATGGATTGCAGTTTTGTAATCTTTTCAAGTTCTACAATTGGCGTTGACTTCATGTCACCTGTTATAATTCTCATGGCTTGGTTTTGAAGTTTGTTAACTTTATCGAAGTTAGCCTTCGCTGCTGTTGTCCATGCCGCAATGCCATACTCGAGAACTGGTCTCACTCTTCCAGTGTACAGTTTCTTTAGTATGCCTTCGTCTGCTCCCCAGCTTGTGCCAGCAAGTTTCCTCATGATTGCCATTCTTTCTCTGGCTTTCATTCGGTTTCTCTCAATCTGACTTTTCCATGTCATGCGCTGATCAAATGTGACTCCCAGATAGGTTGGGTTGTCGTTTGGCTGCAGGAATTTGCCATTTAGACTTAATGTGGTACCTTGGGGTTTTAATGAAAGCGAGAATATTGTGCATGGGGTTTTCTCCTCGTTTATTTTGACCAGCCATGAGTTCGCCCACTCTTCCAGCGATGTTAGGGCCGTCTGCATCCGATTTCTTGCTATGGTGAGATTCTTTTCAGAGGTCCACATAGCCAGATCGTCTGCAAACATTGAGCTATGGACTCTTCTTGGTATATTCTCTGTAATATCGTTTATATATACCAGGAAGAGTGTGGGTAATAGTACTCCCCCTTGGGGTACTCCCTGCTCGAGTGTCACCTTTTTGCTCATCTGCCCTTGTACTTGGACTCTGTCCGTTCTTTGTTTGAGGTAGTGGTTGATCCACTTGTACATCTTCCCACAGACATCACTTGGTACAATTCCCCTTTTCCAGCTTTGGTTCAGGACCCATAGCATTTCTTCTTCGCTGTTTGGCCCAGCCCCATCCGCATTTCGTTTGTTATCCCGTCTTTTCCGGGAGATTTCCTTTTCTTTAGTGTTCTCATAGCCTCTTCCATTTCGCGCATTGTTAGTTTGGCCATCATGTGCTCTTCAGGTGCCGTATTCATGTTTTCGTGTCCCTTTATCTCTTCGCTAATGTCTGTATGCTTATCTGCAGGGACCTCGATGTGGTTTGCTCTGGCATAGTGATCGACAAAGGCGTTTGCGGCTTTCTTACCTGTGATCAAGTTCTCGCCCTGCTTGATGGTAATTTGTTTATTTGACGGGGTTTCGTCGTTCACGGCTCTGACTAGCTTCCATAGCTTGTTCCCGTCTTTGTCCAGGTTTAGGCTTTCCGTTTTATTTATCCAGCTTTCTCTTTCTGTTTGCTTGAGAGTGTGTTTGTATTTCGCCGTGGCGGCTTTGAGGGCGATGTTTGCCTCCATGGATTTTTCTCGCTCTGCCATGTTCCTAGCATTTGTTACTTCATCTTCCACTTTCTGCAACTCATCATTCCAGTAGGGCTTATAGTTTTTCCTAGCTCTTCTTGGGATGGTTTCAGTGGCGGCTTGCATTATTGCCTTGCTTAGGCTTTCCACCATGGGCTTCATTTTGGTGTTTCGTGTGTTGATGGTTTCACACAGCCCATCTGTCAGGGTTGCAAATCTGTCCCAGTCGGCTCGTTTGTAATTCCAACGTCGGAGCGGTTTTGTTTCCTGTGGGCCTACTTCCATGTCAATGGTTAGCCTGATCGGCCTGTGGTCGCTACCTGCCAGTTGGTTTAGCACCTGGCGGTCTATTTTATGGTGTATGTCCTGTGTGGAGAAGGCCAAATCTGGAGTCGAGGTGGTATGCCATGTTCTTGAATAGAATCTATGGCTATCCTCCGGCCTATTGATTAGGGAGAGATTTGCATCTATCTCCCAATCTTCCACTTCGTCACCTCTGCTGTCTGTGTCAGAGTATCCCCATCTCTCCGAGTGGCTGTTGAAATATCCAACTACTATGCAGTTGGAGTCTCTGACCTCCATACTCGAAAGCGATAGGTCTCTATTTGGTGGTCCGTACACATTGAAAATGCGGAGCTTCGTCTCTTGAGCCATTATGTCAACTCCTACAATTTCTGCTTGTCCGGTGTGATTGACAGATACCGCGCTACTCGGTATGCAGTTTCTGGTCAGTATCAGGACCCCTCCTTTGTGGCCTTCTCTATCTAGACGGAAGGTCTGGTATCCTCTGATTGAGAATTTATGATTATTGTTGAGGTGCGTTTCCTGGATACATGCTACGTCAATCTTACCTTCATGCAGGTGATGTGTTAGGGAAAGTTTTTTGTTAATGACTCCCTCCGCATTCCACTGTAGTATTTTGAGGGTCTTGAGGTTTTGGTCAATAGAAGTTGCCCCATAGCCATGTGCCTTGACTCCACGACACATGGGTGGGTGACCACCAGTAGTCAAGGGTGGGCCCCTTCGAGGCGTGAGGCCCGGCACTATCGCTGCCTGGCGGGACTCCGCAGGATGAGCGCCATGCGTTTTTCTAATCGGTTGTACTGTCATCATGCTGCGATTTACGTTGCACTGTTTTGTTAGGCTTGCGGCCCCGTGCATCCGATTTCAACAGGCGTTTCTGTAGGGATGCCCTCCTTAGCCTTTGGCTGTCCCCAGCCTATCTGCAAGGCAGCAGTTGTTTATGATCAGAGTTGTCTCTCTTATGGAAGTTGTCTTACCAGACTATCGAGTCTTCACTACTCGTGTCTATAGGGTGCAATGATGATATGTGAGATGATATATGAGATGGACTGGTTAATCCGGAAGAGAGGCAGTCCAGTGTGTCTGTATCCCAGGATCGTCACGTCCTGCTAGAAACGTAGCATTTGCATGTGAGTGGGGTATCTCTTTCTCCCTTTATTTTCTTGGCTTTTATGCAGAGATGGTACGCCTAGCATTCCCCGCCACCTGTGGTGTTGACACAGTGGGGCAGGTGTGCAATGTCCGCTGGTCTGCATCTCTTCTGCGTCCAGCATGATAGTTATATGGCTGATAACGTACAGAGGTAGATATCGTAGCCGAAGTGCATTTAACCAGAGGACAAGCCTGGTAATGTCACAGAGATGTTGTTCGCCTGGTGTGCGGACAGATCTCATGGTCATTGGTTGAGTCTCGACAGTTCCCAGTGAGGTGGCTGCTCTACTGTTTTCGACACCCCGACCAGGTACTAAGTCTTGTGTTGGTGGTTTCGCACCCCATCGCCGTATAAGGTGATTATCAAGCAGTTGTCCGCCCGCTTTGATCGGCGGACGGCAAGGACCTCTTTCTGCGGCTCAACCGGATAGACCTGGGGCGCAAGCCCCAGGTCCCGAACATGTAGGAGCCTCCCATTGCAGTGGTGCTGAGATTTTGGGCGGGATTGCGGCTTACAAGGGTTCGGCCGTAATCCCCCACATGGTAGCCTCGCGCCATTGGCTTATCAGCCTGGTACGTGAACCAAAGTGTCTGCGGCTCTTCTCGATATGAGCTGCTTTTCCGTAGCAACGCCCTGTCATTAGTAGGGTAAAACTGACTTGTCTTCAGATGGTCTATTTCCAGCACCTTTTCACTATTTGGCCAGACGAATTTATTGAGGGCTTTTGTTTGTCAATGACCAGGTGTTTGAAATCTGCGGTTTCTGCGGAGTTAAACACGATTTCCGTAGCGTTCTTTCATTAGAGTGTTAGAGAGCTGACTTGTCTTCCGTGAGTCTAATACCAGCGTACGTTCATTATTAGACCCAACGGTAGTGCTCTCGATTTGTCAGTCGTTCTACAGTATTGGCGTGTTCAGTCAAATTAAGCCGCAGGTTCCACTCCTGGTGGTGCCCTTCCGTCAATTCCTTTAGCGAGACAATCAAGTTACTTAGAGGGTAGCCCCAGATTTTCGAGGGTCTAATTCCAGCACCCGTTCTATGTTAGACCCAACGAAAGTGCTCTCGGCATGTCAATCATGTCAGTGTTTGGCCGTGTTGAGTCAAATTAAGCCGCAGGCTCCACTCCTGGTGGTGCCCTTCCGTCAATTCCTTCAAGTTTCAGCTTTGCAACCATACTTCCCCCAGAACCCAAACACTTTTGTTTCCCGGAAGCTGCCCGCAGAGTCATCGAAGCAACTCCTGCGGATCGCTAGTCGGCATCGTTTATGGTCAGAACTACGACGGTATCTGATCGTCTTTGCGCCTCTGACTTTCGTTCTTGATTAATGAAAACATTCTTGACAAATGCTTTCGCAGTAGCTCGTCTTGCGGCGATCCAAGAATTTCACCTCTAACGCCGCAATACGAATGCCCCCGTTTGTCCCTGTTAATCATTACCTCCAGTTCCGAAAACCAACAAAGTAGAACCGAGGTCCTATTCCATTATTCCATGCACCATTATTTAGGCAGCCGAGGCCTGCTTTGAACACTCTAATTTTTTCAAAGTAAACGCGCCGGCCACCCAGGACGCTCAGCGAAGAGCACCCGTGGGAGAGAGTCGGCAGACGGTAGGGAAGGAGACAATGGGCAGTGAACCGGCGCGAGCCGGACCGCCCGCCTGCGCCTGAGATCCAACTACGAGCTTTTTAACTGCAACAACTTTAATATACGCTATTGGAGCTGGAATTACCGCGGCTGCTGGCACCAGACTTGCCCTCCAATAGATCCTCGTTAAAGGGTTTAAAGTGTACTCATTCCAATTACGGGGCCTCGAAAGAGTCCCGTATTGTTATTTTTCGTCACTACCTCCCCGTGCCGGGAGTGGGTAAGTTGCGCGCCTGCTGCCTTCCTTGGATGTGGTAGCCGTTTCTCATGCTCCCTCTCCGGAATCGAACCCTGATTCGCCGTCACCCGTTACAAACATGGTCGATTGTGACTCCCAAGTAGTTTGGGTTGTCGTTTGGCCGAAGATATTTGCCGTTAACACTTATTTTAGTGTTTTGTGGTTTGTTTGAAAGCGAGAATATCGTACATGTTGTTTTTTTCTCATTTATTTTGACCAGCCATGAGTTCGCCTACTCCTCCGGCGATGTTAGGACCTGCTGCAGCCGATTACCTGCTATGGTGAGGTTCTTTTCAGAGGTCCACATAGCCAGATCGTCTGCAAACATGGAGCTGTGGACTCTTCTTGGTATATTCTCTGTAATGTTATTTATATACACCAGGAAGAGTGTGGGTGACAGTACTCATACTTGGGGTACTCCCTGCTCAAGTGTCACTTTTTTGCTTATCTGCCCTTGTACATAAAGTCTGGCTGTTCTGTTTTTGAGGTAGTGGCTGATCCATCTTTACATTTTCCGACACTCTTCACTTCTTCGTAACTTGACTTTAAGTGACCCTTTCCAGACCTTGGCAACTGCCTTTTCTAAGTCCACTGAAACCGCTACTGTGTGTTTTTTTTCCTGGTAAGGATCCTCTATTTCCTGTGCTATGAGAGTGATTTGATCCTCAGTGGATCTGTGTTGTCTGAAGCCTGCTTGCTGTGGAATTAGTATGTGTTTTTCTTCCAGATGCCACATCAGTCTGGTGTTTATCATACGCTCCATCAGTTTTCCTACACAGCTCAGCAGACTGATAGGCCTGTATCCATTTGGATATGCTCTATCTTTTTCTTTCTTTGGTACTGGTATAATTACAGCATCGTTCCACGCCTGAGGTACAATTACCCTTTTCCAGCTTTGGTTCAGGACTGATAGTAACTTTCTCTTTGCTGTTTAGCCCAGCCACATCAGCATTTCGTTTGTTACGCCATCTTTTCTGGGCGATTTCTTTTTCTTTTTCTTTAGAGTTCTCATGGCCTCTTCCATTTAATTCATTGTTAGTTTTGCCATCATGTGCTCCTCTGGGGCCATATTGATGTTGTCGTGCCTCTTTTGTTCTTCATTAATGCATGTGTGCCTATTTGAATGAACATCAATGTGGTTTGCTCTGGCATAATGTTCTATAACGGCGTTTGCTGCCTTTTTTCCAGTGAGCATGTTGTCGCCCTGCTTGAAGGTAATTTGTTTGTTTGATGGAGTTTCGTCATTCATGGCTCTGACTAACTTCCATAGTTTGTTCCCGTCTTTGTCTAAATTGAGGCTTTCTGTTTTGTTTTTCTAACTGTCTCTTATTATTTGATTTAGAGTGTATTTGTATTTCGCCGTGGTGACTTTGAGGGCGATATTTGCCTCCATAGATTGTTCTCTCTCTGCTATGTTCCTAGGATTTGAGACTTTGTCTTCCGCGGTGCGGTATCTGACCATACCCATTAAAAATGTTTTTATTAAACTCAACCTTAATCTTCTTCTTCTTCTTCTTCTGCGTACACAGTCAGACAGTAACCATTATTTTTTCGAAAAAAGCGGCGGTCATCCTGAGACTCTCGCCACTACCACAGAGCTTGTCTTGCAGTTCCACTGGCAATGGCCACATCTGCTCTCTCTGATCCCCGTATGTCGGGCAGTTCTGCAGCAGATGTTCAGTGGTCATTTTACCAGTACCGCACGGGCATTCGTCGGTACACCCTATCTTCAATTTGTTGAATAGGTGGTACCTCAGTCTATTGTGGCCAGTGCGAAGTCTGAAGACAACGACCTGCTCTCTTCGGTTCAACAGGTAATAGGCATCGTTTTTGGTGTAACCAGTATGTTCGGTTTCCCATTTGGTCATGTACCTGGCTTTGATAAGCCGTTTTGACTCTTCGTACGTGATACTGGTATCTGTTTGTGGTAGCCTTGCACCTTCTTTTGCCAGTCTGTCTGCCTCCTCGTTGCCTTGGATGTTGCAGTGTGACGGAACCCACTGTACCACTACCCTTTTTGGTGCGGACAGCTGGCACAGTTTGCAGAGTGCTGCTCTTAAGTCATTAAGCTCAGTGTTTTTCTGGCTTTTTAGCGCTGTGACTACGGCGAGAGCATCTGTCAGCAAGACTATGTGGCTCTCATTTTCACTGTGTGTTGCCATTTCTTCCACTGCCGCCCTCAGTGCCTCTGCCTCCGCTCTGAAATTGCTTGTGTACTTACCAGTAGCGAATGACAGTGTTATTTTTCTGCCATTTGGTAGGTTCAGGAATGCTCCTGCCCCTCCGTTCTGTGTAGTGTTTGTTACAGAACCGTCGGTGTATGCATGGGTCCAGTCCATGCTTGGGTAGCTTTTCGTTATGAAGCTTAGGGTAGTGTCTCTCCTTTCTTTTTCGGTCTGGCAGTTTTTGTTTGCAATACCTGGTATATTTTCTACCACCTCTGGAAATATATCCTGCCTCCAAGTAGGTTTTCGTACAGTAGTGATGGGTTTTGGTGTTGTTAGTGTGTTTATGGGATCTTCGTGCATCTTTGCTTTGGCTATTTCTGCAAAGTTTCTCCGCTTTAGTCTCCCAGTTCCCAAATTGTTTAGCCTCTGGTACATTGGATGGTCCGTCAGTCTTCGGAGTTTCTCTGACTGCAGCTGGGCTCTGCAGTCTCTTCTGTCGGTCATGGATTGCAGTTTTGTAATCTTTTCAAGTTCTACAATTGGCGTTGACTTCATGCCACCTGTTATAATTCTCATGGCTTGGTTTTGAAGTTTGTTAACTTTATCGAAGTTCGCCTTCGCTGCTGTTGTCCATGCCGCGATGCCATACTCGAGAACTGGTCTCACTCTTCCAGTGTACAGTTTCTTTAGTATGCCTTCGTCTGCTCCCCAGCTTGTGCCAGCAAGTTTCCTCATGATCGCCATTCTTTCTCTGGCTTTCATTCGGTTTCTCTCAATCTGACTTTTCCATGTCATGCGTCGATCAAATGTGACTCCCAGATAGGTTGGGTTGTCGTTTGGCTGCAGGATTTTGCCATTTAGGCTTAATTTGGTACTTTGGGGTTTTAATGAGAGCGAGAATATTGTGCACGTGGTTTTCTCCTCGTTTATTTTGACCAGCCATGAGTTCGCCCACTCTTCCAGCGATGTTAGGGCCGTTTGCATCCGATTTCTTGCTATGGTGAGATTCTTTTCAGAGGTCCACATAGCCAGATCGTCTGCAAACATTGAGCTATGGACTCTTCTTGGTATATTCTCTGTAATATCGTTTATATATACCAGGAAGAGTGTGGGTGACAGTACTCCCCCTTGGGGTACTCCCTGCTCGAGTGTCACCTTTTTGCTCATCTGCCCTTGTACTTGGACTCTGGCCGTTCTTTGTTTGAGGTAGTGGTTGATCCACTTGTACATCTTCCCACAAGCATCACTTCTCCTTAGCTTTACTCTAAGTCCATCCTTCCAGACTTTGTCAAATGCCTTTTCCAGATCCACCCAAACAGCTACTGTGTGTTTCTGTGCCTGGTAGGCATCTTCTATCTCCTGGGCTATGAGGATGACCTGGTCCTCAGTGGATCTGTGCTGTCTAAAGCCGGCTTGCTGTGGAATTAGTATTCGTTTTTCTTCCAGATGCCACATGTCTGGTGTTTATCATCCGTTCCATCAGCTTGCCGACACAGCTCAGTAGGCTTATGGGCCTGTATCCATTCGGATCTGTTTTGTCCTTTCCTGTTTTTGGTACTGGTACCAGTATTGCATCTTTCCATGCCTGGGGTACAATACCCCTTTTCCAGCTTTGGTTCAGGACTGAAAGAAGTTTTTTCTTCGCTGTTTGGCCCAGCCCCATCAGCATTTCGTTTGTTATCCCGTCTTTTCCGGGAGATTTCCTTTTCTTTAGTGTCCTCATAGCCTCTTCCATTTCGCGGATTGTTAGTTTGGCCATCATGTGCTCTTCAGGAGCCGTATTTATGTTTTCGTGTCCCTTTAGCTCTTCGCTAATGTCTGTATGTTTATCTGCAGGGACCTCGATGTGGTTTGCTCTGGCATAGTGATCGACAAAGGCGTTTGCGGCTTTCTTACCTGTGATCAAGTTCTCGCCCTGCTTGATAGTAATTTGTTTATTTGACGGAGTTTCGTCGTTCATGGCTCTGACTAGCTTCCATAGCTTGTTCCCTTCTTTGTCCAGGTTTAAACTTTCCGTTTTATTTTTCCAACTTTCTCTTGCTGTTTGCTTGCGAGTGTGTTTGTACTTCGCCGCGGCGGCTTTGAGGGCGATGTTTGCCTCCATGGATTTTTCTCGTTCTGCCATGTTCCTAGCATTTGTTACTGCATCTTCCGCTTTCTGTAACTCATCATTTTAGTAGGGCTTATAGTTTTTCCTAGCTCCTCTTGGGATGGTTTCAGTGGCGGCTTGCATTATTGCCTTGCTTAGGCTCTCTACCATGGGCTTCATTTTGGTGTTTCGTGTGTTGATGGTTTCACACAGCCCATCTGTCAGGATTGCAAATCTGTCCCAGTCGGCTCGTTTGTAATTCCAACGTGGGAGCGGTTTTGTTTCCTGTGGGCCTACTTCCATGTCAATGGTTAGCCTGATCGGCCTGTGGTCGCTACCTGCCAGTTGGTTTAGCACCTGGCGGTCTATTTTATAGTGTATGTCCTGTGTGGAGAAGGCCAAATCTGGAGTCGAGGTGGTATGCCATGTTCTTGAATAGAAGCTAGGGCTATCCTCCGGCCTATTGATTAGGGAGAGATTTGCATCTATCTCCCAATCTTCCACTTCGTCACCTCTGCTGTCTGTGTCAGAGTATCCCCATCTCTCCGAGTGGCTGTTGAAATCTCCAACTACTATGCAGTTGGAGTCTCTGACCTCCATACTCGAGAGCGATAGGTCTCTGTTTGGTGGTCCGTACAGATTGAAAATGCGGAGCTTCGTCTCTTGAGCCATTATGTCAACTCCTACAATTTCTGCTTGTCCGGTGTGATTGACAGGTACCGCGCTACTCGGTATGCTGTTTCTGGTCAGTATCAGGACCCCTCCTTTGTGGCCTTCTCTATCTAGACGGAAGGTCTGGTATCCTTTGATTGAGAATTTATGGTTATTGTTGAGGTGCGTTTCCTGGATACATGCCACGTCAATCTTACCTTCATGCAGGTGGTGTGTTAGGGAAAGTTTTTTGTTAATGACTCCCTCCGCATTCCACTGTAGTATTTTGAGGGTCTTGAGGTTTTGGCCAATAGACGTTACCCCATAGCCATATGCCTTGACTCCACGACACATGGGTGGGTGACCACCAGTAGTCAAGGATGGGCCCCTTCGAGGCGTGGGGCCCGGCGCTATCGCTGCCTGGCGGGTCTCCTCAGGATGAGCGCCATACGTTTTTCGAATAGGTTGTGCTGCCATCATACTGTGATTTACGTTGCACTGTTTTGTTAGGCTTGCGGCCCCGTGCATCCGATTTCAACAGGCGTTTCTGTAGGGATGCCCTCCTTAGCCTTTGGCTGTCCCCAGCCTATCTGCAAGGCAGCAGTTGTTTACGATCAGAGTTTTCTCTCCTATGGAAGTTGTCTTACCAGACTATCGAGTCTTCACTACTCGTGTCTATAGGGTGCAATGGTGATATGTGATATATGAGATGGACTGGTATACCCGGAAGAGAGGCAGTCCAGTGTGTCTGTATCCCAGGATCGTCACGTCCTGCCAGAAACGTAGCATTTGCATGTGAGTGGGGTATCTCTTTTTCCCTTTATTTTCTTGGCTTCTATGCAGGGATGGTACGCCTAGCATTCCCCGCAACCTGGGGTGTTGACACAGTGGGGCAGGTGTGCAATGTCCGCTGGTCTGCATCTCTTCTGCGTCCAGCATGATAGTTATGGCTGATAACGTACAGAGGTAGATATCGTAGCCGGAGTGCATTTAGCCAGAGGACAAGCCTGGTAATGTCACAGAGATGTTGATCGCCTGGTGTGCGGAAAACTCTCATGGTCAGTGGTTGAGTCTTGACAGTTCACAGTGTGGTGGCTGCTCTACTGTTTTCGACACCCCGACCAGGGTCTAAGTCTTTGGTTGGTGTTTTTTCGCACCCCATCGCCGTATAGGGTGAGTATCAAGCAGTTGTCCGCCCGCTTTGTTTTGCGGGTGGCAAGGACCTCTTACTGTGGCTCTACCTGATAGGGCTGGGGCGCAAGCCCCAGGTCCCGAGCATGTAGGAGCCTCCCATTGCAGTGGTGCTGAGATTTTGGGCGGGATTGCGGCTTACAAGGCTTCGGCCGTAATCCCCCACATGGTAGCCTCGCGCCCTTGGCTTATCAGCCTGGTACGTGAACCAAAGTGTCTGCGGCTGCTCTCGATTTGAGCTGGTTTTCCGTAGCAACGCCCTGTCATTTGTAGGGTAAATCTGACCTGTCTTCAGATCTATTTCCAGCACCCGTTCACTATTTGGTCAGACGAATTTATTGAGGGCTTTTGTTTGTCAATGACCAGGTATTTGAAATCTGCGGTTTCTGCGGAGTTAAACACGATTTCCGTAGCGTTCTTTCATTTGAGTGTTTGAGAGCTGACTTGTCGTCCGTGAGTCTAATACCAGCGTACGTTCATTATTAGACCCAAACGGCAGTGCTCTCGATTTGTCAGTTGTTCTACAGTATTGGCGCGTTTAGTCAAATTAAGCTGCAGGTTCCACACCTGGTGGTGCCCTTCCGTCAATTCCCTTAGCAAGACAATCAAGTTTCTTAAAGGGTAGCCCCAAAAATTTTCGAGGGTCTAATTCCAGCACATGTTCTCTATTAGACCCCACGAAGGTGTACTTTTTGATAGTCATTCTGCAGTATTGGCGTGGTAAGTAAACTTAGGTCTCAGGCTCCACTCCTGATAGTGCTCTTCCGTCAATTCCTTTATCAAACACTGGATGCAGACAAAACCGAGCCACAGGGGACATAACCCCAGATTTCTGGGGGTCTAAGTCCAGCACCAGTTCCATATTAGACCCCAGAAGTGTGGTCTCGGCATGTCAATCATTTCAGTGTTGGCCGTGTTGAGTCAAATTAAGCCGCAGGCTCCACTCCTGGTGGTGCCCTTCCGTCAATTCCTTTAAGTTTCAGCTTTGCCAAACTTAATCAACTTTTACAAGTTTTTTGTGTGGTTTTTTAATGTTTTTTTCCCATAGAAAAAAACACAACATCAAAACCATAACTAGAGACTCTGGCAGATTCTGGGTTTCGCTGAGTAGTTACTTATCAAAAGTGTTACAACGTGTATCCACACCACGACACGCCTAAAGACAGTAAATAACACAGTAAACGCTCTAATACATATATATCATTTATTAACAAGCAAATCATCAGAAATAATATTAACAAAAAGAACAAAGTACTGTTGAAATAGATAATCATAATACCTATATCTATTTATTGAACTACACGAAGGTTTTAGGTACTAGCTTTTATTAACCTCCCCAAACTAACTAACCCAAGATTCTCGCCGCTACCCTCCTTTATCAGCACACTCCACACACTCTCACAAACTCGTCTTCACGATCCACATTATGTACTCTGTCGTTCTGTGCATTCACACACACTCAGATCCCTTCAGTTAGTTTATATGTACATCCACATTCGATCAATTCACGTATACTCACGTGATATGTGCGTTCAGATGAAATTAGATCACGTCACATATAGTCGGAATCACGTACTCACTTGTGGTCCTCGCACTCAGTCGATCTGTGCATACACATACATCAGAACACACAACGTTCCCAAAGTGTTCTGCACAATACCACAGACAATCCCGTATTCTTGCATTCATACGTACTAGATCACTCATCGTTCACTCGGTGTCCTGTACGTACGACACACATTCAGATCTCTTACTGTTCACAAGGTGTCCAACATACACACTTAAAGAGCGATCGACCAAAACCCGAGGTGAATGCTGGTTCAGTCACACTGCAAACTCACACTCAACTCTCACTTTCCTAGTCAGCCTGCTAGCAAGTCTCTCTCTCTCCACGCCAGTCTTCTGAGTTCATCTTTGCCGAGTATTTTATGGTCTCAAGCAACTTCATGGCTGTCCAATGGGCTTCTGTTGGTTGTATGACTTAGCCATCACTCTAATTCGGATCTAACTCCAACTAGTTGTCATTGGATAAATAAATCAAAATTCCTGTCACTCTAATTGTCGTAGCAGGTCGTTCGTGGTGGCCTCTGACTGTCACCGACCTTCCACTTCGCTAAAACGGAACGCCAGAGTGGTCAACTTCCTACCCCCACCTGTACTAGACACATTCTTCCCCTTAACCTCGAGTTTTCTTTGTCGACTTAGTGTCGAAATAGTAAGTGACCTTGGCACACATTCAGGTATCCTTTGTTCCCACAGTCGCCACCCCTATCTCCTCGGCCTTAAACAGCTGGAACTGTTACAAGACCATACGGATTTTATACGACCACCGAACAAAAACACAAAGGGGCATAGCGTACAATAATTGTACACATGGCAGAACAACAGCTCAACTTAATCTATTTTCGTTCTATTCTGTCAAGAATCGATATCACTGCACTTTGGGCAGAGTCATAGGTGTACATTCTTCACAAACAAATGGTGGGGACTTGTGAATACTGCTGGTTTCAGTAGTCAGATGGCTGTATACACTACTGCTTCGTTCTGTCTGACAAAAAGATAGATTGAATAATCATACAGCACGTGGGTTGCAAGCCTGAGTATGACAATGACAACAAGCAAGAGGCAGTCATTGATCAAGCTCAGAAAATAAACTTTATCCATATTCAATATCCCATCCACGCCTTTATGACGAGAACGTCAGTTTGTTCATTTCGAAGGAACCCAAACATCGTCAGGACGGAATATCGACACATGAATCCAAAGCTTAAGGTCTCTGTATCCTCTTACCCCTAATGTCGCATAACTTTTTTGTCTTATCGCCAACACCAAGATAACGAAAGTAACGTTGCAATCTGCTCCCTCAAACCATATATATTTATACTAGTCATTAAATCCCGATATCAACGTTTCGATACAGGAACCAAGTGAAAAATTTGTTATTTATCAACAGTTTGCTCTAACTACACAATTAGGACTAATAAGTTGTACTTTTTTCATCTCATTGACCCTTAAATAATAAGCCTTGGAGTATATGTCTGAACTTGGGATTAAACACAACGTATATAAAAAAGTTAGAGGCAGCGTTTATATCAATAAACCTGGTTCTTATTATGTTGTAGAAGGAGGAGACTCTCGCCCATTTTGGATCGTAGAAGTTGAACCAGGGAATAGTACGAAGAACATAACAAAAACGTGTAAATGAGAATACAACGCAAACCATAAGAAGTGTCATGGTTGTTCTGGATGTGGATCTCTTATTGGCTCCAGTAGACACGAGTCTCTGTCGTTTCTTATTGGTGATGCTAACCTTGATTCCAATGGCTGTACTTCCGACTGCTACAATAATTAAAGGTATGGTATGTGATATATTGTTTATAACCAAATTATTAAAAGATACCACATCGAAGCTTTTGCTGGTAACGTATTCTGAATTTAAGTTAAAGGATACATACGTATTGTAGTTTTTACTGTACTCGAAATTGAACTTAAACCAAAAAGATTGAAATATAGTCCAGGGTAACCAGAACAACGCAGCACAGATCAATGACAGACACGCCCTCTTACGTGTGACTATCATAGATAGCTTGAGCGGATAAAAGACGGCCACCAAACGTTCCAATGTGATCAAGACAGTGACTGTTGTGGACATTCTCATGCAAAACGCTGACGTAACAGTATAGGCAGCCTGAAATATCCAGAGAGTGAACGCTTCGTCAAATGGGAGGACGAGTACGCGGCACTGAACAATACAGCTTTTGCGAGCCAGATATAAATATTGAGAGACATTAAAAATTTCAAGCAAAGTTAAAGTATCGGCTACAGCCAAACCAAGAAGAAAGATATTAGAAGTTTTCTTGAGTCCACTTTTAACCACTACAACACCACTGATAATATTGCCCATAATGCCAACTATGCATATCACTGGAATTAGAACATACTGATTGATCCAGCTCACAGCAACCTCGACGCTTGCAAAACCCGATTCCCTAGATGGAGTAGAAAGACTATTCTGTGTATGTGTAACAACATACGAATTCCAAGTATATGATTTATCGTCTATTGTAGATTGTGGGGTCTCCATTTATAGATGACTTCCTGCTGGCTCACCGTAACATATACTTTGCTTTGTTAATTAATTAAAAGTTAACATGGATATCGTTCTGTGGACATGGGTAATCTATGATAACCCAGAATACGAGTCTCAAAAAGATTCCACTTTTGTCGTTTCTGTGGACATAGATAATGTTTGATAACCTAGAATTCGAGTCCAGCAAACGGTTCCACTCTACACCAACGAACCACGTAATTATTTCTCACTTCTAAAAAATATATCTTATACATTTGTGGTGTTCGACTGGTAACAAAGCACCCAGTTGCTTAGTAGCATATTACTGTTTTGCATTTGAATTACCATCTGTCCCGTTGCAGTTAGTGCCGAATATAAATAATCGGAATCTATGAATCCGATCTAATTTATCACTTCTTTACTAAAAAATTAACAATAAATTGTGTTTATTCTGTTTAAAAAAAATAATTGTTCCCCTTAACAAACAGACAAGGCATTAGGCACAGGGTGAACTCGGAAACATTTCATACCAATTATGATCTTGGGGCATACATTATTTAAGCGTTAGCAAATACGTTATTCGAACTGAAATTTAATAGTTCGACATTTGTGTAAAGACTAGTTCCAAATGGGTGAACAATTCATTATTCCCCACTACAAATGGTATAATTTACCCAACATTGACATTTCGATTTTAGTAGTATTTCATTTACTTCGTCATTATCGATTTGAGTAATGTTTGCACGTCGATCAGCGCCTTATCACCTCTTGCAGAGATTCACAAAACGGGCAAAAGTGGATGATTGCAACGTTTCAGAGAGTACATTACGTCAGCGTCCAGTTTGATATAGAATAGAATATAAATGATAACGTGGCCTTACGCGAATGGGTAGTTATTCTACAGTCTGTGCAAACAGTTGAGAAATCTTAGATTGATGTGCAAATAAAGATAATCACGACATACTTTAAGTGTACAGTGTTCTCCTTCAATCAATATATTATACTTGGATTGTATTTTATTATTGAATGATTATCACATTTAGCTAGTGCATATTTAACCTGAGGTAACCAGGTAGTTGGTGCTACTCACCATATAAAGGATAAAACATTAAGACAGTGAGCCAGATAAGAGCACAATAACAATTTAGAACAACAGATCTAGCAAGCCGAACGGTGGTTTACAACTGTTAAAAAACAAAATGCTCAAGTAAATAGCTAAGTGAGAAACATGCGTAGGATTGAATCGACAACCAGGTTGAAAGACACATCTTTCTTGAGCTGACGTACACTGTGGCTAATTTAGACTTGTGCGACATAGTACTGAAGGTTACAGAGACGGTCTTCTTCACGAAGTACATAGCATATAAGTGTTAGGGTTGGTCGACTGCAAGAAACGGCAATTCGCATAATACACGACGACAAATATATTTTGATAACGGTGTGCACAAGTAGGAAAGAGGACAACAAATGTAGTTGAATCTTTAATGCATCCACTACTTGCAAAGTTATAGTTAGTTTCCACTAACTATGTGCCGGAAATAATACTATTAATTTGACTGCATGACAAGGCAAGAATGCTGACTCATAAAGGCGTATGCGTAGTGTAACGACAGTTTTCTTTGACAAGGAGGGAGGTATTCTGTTAGTAAACTTTCTAATGTCTTACACCGAGTCAAGGACACGGACGAGTTGATAATCGTGGGGGATTTAAACGGAAAGGTGGGAAGGAAGACTAACGTCTGATCAGGCAAATCTTACTGATCGAACATGTTTGTCAGGGTCAGGCAAAATATACTGACCAAGACCCTCACCTCAGCTTCCCCATGACCTTCTTTGGAAACGGGCTGTTTTCATCGCAGGCTGGCTAACGAGGTGAGGGAACAACGTAATCCCCGTAGTAGTGAGCAACATCCAGGTGAAGCCAAGCTTGGCACAACTGGCTGGAGGACCCCGGTCCACCTTCATCAGCACGCTCGATGTCAGTAAAGCTGCAACAAACCGTCACTAAACGTCCTATTTAGGGCGCACGACACGATAATTCTACCCATTTTATGCATTCTTTCAACAACAACGGAACGGTAGGAGATGTAAGAATCTTTGGGAATTACATATTTACTTAAATTCATTATACTGGCTAAGAAGGTTCTATAGTTTATTCCAATCCACCAATACTAAAATACTATGAGCATCCAATTTTATAATGGATTAACTTACAATGCCTCCACCACATCGTGTGGCAATGCACTCCAAGCATTCACCCCTCTCTGATTGAACAAAAAATTTTTGGTCTCTAATCTAGACATGTCTTTAAACAATTTGAAGTTGTGCCCTCTTGTTCTTGTAGTCGATAGTACTTTGAAAAAACGTGGTATAGTCTTATTGATCCTTTCTATTGATTCATTTATAAACGTGTATTAAGTCACCTCGATTTCGTCTTTGTTCTAGACACTGCAGGTCGGTTTTTCAGTCTTTCCTGCTAATTATATTTCTAGAATTCAGTGATCAATTTTACAGCTCTTCTTTGTATCCTTTCTAGCATGTTAATATCTACTTTATGAAAATTACTCCACACCTGAACACAGTACTCCAATGTAGGTCTAACCAATGCATTAAACAGTTTGACTATCATTTCCATGCTCAGATGTTTAATGTTTCTTTTTATCATACCCAGGATTGCATTAGCATTTTTCATTGCCACTGGACTTGCTCACGCACCTTACCTGTATGATATATTATAACAATATGTCCCTTTGAGGTAGGAGGACAACATAAAAGAATGGACCAATCTGTGACCAGAAGAGGCACAGGCAGCGGCCGCTGACAGAGAAGGGTGGCGTTGTAAGGATGTCTTCATGTATGCCCCAACGACCTCACCGGTTACGGGATGACCTGACCTGACCTGAATATTGTTCTCTTCCATCCTGTAAATATATTCCTTATCGAATTTTCCCATGTAGATGACTTTGCATTTCTCTACATTAAACTTTATCTATTAGCTCTCAGGCAATTTTTGAATCCGATCTCAATAGATTTACCTCTGCCTGAGACGAGACCCTGTCGCATAATTTAGTGTCATCCGCGAGTGTTTGCAATCATGGACCCAAAATCTTTGTCAAAATCATTAATAAATAACAAGAACAAAGATAATCCCAATGCCGATCTCTGGTGCATTACACTTGTTACATCACACATGCCACAGTATACAATACTTATTCCCACTATCTGCCTTCTTCCGGTTAACCAATGTCTAATCAACTTGGCAACTCCAATACCGACACCATGTGATTCCAACTTCTGAAACAATCTTTAATGAGGTATTATATCAACAACTTTTGCAAAATCACGATAAACAACATCCCCTGGCTCTCCACCATCTAACATGTTGGCAACCGCCTCCATGAATTCCAACATATTGTTAAGCACGATCTCCCCTTAGGAAGCCCATGCTGACTCTTCTTGGTGAGATTAAATTAGCCCAAGTGTATAACTATGTTGTCTTTGATAACTGACGCAAACATGTTACAGAGTATGCTCGTCAAACTTGCTAGTCTATTTTGGGTTGAATCTGATTTCTTGCTCTTTAGGAACAAGGGGATCACGCCTACATCTTTCCAATCCCTAGGAACAATCTCCTTTTCAAGATTGAGAATAAAATATAGCCAATGGTTTTGCTAACAGTCTCTAAGTACAAATAGTAATTTTTGATGAATACCGTCTTGAACCAGACATGTATTCACTTTACCACGCAGACATGGCTTCACTTTACCACGCAGCCATGGCTTCACTTTACCACGCAGACATGGCTTCACTTCACCACGCAGACATGGCATAAATGGGACGATCTTCAGACGCCATCTCAAATAGATTTCATACTATTCCGAGTACACACTCGTCACTGTGTCACAGGCTGCAAAGTGATTCCCAATTTGAGTATAAATACTGACCAACAACCAGGTGTACTTTACTTTCGTCGAAGTGTGCAGGATACTAAACGTGGCCTTGCCTCAATGAGGTAATTAATACAAGACGACTGACAAATATATTAGTACGGGAAAACTTCAAATGGCAGAGAAATATTAAGATATGTCACATAGAGATGGAGTAGGGAAGAATGCAAAAATTCAAGTCCGCTATACTGAGTGGACTAAGGGGTGTAATAAAATTAGAAAAAATTTAATTAGAAAGAAACGGTCGATATGGTGGGATGAAAGTGTTGAGGTGGCAGTCAAAGACATAAAATATCTTTCAAGAAATGGCTGCGATCTCCAGGCAGACTAAGACTATGTCACTTAAAAATAGACTAGATGTAAAGCTAGAGTAATTGTATATCAGGAAAGAGAAAGTACTTGTTAGAAGTATAGGAAAGTATTGAGTAAGCTATGTTCAACATCTTCCAGAGCTATTTACAGAACAATTCGTGCGTTGCGGTTCAGGGATGAACAATACACTGTTACGCAGTGGTCTATGCCAAAGAGGGGAAACCACTCAATGAAGTTGAAAGGATAAGTGACAGACGGGAGGAGTATTTCACAGACATACGTATCCCAAATGCACAAGCACATAACAGTATAGACTATGTGCAACATCGTTCATTGGTACAAATCCCAAAATATATTGCGCATAACGACAGATTAATACTCGAGCAAAAAGTCATTAAGACAATTAGAAGAAACCCTAACTACAAGGCCCTAGGTGTAGACAGAAGATGCCATACAAGCTTGTCACGATATAGTAGTAATATGGCGCACAAAGAACTTGAATCAGGCGTGGATTGAAGGGAATGTATCTGGTGATTGGCAAAGAGACATGGCGGTACCTATTTGAAAAAAAACCTGAGCAGCAGAAACGATTGCAGTTCCTATCCCTACTACGTCACGTAAGACAACTGTTCGCACGGGTCCTTGAACAGCGAGTAGTAGCTATTGTGGAGTCATTGCTCAGTGATTCATAATCAGGATTCCGGAAAAGCAGAGATTTGCACTGATGCTATTGTTACGCAGGTGGCCTTCGTTGATCTGGAAAAGGCGTTTGACAACAGATGTAGGTTGTGGGAGGTAATGCGGAGATAGGGTGTGGAGGGTCAATTACTATATGGCATTCGTGCCTCGTACGTAAACAGCGAAGGTGCAGTACATACAAATGCCGGTAGAACAAATTGGTTTCCAGTGCTGGAGGCATACATTAGGGGTAAGTTATTTCTCCACTTTTATTCATAATTTATATGGATAAAATCACACAGTTGGTTAACTTCCATGAGGAATCCCTAAATCAACTGTAGTTTCTGATGATCAGTCATCTTTTACCAAAATGGAGTGAATCTACAACACCACCCAATTAATCTTAATTTTGTTTGTAACAATTATGAGATGAAGATCAACACAGACAAGACCGAGACAATGATGATATCGAGTGAACACGTGCAGAAAAGTGTCCACAACAGTGACACAAATATCAAGCAAGTAAGGGAGTACTTAGGTAGTATGTTCACTAATAACCGCAGAGTGGACGGAGAGATCGCACATAGCATTCAGACGGCATGCAGTGTTTCCTATCATTGCACATATTTTGAAACACCTTAGATTGCTTCTTTCAACCACGTCGAAGCTGATGCATTCACTACAGCACAGCCATGTAGAAAATGGCGCAAAAACAATATTCACAATAATTTGTAGAAGAAACTTTTAATTTTTGGAGTGATTACAAATTTAAAAAACAAAAACAGAAACGAATTTAATAAAGGTAAGGGTATCATGGGGAAAAAAACACCATTTTGTTAAAAAGATGTCGATGTGGATTTAGTAGAGAAAGAGAGAAAGAGAGAGAGAGAGAGAGAGAGAGAGAGAGAGAGAGAGAGAGTGAGAGATAGAATGAGAGAGAGAGAGAGAGTTGGGGCGGATTGTTCAGAACAAGAGAAATTAGCATGGCCGAGGATTGTCATGTATTTAATGAAAGGCTGTGCTGCACAGGGAACTGAAAACCTTTTAATTGATTGATTAATTGAATGTACTTACAGTATTGTGTGTTAGAAATATCTCTTTTACTTGACAAATTGTATCTGATTGATGTCGAATTTAAATAATATTATCCAGAGTACACCTTGTTACTTTAAACTTCGAGTGGACATAAGGGTAAGTCTTTACTTTTGCTAACATAACGGTTATGAATGCTTGTGATTCTTGTAGCTTGCTTAGTACACACAATCCTGATGGGGTTCTCTCATGGACACCGAATGATGACGTGAAACTAAAAATAGAAACATTTGTATGTGAGATGCTTCCGATAAATCACCGTAACAACTTACCAGAATCATATTTCACGGTTATGTTTCAACATTAAAATCGGGGTAACCAATGTTATACTCAAGGAAACAGTCCAGGGAACAATAAAGAGAAGAAGACACAGGTGCTGTGAGCATATAATGTTCAGAAATGGGCTGGATAACGTTTGACATATACAGCAACACTGGCGATAGCCAGACAATTCATTGAGATGTAATGTCCCAAATATGTGATAGATTATTGAAAAGCGGGGCGAGAATCCATAATTCATTGTTGTAGATCCGATTACTGGAAAACAAAGACAACAGGCAAATGAACCTAGCAGGTCAACCAAAACAACAGGTTTATCACCTGTATCTCTCCTCACTAGATTTCAATTCTGTACAAAAAATGATCTCTACACCGTCAGAGGTAGAAGAGAATCGACTTAGAGAAGACATGTTCGGGAAACTGTTTTGTCAGAGAAAGATCGAGAGCATGAGAACAGAGGAGTACAGGCTAAACATTTTGACCCACAATAATGAGGTAAATGAGACAGCAAAGAGTTTCCGAGGTCTGACATTGGTAAATGACAAACGGATGTGTACGGAGTTCATGGTATACGTCTCAGAGGCAGTAAACATGTCATGATGAGACGATGAAATAAAAGTAGACATTAACCGTGTGATGAATGTAATATGTAGTGATTAAGATTGAGAGCAGTGAAAATGGCTTGATTGGGAAAGAAAGAAGTAATACTGGATATGTTTGAAGGAAGCAACAATAGTTTTCACATGTTTGAGAAAAGTAATATAGGTTCCGATATACCAGACTAATGGTTTTGGTATGTTTAAAAAGCCTAGGAAAAGTTTCGATTTGTCTGAAGAAAATAATTAATAACGGCGTAGTTATGTCTGACTGAAATCTCACGTCCAATACGCAGGATTTTTACTCATTTTTGTGGGATTAAACTCGGGTGTATATCTTCTTCTTCTTCTTCGTACGCAGTCAGACAGTAACCATTATTTTTTCGAAAAAAGCGGTGGTCATCCTGAGGCTGTCGACACTGCCATAGAGCTTGTCTTGCAGTTCCACTGGTGATGGCCACATCTGCTCTCTCTGATCCTCGTATGTCGGGCAGTTCTGCAGCAGATGTTCAGTGGTCATTTTACCGGTACCACAAGTGCATTCGTCAGTAGCACCTATCTTCAGTTTATTGAATAAATGGTATCTCAGTCTGTTGTGGAGTCTGAAGACCACCACCTGTTCTCTTCTGTTCAACTGGAAATACGCATCATTTTTTGTAAAGCCAGAGCATGTTTCCCATTTGGCCATGTATATAGCCCTAATAAACCTTTTGGACTCTTCGAAGACCACACTAGAATATGGTTGTGGTAACCTTGCAGATACCGAAAGTAACTTACATTGGAAAGTGTTTTACAATGTGACAGTAAAAATGGAACGACATTGATTGCGTCATTTGTTTTCTTTTGTGTCGGACATTCCTACAAAACGCATTTCGCACGCTTGTTCTTACATTCTTTGTTTATATTAAGCATAGCAGTGACATTTTCATTTGATTATTTTCAGTCCGAAAAAAGCTCTGTCGTAGGTCGAGCAGGATCGAACTGCAATCGGACAGCAGGTTAACGAGTCTAACTCAAAAGGACGTCAAAATGTCACATTCCAATAAACATGACGGCAGGGAAGGCAACGCTTTGTGGGAGAATGAACGCGTGTAAGCAGATAAAAATTATTGTGACACTTATTAGGTAGGCACCAAAAATGGAATTGATTCCACAACACTAGATTAGCTTCTATCTAGTGAGTGACGACACGGGATTCGACACTAGATTAGCTTCTATCTAGTGAGAGTGACGATACGAGATTCGACAACGCCAGATTAGCTTCTATCTAGTGAGAGTGACGATACGAGATTCGACAACACTAGATTTGCTTCTATATGGTGAGAGTGACGATACGAGATTCGACAACACTAGATTTGCTTCTATATGGTGAGAGTGACGATACGAGATTCGACAACACTAGATTTGCTTCTATCTGGTGAGAGTGACGATACGGATTCGACAACACTAGATTAGATTCTCCTCTTCTTCTTCTTCGTTCGTTCTCAATCTCCCGCTACCAAACCCTGAAAGGGCTTAAGTAGCAGAATGAAGTCCAGAGAACGGAATGCGTTGTGTCGTAGTTTACAGCTTGACTGCGATATTTGCACCTTTCGGTCCAACACATCCGACTTCAGCAAGCATTTTTTGAGTATCGGGTTAGCATTCCCTCTTCGATCCCTTCTTTTTAGCCAGTCTGTCCTGCTGCAGCCTGTCATCCAGGATCACCGCGTGGAGGTGTAGAAGGGTCTTGGCAGCTCTGGCTCGCTGGCCCTGACGCTAGCAGTCAGCTATGGGTTGCTGACCACAGCAGTTCCTGCACTGCTCAGCATCTTGATCCCGATTAGATTCTATCTAGTGAGAGTGACGATACGGGATTCCAAAGTACCTAAAATTGAGATGCTGTGAACATATTTATGAAACAAATCATGGTGCATTTTATTCACGAATTTCATTTTATCAGAAAATGTTGGGCATACGCAATCAAGTATGTGGATTATACAGGCGTGTGTGTTGTAGGCAATATTTTGCAGTAAGTAATGGCTCAGATACACTTGAATGAAGATTTAACAGTTTAGAGATGTGTAAATGAAGATATAATAGTTTAGAGATGTCTAAAAGAGGATATGACGATTTAGATATGTCTAAATGAGGTAATTAGTTAGATATGCCTGAGGTATTAACGGTTTATATGTGTTAAAATGAATATACAATGGTTTAAATGTGTCTAAATGAAGATATATCGGTTAAACGGTGTCTAAATATGAGGTAATAACGGGTTAACGGTGTTTAAATGAAGGTATAGCGACGGAAAGCGGTCTGAGTTATTAACTGAAATGTGTCTAAATGAAGATAAAGCGACGAGGAGGTGTCTGAATGAAGTAATAATGAGTTAAAGGTGCTTACATGAAGATATAGCGGGTTGGATATGTCTGAATGACTTAGTGATGGTTGTGATATGTCTGAATGACTTAGTGATGGTTGTGATATGTCTGAATGACTTAGTGATGGTTGTGATATGTATGAATGACTTAGTGATGGTTGTGATATGTCTGAATGACTTAGTGATGGTTGTGATATGTATGAATGACTTAGTGATGGTTGTGATATGTCTGAATGACTTAGTGATGGTTGTGATATGTATGAATGACTTAGTGATGGTTGTGATATGTCTGAATGACTTAGTGATGGTTGTGATATGTATGAATAACAAAATAATGATATTTCTAAAAGATACAAACATGTTGGAGTGGTCCTGTTTGTAAAAAACTGTAATTAAAAAAGTTTTAAAAAAGTAAAGATCCCGTTACGCCATGCTGGGCATAGGAAAACGGTAATAAGAGAGTAGAAATGCTTGAAATAATTAATAATGACTTGTTTATGGTTTGAAAACAAACCCATTAGTAATGCCAGGCATATTTTTTATATGATTTAAAGATATTTTTTTCCAAAGTATTAGTTTGGATGTGTTTGATTAAGGTATGTATGCTTTGGATTTATTCTGCAGAAGCAATTTTGGCTTTGATCTGTTTGAATAATATATTTTCGCTTAGGCGTTTTAAAAAGGGGTAGCGAATGTTTGCATATGATCTGGAGAAGAAAACAATTAATTAAATGTTTTTGGAATAATTTTTGAAAGTGTTAATAATGCATTGGTCATTTAGAAAAAGAAGACGAAGAGGCAGAAGAATTATAGAAACAGAGAGAAAAAATAATTACAACAATAATTAATATAATTATATTTAAATAATAAAGAAAGCAAAACAACAATACACCAAAAAATAAAACAACCACAACAAAACCAATGAATATTTGCAACAAAATCTGTATATATATATATAAATGTAAACAAATACATATATCTATGTATGCCTGTGTCCACAAAGTTAGTTGTCCATCGTAAACAATAATGGCGACATAATGAGACATATGTGTCTCGATGATGCATCTTGTGCTGTATTTGGATTATTGTGAGGAAGTAGCTGCCTTGGTCATCCATCTCCTTGTCTGATCTCGAGCTACCTTGCACCTAGGACAGGACATAAATCAAAACAACTGGAGATAACTCAGGATGCAGGTACTCTGGTTCCACCTCCCCTGAGATGAGGTGTTGCTAGAAACTATATGTTGATATAATGAGAGAGAAGCGTCTTGTAAACTAAACATTGCACGAGACAGTAAAGTACACAAACACACACACATCCTCCCACTCTTCTCCCTTAATCCTTAACTTATGTAGAATCATGTACTCTATAATTTACTATAATTCTTGATCTGCAAGTCAGCTATTCTTATTTGTATCATTATTAATTGTTGCTGTTATTAAGCATGTTTGAATATACAAAGCGTGTTCAAATTAAACCGGACCAAACCGCAACTAGTAAACATACGTACGATGCGAATGATGACGTCAATTCCGGCATAAACAGCATATACCAACCGTCAAGTTTGCAAAATTGCATTATCCTCTGACTTCTAGTTTCCTCAGAAGATCGTTGACAAAATGGCGGGTGTGATACGGAATCCGCCTAGAGTTGATCAACGAGCGGTGATTCGGTATCTAGCAGTTGAAAGATGTCGATCAGTAGACATTCATCGCAGAATGCAGGCAGTTTATGGTGACAAAAGTGTGTAGGAGACAACAGTGGAAACTGGACAACGAAGCTTAAAGAAAGACGTGAGTTAACGCAAGATCTTCCGAGACCAGATGAGGAGCATATTGTTGCGTCAGAAGACCTCATCCCCAAAATCGATACATCAATTCGCCGGAGCTTACGTTAGCTAGCAGAGGAATTCGCATGTATTTTAGCGATGACACCTTCTGACGCAACAATTTGCGCCTGACGTGATCTCGGGAGATCTTTCGTTAACTCACTTCCTTCTGTAAACATCGTTGTCCAGTTCTTCACTGTTGTCCTCGACACACTTTTGTCACCATACACTGCTTGCATTCTGCGATGAATGTCTACTGGTCGACATCCTTCAGCTGTTAGAAACCGAATTACCGCTCGCTGATCAACCCCTATGTTTTCAACTATCTGCCGAGGAAACTATGAGTCGGATGATAATAACATTTTGAAAACTTGACGGTTGGTATTTGCTGTTTACACCAGAGGTCACATCATCATGCGCATCGTACGTATGTTCACTTGTTTTAGTTTGGTACGGGTTCATTGAACACACCTCGGGGCTACTGCTTGCTATTTATACATTATTTGAAATATTTCCTTGTTAGCTTACCTGCATAACTAACTTTAGATTTTTCTTCTATGTCAGGACCTGTTGCACGTCAGATAATCAGCCTCAAGTAATGTCAACATATACCACTTTACAGAATGTACCATCCAATGTACAAAAAGGACCACAAACAACAGCCACAACTACACCCAAAAATGGCAATTTGACGGAAGTAGACTACTTGAGAAAAAGGAAACGAAATACATGTAACAGAAGTGACTCTACGACAAAAATACAAAACAAAACAATGGCAGACAATATAGAGTTTCAATGTGAACCAAACCTGACACAGAACAACACAGAGTATGTAGTGAGTACACAAGGCAGAACAACAGCCGAAGTGAGTCTGCTATTTCTGTTATGTTCTGTCAAGAATCGACGCCAATGCACTGCTGGAAACCTGTAGATGTACATTCTGTCTCTTCAAATGGCGACAAGTGTCGATATTGATTGCTCAAGCAGCTATCTGGTAATACACATTACTGCTCCTTCCTCTTAGACACACCTTCACGTATGTCCAAAGATTGACTTTTAACTTTTTAATCAATCGTAGTGACAACATCCAAGAGGCAGGTATTGATGGATCTCACAATTTCAACCCGATTCATATCCGACGTCTCCACTTCAGGTACCTTAATTATTAGAACGTCAGCTCGTTTACTGTCATGAGCCCCAACCTAACCTGGACTGTTATTCACACAATTCTTCGAAGATTTGAAGCCTCAATGTCCTCTATAAACTAATGCCGTCGTAACCAGTCCTTCTGCACCTTCTTTAGATCTTAACGTCAACACTTAGATAACGACAGTCAAGTTGCAATTCACGCCTGTGAAGCCTTACCACGAACCAAACATAACCATAAATGACCAACGTCTCCAAGCAGTTGTTAGATTTACCTTCTGACTTTGATCTTTCTCCAAGCAGTTGTTAGATTTACCTACTTACATCGATCTTTCTCCAAGCAATTGATAGATTTACTTACTTACAACGATCTTTCTCCAAGCGGTTGTTAGATTTACCTACTTAAAAGGTCTTTCTCCAAGCAATTGTTAGATTTACCTACTTACATCGATCTTTCTCCAAGCAATTGTTAGATTTACCTATCTACAAAGATCTTTCTCCAAGCAGTTGATAGATGTATCTATTTACAACGATCTTTCTCCAAGCAATTGTTAGATTTACCTACTTACAACGATCTTTCTCCAAGCAATTGATAGATTTACCTACTTACAACGATCTTTCTCCAAGCAATTGTTAGATTTACCTACTTACAACGATCTTTCTCCAAGCAATTGTTAGATTTACCTACTTACATCGATCTCTCACAAAGCAATTGTTAGATTTACCTACTTACAACGATTTCTCACAAAGTTTGCAAATATTGAGCATGAGTTGCACAACTAGATTGCCTAGGCACGTTCTGTTTTTGGAAGACTATGAGTATTTGTTTGGAACCGACAAGGAATCAGTTTTGTCACCAATATCGGGTTGTTGTGATACCCACCCTACTGCTCGCCGGCAAAACATGGAGAATCGTTAACAGACATGCCAGGAAACTTAACCATTTCTTCATGAGCTGTCTCCGCTGATTGCTCTTTAGAATTATTGGCATAATAGAGTATCCATGTTTGGTCTTGCATAATGCAAGACTATGTGTGTATCTATGTGCTGAACAGAGTCGCTAAGCTAAATGGACTGAGTACGTTGTTCGGATGCACGATTTGTGAATCCAACAGCAGCTTCAGTACAGTGAGCCTAGACAAGACAAACGACGTCAGCGGCACAGAAGAATCTTTAGGATGACTCAATGAAAGTGTCTCTCAACAGTTTCAACATTGATGTCAATCATCTTCTGATGCATATTACACTCTGCCTGACAATACCATCCCACAGTGCGCTCACGCCGCTGAGCGGACATAATCGCTAATTCTCAGAGAAGGCGCACTGCCCAAAGGACAAAATGTGCAACATCCCAAACACTAAATCCAAACAAGTATGTCACACGTTTATCCCAAGTGCTACCCCCGTTTGTAGGTAACAGAAGACTGTTCAGCCCTATACTGATTTTCATCATCATCATCATTTAGCATGTCCTGTGCAGCACGTCGCTCTTTTTTAAACAGCCGATCTGAAAGACACTCGACTCCTGACCAGCTCTCAAGCCTCTGTCATTGTCAACCCTAGAGCCTCTGTAATGTCACTTGCCCATCTTCTCCGCGGTTTGACTCTGCCTCTTTTGCTAGGTATCCTACCCTCCAGTATCGTTCTTTCCAGGCCTCTTTTGCTAGGTATCCTACCCTCCAGTATCGTTCTTTCCAGCCTAATGGGACGTTTGATGTGGCCAAAGTTAATTTCCTAATCGTAATGTTCTTCTCTTGCCAGTTTTGTTTTATATCAAGCTCTTGTAGGAATTCAGCGGTTTTTTTTTCGCTAACCAAGTTATTTTGATCACGATCCTGCAACGTTTTAACTTGAAGGATTCAATTTTCTTCCGAACAGTTCGGTTGATAATGTTTCGCATTCGTACGTTCCTACCGGGAAGATGCGAGTCCTTAGAATCTATTTTTTTTAATTTTCCTAGTGTTCTATCATAAGTGTTTCATTTTAGTTGACCTTGGCACTGTCAAGGCTATTCTTTCCTTATTTATTTTAAGCAATCTTCGTTGTTGCTTATAGTCGTGCCTAGATATTCAAAACTTGTAACGTTCTGAACTTGTTGCTTTAGCTCTGGTTTTCGTCTTGTCCGTGCTCAGTATCTTCATCTTATCAGTGTTTATTGATAAATGTGTTTTCTCGTTGTGTCGTCTAACCGATAGGATCATCTACTCCAGCCTCTGCAGCGCTATCGGAGAGAACAACTGCATCATCTGGATATCTTAGTTCATGTATTTCATTCACGCTGATCGTAAACGGGTTGAACTTTTCATACTCTTTATCGTGCTTGACATTGCTCATAACTTTTTTTCTACATAGATAAATATTGATCAGATAAAAGGAAAGTACGCATTCTTGCTTTACTCCTTTGTAGCACCTCCAACCCGTTCGATATCTCCCCAGCTATCCTGGTCATTGCTTGTTGTCTATGATACAGTGTTTCGACAGTCGAATCAGGTCTGTCATGATTTTTCATAGATCTTAGTGTCGCACATAGTCAGAAGCCTTAATTTAGATTGAGACTGGATTCTCCAATAACATCTCTACACTGTCATTCTCTTCGAGGAATGTAGACATGAACCACATCCATCTTCTCAGACCAGTGTGTGGGGACAGTCTTGAAGTACATGTGCTGCTGTTACGTTTGTCGAGCTGCAGTATCATGAACTCATGGTACCTATCTTGAATTTGGAGTACAGGTGATGCTTCATTCTGTTGTGGTCAGTTCGGAGACGAAGTATCTTCTGTTTTTCTCTTCGTTCTCAAACTCCCGTTATCAAGCCCTGAAAGCGCTTTGCAATCATCAACATCTTGTCCAGAGAACGGAATGAGTTGTGTGATAGTTTACAGCTTGACTGCGATATTTGCACCTTTCAGTCGTGCAAATCCAACTTCAGCTGGCATTTTTTGGCACCGTTTTAGCCTTCTTTCTCCAATCACTTCTCCTAAGCCAGTCTGTCATGTTCCAGCCTGTTATCAAGGATCATACACAATGGTCTTGGCAGTTTGTTGTTGCTGGCCCTGTTGATAGCTGTCAGGTCGGGGCTGCTGACCGCTGTAACTCATGCATCGCTTAGCATCACGATCCTGGGAATGGAGTATGATAACCTATTTTCTCTCGGAAAATTGTTAGTATCTGTCATCTGTATTTACCGTATACTTCTTCCTGCTTCTTTACTATGCATCGCCCTTTCAGTATGGCTTTTGCTACTTTGGAGTTGATCAGATGGTTCTTGTTACATTTTCAAGTACATAATATACTCGAAGATTGTTGGCAAATGTGTAATATATATATTTATAATTGTGGTTATCTTCACAAACATGTGGCTGTCTTATCTTCACGAATGCTTCGGTACCCGACAACATGTGACGCTCGATAGAATGAAGCTCACATTTCAGTGTGACAAAAACTCATGTCTACTCCACCTCCTATACAGAACATTGAGCAGAGGAGAAAAATTATGTTGGAGAGTTTCTTGCGCTGAAATATTACCTTCATTATTTCAAACATCATCTATTGTTGCTACACTTCCCAATCTTAAACGCGTGTTGGCTTGAGCTGAAATGGATAGGGTTCCCCAGTTTTGATCTCCACACGATATATACTGTTCCAAGAGCTCTGAATTTGTTGGACGATTTTCTTCTCTAGTCTAACGTCAACTCTCTTAAGCTAAATAAATACAATTTTTCTCGTGAGGTGACAAAAATATTCAATAGATGAAGAGCACATATTATTGGTTTGTTCTGAGATTATTTTGAAAAATAAAAAACATGTCCCACACCCATACAAGTTGTGGCGTCATATTTCTGTTCTCTCTCATATTCCATACTCTGTTCATCGCCTCCCCCTCCCCGTACTCACCATTATTACACTTTGTTACACAATTTGAACCATCTTCTAACATTGCGGCATGTATGTGAATAATCTCTTATTACCTTTTCATTTCAAATTTTCGAATCACATGGTAAATTTATATTTTCAGATCTTGTCATAGTATGCAATGCTTTTTAAATGTAGGTACCATTTTAGTGCATTATTGCATTTCGAACAAAGATTTTTTTTTTAAATAACTTGTTCAGGTTATTTATAGTCATTTCTAAATTAATGTAGTTTCATTTATTTATAAGCTATCCATACCATTAACATTCTATTAGTAAACGCTGAATGGTATTGTATTCAGTGCATACGACATCTATCGTTTCTTCTATTCTATAGTCGTCTAGCCCTAATTTGTTGATGAGTACTGGTTTGATTACTTCTGTTTTCAACTGCCCTTTAGTCTGTCTTTTATTGTTTGGATTGTGTTATAGTTTGTGAGAATGCTATCTTACTGTTATTAACCCTGGCTTTTGCCACTTATTCTACTGAGTGCATTTTAGTGGTTATATTCTAATTTGCTAATCATTTCTTCTATTTATTCGTACCAATTGGTTTTTATCTTCTGGTTCTTTACCTACTAAAGCCCAATTGAATGTGGGGATAAAACTGCTTTTTGGTGTTAGAATATATTTAATTTTAAAACTTTGTCAACAGTGTCAGGCATTTGGTTTCCATGTGTTCTCTTGAACAGTTACTTTCATTAAATAAGCCCGATGAGAATTTGCGGCAGTTTATAGTGCACCAAATCACCACTTTCATACTGGAACTCGAACTTTCACAGACAGACAGACACACACACACATATAAGCAAAAAGACAGACAGACAGGCAGAACGACAGACACACAAATAGACAGACAAAAAGACAGTGTGTCAGACAGACATAGACAGACAGACACACAAACACACACACACACATACACACGCATGCATACTTACATACGTAAAGTAAAGTAAAGTAACCCATAGCATTACTGCCGTAGGGGTGTAAGGTGTTAGCAATCTCACATTTCAAAGGCTCGGCTATATGAGGGCTGTTGCCATCTCCTCTTCCTCGCCGCTTTTACTTCCCGGACTGAACCGGTACCCATTTAAGGCTGGGTCGATCCGGGAGCCATTGCGGTCTGAAAAAACATTACCGCCTCAACTGGGGAATGAGCTCAGGACCACTCAGATGCGAAACCAATGCGCTAACCACTGCGCTACGTGGCTCTCTGTACATATGTACTAGATGCTATTTAATGTTAACTCAACAATCTTTACTGCTAAACGTAACTTGGCAACTTGACCAGGCTCACGTGTACGTGACAAAAATTATCATACAGCACTGGTATAAGTCATCATACAACAATGATAGAAGTCATTATCTAACACTAATAGAAGTCATTATCCAACACTGATTGAAGTCACCATCCAACACTCAAAGAAATCGTTATTTAACAACTAATAAAAGTAATTATTCAACAATGATGGAAGTCATTATCCAACACTGATTGAAGTCATCATACAACACTCAAAGAAATCGTTATTCAACAACTAATAAAAGTAATTATTCAACAATGATGGAAGTCATTATCCAATACTGATTGAAGTCATCATACACCAACTGATAGAAGTCATTATCCAACAACTGATAGAAGTCATTATCCAATAACTGATTGAAGTCATGATACAACACTGATGGAAATCGTGATCCAACAACTAATACAAATCATCATCCAACAATGATAGAAGTCATTATCCAAGACTGGTTGAAGTCATCACACAGCAACGGATTTAGTCATTATCCAACAACTGATAGAAGTTATTACACAACAACTGATATAAGTCATCGTCTAACAACTGATAGAAGTCATCGTACAACAATGATGCTATTCATTATGCAACAACTGATAGAAGTCATCATACAAGAACAGATGAAATTCATTATCCAACAACTGATAAAAGTCATCATCCAACAACTGATAGAAGTCATCATACAAGAACAGGTGAAATTCATTATCCAACAACTGATATAAGTCATCATCCAACAACTGATAGAAGTCTTCTTACAACAACTGATAGCCGTCATCATCCAACAACTGACAGAAGTCATCATACAACCTGTGGCGTGTCGGCAATGGGCTTGTAGGACTAGCCTGAACAACCCAAACGAATATTTGGTTGTTGCATTGAACTACATTTATTTGGTATCTCTTACACGTTACATGGAATTTAACCGAACCAAAAAGGTATATACAAATAACATTAACTTGTATTCTAATGTGCCTAGAGATTGTAAAATAATTTAACCTGCAAAAACAGTTTTATATATACATATATATTTGCTTGACTTCAAATCAGCAACTGATAAACTGTATATGTGTTTTCACTATGTGTGATATGCGTGATATATGTGCGAAATGAAATATTTAAGAAAGATATATGGTGTTGACAAAAGCGATACAATGCGACATAAGGACATTAGAAATTTATTGACAAATTCGCATTGTGCAAATTCGATTTCTGGGAAGAAATTTAAGTGGTTTGGGCAACTCATGTGAATGGAACGATGAAACCCATCTGTGCTACTATTTGTCATAATGATCTGGATTCATGTCAAAGGGCAGACTGCGTAGCGGGTGAGTAGATTACACCGGTGTGATTCAACGACGACAGCGGCTTACAATTGCAGATGAAAAACACTTGACACCATAGAGACGACTTAAGCTTCCTGCGCGACATAACGGTACAATTGGGGGACAATCTCAACTTAACTGATCTTTACCTATATACATACATATATATATATATGGCGAGAGGGGACCTTCTCGGTACTGTAAGCAATCTCAGGGAACACAACACCCATATCGATTTTACCGTACTGTTGCTTGTTGCGACTTATAATATCTAGGTAACACACATTCTAAAGACAAATGTTACAAATGTATCAATAATATTTATCTCAAAGATCCAAATAATAATTGTTTTAACAAAAGTAATTATTATATTGAATATCATTTAGCTCTATGGAGATTGGGGAAGCTCAACTTGTTTCTTTGAGCTGGCTCATCAAGAATTTAAAAAATATCTCATCTGATGTTGTCAAAGCTAGCAGTAAAGTAGCAGGCTACACAACGTTCGGGGGTTTCAATTTTAGCAGTTGAGCTACATTACGAATGTATTCAAGTTTTAGAAATCTAAAACAGATTGAGCAACAAGTACAACAAAGGGTAGAGCTAAAAATTTTAGCCACATCCTACTTCTTGAATATAAGTTCTATTCGTCTGGTTTTCTCGGCAAATAAATCAAGATATACCGTCGTTGAACGAATGTTTTGTTTTCAATTTTGAAATCAGTGTCTTTTTAATAGATATCAGTTATAGGGCAGATAGTCTATTTTCCATCTGTGAATTGACGTAAATAGGTCTTAATTCTGAAAAAGACCGTTCACTGGAGGCACTGGTAGCTGGAATGGTCACAACTTGTAGTTGGAATTGTCACCATAGGATTAACAAACTTTTACACTTCAGGAACTGTGTCACCTATTTCCTCCATACACAAGTATTTCTGCAAATCAAAAAGACTTTTATGACAAGATTCTTGGTTTGCATACATTGCCGAATGTTTGCCTCTTAGTCGTGAAAATTAAAAATACTGTCCATATGATGTTTTCAAGGAGGCAAAATGTTGTTCTGTAAATTTCGAAAATGTTGCGGAGTCTAAAAGGGTCGTGAATTGAAGTTGTCTAACATCTGAAAACCGTTGCTTCATTTTAGCGTTGACTGTATCAATAACCTCTTAGTAGTCTCCTATATGATCCTTTGTGATTATCTGAGACATCATCAATTCGTAGTCTTTTACTACAATGTTCATTTTCATTGCATCTCTCAAGTTGCAATTAAAAAGTATCAAAGTTATTTCTCATGCCATCTAGACACTGTGGCGAGTCCTTTATTCAGTTTATGCAGTATCCAATGCTAGAAATCTTTGCCTTAAACACCTCAAATATTAAATCCACTTGTGGGAAAGCGGAAGTGAACAGATGAAGCATAAAGTCATTAAACTCAAATCCGTGTAACGAAGCGTTGAAGGCCATTGTACCATTATAGGTCTCGATGTCCCAGTGATCTCTGTGTTCAATTTTTAAATTAAAAAGTCGAAAAATATATTTTTTATACTCACTCCAACACTGTAGAGACCAATATACTATTATAGTTCCACCGTGCTGTCGAAGACGGATGTGTCAGACCGAAAGGTGCAAATTTCGAAGCCAGGCTGTAAACATTCTCCGACCTACATCTAGCAAAGCCTCGTTCAGGGCTTGGAAGTGGGAGATTGAGAACGAACGTAGAAGAAGAAGAAGTTGCACCGCATTGGTGATACTTTTGGAAACCTTTTTCTGACTGCCTGATCAAGAGAAAATGTTCGTTTAGACCATTGGGAAAAATATGAAGCAAGCACAGATAGCATTGAGAGCAATATTTTGCATTAATTTGTATGCCATATACACTGTTCTTTAAGACCAGGTTCATTTTATGGGCGTAACTGTGGACAAACAACTCTTGACTGTACTTGGCTTTTACCTGAGCTTGCAACCCGTTATGCTGCACCTCCCACCCTCACCCCACCTACCCCCCTTCACACCCCCACTCTAACCCCCCGCCATTGCTGCAGTACCATCATACTCTTCTTCTTCTTCATCGTACGCAGTCAGACATCAACCTTAATTGTTTCGAAAAAAGTAGCGGTCATCCTGAGGCTGTCAACACTGCCATAGAGCTTGTCCTCGTATGTCGGGCAGTTTTGCAGCAAATGCTCAGCGGTCATTTTATCGGTACCACACGGGCATTCGTCAGTACCACCTATCTTCAATTTGTTGAATAGGTGGTACTTCAGTCTATTGTGGCCTGTGCGAAGTCTGAAGACCACGACCTGGTCTCTTCTGTTCAGTTGGTAATAGGCATCGTTTTTTGTGTAGCCAGTATGTTCGGTTTCCCATTTGGTCATGTATCTATCTCTAATAAGCCGTTTTGACTCTTCGTACGTCATACTAGTATCTGGTTGTGGTAGTCTTGCACCTTCTTTTGCCAGTGTCTGCCTCCTCGTTGCCTTGGATGTTGCAGTGGGATGGGACCCACTGTACCACTACCCTTTTTGGTTCGGACTGCTGGCATAGTTGACAGAGTACTGCTCTTAAATCATTAAGTTCAGTATTTTTCTGGCTTTTTAGCGCTGTGGCTACGGCCAAAGCATCTTTAAGCAGGACTATATGGCTTTCGTTCCTTTTACCTGTCACCATTTCTTCCACTACCGCCCTCGGTGCCTCTGCCTCCGCTCTGAAATTGCTTGTGTATTTTCCAGTAGCGAATGACAGTGATATTATGCAGCTCCATCATACGTTTGTGCTACCAACTTTTCCTTACATTCATATTCATGCAAAATGGCAATTTCATATTGGGCTAAAGCATTTTCTTTACGGTCCTAGCTAAAGTCATTAAAACCAAGCAACCTTTCCTACAATCTCCTTCTTTGTTAACATAGCGTAACAGTGTAGATACTTGGCATTTATTTGTTACATCAGTTGTTTCGTCCAGTATAACTGCAACAAAAAGGGTGTCTATTATTTTCCTTTTTTTTCTAATATCACCAGTTGTGAAATTCACTGTAGTAAATCATTTATAATATCAATGGACAACTCAGAGTAAAATGGCATTTTCAAGATGTGCAGCAAATTCCTTGTCAATGCTAATTAGCAGTTTGACTAACTCAATATAGTTTCCATTGTTCGAAGACGCCCTAGATTCATCATATTCACGGAAATAAAGCTCATTTTCTGCCAAAACATTAGGGGAGATAATGAGATATCTTTCAACGTGCCTGGTAATTTTAACGAGCTCATTGTGTTTTTTTTTTTTTTTTTTTTGCGTTCGCCTTATTTCTCTATTCCCCAAGGCGGTGTGCGTTGCACTGTGGTTTTTATTTTGCGCCTGTCGGCCCAATGCATCCGACTTCAGCATGCATTTTATGTAAGGGTCTGCTTCCTCCTGCATTTTCTAAGGGTTTGCTTCCCCTGGGTAACGGCCGGTGCTGTGATGGGGATCGAACCCAGCACCTTCGGATTGTGAGCCGTGCCACTTATCCACTAGGCCACGCCGTCCCCTGCTCATTGTGTTTCTTCTTTCTTCTTCTGCGTACACAGTCAGACAGTAACCATTATTTTCTCGAAAAAAGCGGCGGTCATCCTGAGAGCTTGTCTTGCAGTTCCACTGGCAATGGCCACATCTGCTCTCTCTGATCCTCGTATGTCGGGCAGTTCTGCAGCAGATGTTCAGTGGTCATTTTACCAGTACCGCACGGGCATTCGTCGGTACACCCTATCTTCAATTTGTTGAAGAGGTGGTACCTCAGTCTGTTGTGGCCAGTGCGAAGTCTGAAGACAACGACCTGCTCTCTTCGGTTCAACTGGTAATAGGCATCGTTTTTGGTGTAACCAGTATGTTCGGTTTCCCATTTGGACATGTACCTGGCTTTGATAAGCCGTTTTGACTCTTCGTACGTCATACTGGTATCTATTTGTGGTAGCCTTGCACCTTTTTTTGCCAGTCTGTCTGCCTCCTCGTTGCCTTGGATGTTGCAGTGTGACGGAACCCACTGTACCACTACCCTTTTTGGTGCGGACTGTTGGCACAGTTTGCAGAGTGCTGCTCTTAAGTCATTAAGCTCAGTGTTTTTCTGGCTTTTTAGCGCTGTGACTACTTCGAGAGCATCTGTCAGCAGGACTATATGGCTCTCATTTTCACTGTGTGTTACCATTTCTTCCACTGCCGCCCTCAGTGCCTCTGCCTCTGCTCTGAAATTGCTCGTGTACTTACCAGTAGCGAATGACAGTGTTATTTTTCTGCCATTTGGTAGGTTCAGGAATACTCCTGCCCCTCCGTTCTGTGTAGTGTTTGTTACAGAACCGTCGGTGTATGCATGGGTCCAGTCCATGTTTGGGTAGCTTTTCGTTATGGAGCTTAGGGTAGTGTCTCTCCTTTCTTTTTCACTCTGGCAGTTTTTGTTTGCAATACCTGGTATATTTTCTACCACCTCTGGAAATATATCCTGCCTCCAAGTAGGTTTTCGTACAGTAGTGATGGGTTTTGGTGTTGTTAGTGCGTTTATGGGATCTTCGTGCATCTTTGCTTTGGCTATTTCTGCAAAGTTTCTCCGCTTTAGTTTCCCAGTTCCCAAATTGTTTAGCCTCTGGTACATTGGATGGTCCGTCAGTCTTCGGAGTTTCTCTGACTGCAGCTGGGCTCTGCAGTCTCTTCTGTCGGTCATGGATTGCAGTTTTGTAATCTTTTCAAGTTCTACAATTGGCGTTGACTTCATGCCACCTGTTATAATTCTCATGGCCTGGTTTTGAAGTTTGTTAACTTTATCGAAGTTCGCCTTCGCTGCTGTTGTCCATGCCGCGATGCCATACTCGAGAACTGGTCTCACTCTTCCAGTGTACAGTTTCTTTAGTATGCCTTCGTCTGCTCCCCAGCTTGTGCCAGCAAGTTTCCTCATGATCGCCATTCTTTCTCTGGCTTTCATTCGGTTTCTCTCAATCTGACTTTTCCATGTCATGCGCCGATCAAATGTGACTCCCAGATAGGTTGGGTTGTCGTTTGGCTGCAGGATTTTGCCATTTAGGCTTAATTTGGTACTTTGGGTTTTTAATGAGAGCGAGAATATTGTGCACGTGGTTTTCTCCTCGTTTATTTTGACCAGCCATGAGTTCGCCCACTCTTCCAGCGATGTTAGGGCCGTTTGCATCCGATTTCTTGCTATGGTGAGATTCTTTTCAGAGGTCCACATAGCCAGATCGTCTGCAAACATTGAGCTATGGACTCTTCTTGGTATATTCTCTGTAATATCGTTTATATATACCAGGAAGAGTGTGGGTGACAGTACTCCCCCTTGGGGTACTCCCTGCTCGAGTGTCACCTTTTTGCTCATCTGCCCTTGTACTTGGACTCTGGCCGTTCTTTGTTTGAGGTAGTGGTTGATCCACTTGTACATCTTCCCACAAACATCACTTCTCCTTAGCTTGACTCTAAGTCCATCCTTCCAGACTTTGTCAAATGCCTTTTCCAGATCCACCCAAACAGCTACTGTGTGTTTCTGTGCCTGGTAGGCATCTTCTATCTCCTGGGCTATGAGGATGACCTGGTCCTCAGTGGATCTGTGCTGTCTAAAGCCGGCTTGCTGTGGAATTAGTATTCGTTTTTCTTCCAGATGCCACATCAGTCTGGTGTTTATCATCCGTTCCATCAGCTTGCCGACACAGCTCAGTAGGCTTATGGGCCTGTATCCATTCGGATCTGTTTTGTCCTTTCCTGTTTTTGGTACTGGTACCAGTATTGCATCTTTCCATGCCTGGGGTACAATACCCCTTTTCCAGCTTTGGTTCAGGACTGATAGTAGTTTTTTCTTCGCTGTTTGGCCCAGCCCCATCAGCATTTCGTTTGTTATCCCGTCTTTTTCGGGAGATTTCCTTTTCTTAAGTGTTCTCATAGCCTCTTCCATTTCGCGCATTGTTAGTTTGGCCATCATGTGCTCTTCAGGAGCCGCATTTATGTTTTCGTGTCCCTTTAGCTCTTCGCTAATGTCTGTATGCTTTTCTGCAGGGACCTCGATGTGGTTTGCTCTGGCATAGTGATCGACAAAGGCGTTTGCGGCTTTCTTACCTGTGATCAAGTTCTCGCCCTGCTTGATAGTAATTTGTTTATTTGACGGGGTTTCGTCGTTCATGGCTCTGACTAGCTTCCATAGCTTGTTCCCTTCTTTGTCCAGGTTTAAACTTTCCGTTTTATTTTTCCAACTTTCTCTTGCTGTTTGCTTGAGAGTGTGTTTGTACTTCGCCGCGGCGGCTTTGAGGGCGATGTTTGCCTCCATGGATTTTTCTCGTTCTACCATGTTCCTAGCATTTGTTACTGCATCTTCCACTTTCTGCAACTCATCATTCCAGTAGGGCTTATAGTTTTTCCTAGCTCCTCTTGGGATGGTTTCAGTGGCGGCTTGCATTATTGCCTTGCTTAGGCTCTCTACCATAGGCTTCATTTTGGTGTTTCGTGTGTTGATGGTTTCACACAGCCCATCTGTCAGGATTGCAAAACTGTCCCAGTCGGCTCGTTTGTAATTCCAACGTGGGAGCGGTTTTGTTTCCTGTGGGCCTACTTCCATGTCAATGGTTAGCCTGATCGGCCTGTGGTCGCTACCTGCCAGTTGGTTTAGCACCTGGCGGTCTATTTTATAGTGTATGTCCTGTGTGGAGAAGGCCAAATCTGGAGTCGAGGTTGTATGCCATGTTCTTGAATAGAAGCTAGGGCTATCCTCCGGCCTATTGATTAGGGATAGATTTGCATCTATCTCCAAATCTTCCACTTCGTCATCTCTGCTGTCTGTGTCAGAGTATCCCCATATCTCCGAGTGGCTGTTGAAATCTCCAACTACTATGCAGTTGGAGTCTCTGACCTCCATACTCGAGAGCGATAGGTCTCTGTTTGGTGGTCCGTACAGATTGAAAATGCGGAGCTTCGTCTCTTGAGCCATTATGTCAACTCCTACAATTTCTGCTTGTCCGGTGTGATTGACAGGTACCGCGCTACTCGGTATGCTGTTTCTGGTCAGTATCAGGACCCCTCCTTTGTGGCCTTCTCTATCTAGACGGAAGGTCTGGTATCCTCTGATTGAGAATTTATGGTTATTGTTGAGGTGCGTTTCCTGGATACATGCCACGTCAATCTTACCTTCATGCAGGTGGTGTGTTAGGGAAAGTTTTTTGTTAATGACTCCCTCCGCATTCCACTGTAATATTTTGAGGGTCTTGAGGTTTTGGCCAATAGACGTTACCCCGTAGCCATGTGCCTTGACTCCACGACACATGGGTGGGTGACCACCAGTAGTCAAGGGTGGGCCCCTTCGAGGCGTGGGGCCCGGCGCTATCGCTGCCTGGCGGGTCTCCTCAGGATGAGCGCCATGCGTTTTTCGAATAGGTTGTGCTGCCATCATACTGTGATTTACGTTGCACTGTTTTGTTAGGCTTGCGGCCCCGTGCATCCGATTTCAACAGGCGTTTCTGTAGGGATGCCCTCCTTAGCCTTTGGCTGTCCCCAGCCTATCTGCAAGGCAGCAGTTGTTTACGATCGGAGTTTTCTCTCCTATGGAAGTTGTCTTACCAGACTATCGAGTCTTCACTACTCGTGTCTATAGGGTGCAATGATGATATGTGATATATGAGATGGACTGGTTTACCCGGAAGAGAGGCAGTCCAGTGTGTCTGTATCCCAGGATCGTCACGTCCTGCCAGAAACGTAGCATTTGCATGTGAGTGGGGTATCTCTTTTTCCCTTTATTTTCTTGGCTTCTATGCAGGGATGGTACGCCTAGCATTCCCCGCCACCTGGGGTGTTGACACAGTGGGGCAGGTGTGCAATGTCCGCTGGTCTGCATCTCTTCTGCGTCCAGCATGATAGTTATGGCTGATAACGTACAGAGGTAGATATCGTAACCGGAGTGCATTTAGCCAGAGGACAAGCCTGGTAATGTCACAGAGATGTTGATCGCCTGGTGTGCGGACAACTCTCATGGTCAGTGGTTGAGTCTTGACAGTTCACAGTGTGGTGGCTGCTCTACTGTTTTCGACACCCCGACCAGGTTCTAAGTCTTTGGTTGGTGTTTTTCGCACCCCATCGCCGTATAGGGTGAGTATCAAGCAGTTGTCCGCCCGCTTTGATTTGCGGGCGGCAAGGACCTTTTACTGTGGCTCTACCTGATAGGGCTGGGGCGCAAGCCCCAGGTCCCGAGCATGTAGGAGCCTCCCATTGCTGTGGTGCTGAGATTTTGGGCGGGATTGCGGCTTACAAGGGTTCGGCCGTAATCCCCCACATGGTAGCCTCGCGCCCTTGGCTTATCAGCCTGGTACGTGAACCAAAGTGTCTGCGGCTCCTCTCGATTTGAGCTGGTTTTCCGTAGCAACGCCCTGTCATTTGTAGGGTAAAACTGACCTGTCTTCAGATCTATTTCCAGCACCCGTTCACTATTTGGTCAGACGAATTTATTGAGGGCTATTGTTTGTCAATGACCAGGTATTTGAAATCTGCGGTTTCTGCGGAGTTAAACACGATTTCCGTAGCGTTCTTTCATTTGAGTGTTTGAGAGCTGACTTGTCGTCCGTGAGTCTAATACCAGCGTACGTTCATTATTAGACCCAAACGGCAGTGCTCTCAATTTGTCAGTTGTTCTACAGTATTGGCGTGTTCAGTCAAATTAAGCCGCAGGTTCCACACCTGGTGGTGCCCTTCCGTCAATTCCCTTAGCGAGACAATCAAGTTTCTTAAAGGGTAGCCCCAAAAATTTTCGAGGGTCTAATTCCAGCACATGTTCTCTATTAGACCCCACGAAGGTGTACTTTTTGATAGTCATTCTGCAGTATTGGCGTGGTAAGTTAACTTAGGTCTCAGGCTCCACTCCTGATAGTGCTCTTCCGTCAATTCCTTTATTAAACACTGGATGCAGACAAAACCGAGCCACAGGGGACATAACCCCAGATTTCTGGGGGTCTAAGTCCAGCACCAGTTCCTTATTAGACTCCAGAAGAGTGGTCTCGGCATGTCAATCATTTCGGTGTTGGCCGTGTTGAGTCAAATTAAGCCGCAGGCTCCACTCCTGGTGGTGCCCTTCCGTCAATTCCTTTAAGTTTCAGCTTTGCAACCATACTTCCCCCGGAACCCAAACACTTTGGTTTCCCGGAAGCTGCCCGCAGAGTCATCGAAGCAACTCCTGCGGATCGCTAGTCGGCATCGTTTATGGTCAGAACTACGACGGTATCTGATCGTCTTCGCGCCTCTGACTTTCGTTCTTGATTAATGAAAACATTCTTGACAAATGCTTTCGCAGTAGCTCGTCTTGCGGCGATCCAAGAATTTCACCTCTAACGCCGCAATACGAATGCCCCCGTTTGTCCCTGTTAATCATTACCTCCAGTTCCGAAAACCAACAAAATAGAACCGAGGTCCTATTCCATTATTCCATGCACCATTATTCAGGCAGCCGAGGCCTGCTTTGAACACTCTAATTTTTTCAAAGTAAACGCGCCGGCCACCCAGGACGCTCAGCGAAGAGCACCCGTGGGAGAGAGCCGGCAGACGGTAGGGCAGGAGACAACGGGCAGTGAACCGGCGCGAGCCGGACCGCCCGCCTGCGCCTGAGATCCAACTACGAGCTTTTTAACTGCAACAACTTTAATATACGCTATTGGAGCTGGAATTACCGCGGCTGCTGGCACCAGACTTGCCCTCCAATAGATCCTCGTTAAAGGGTTTAAAGTGTACTCATTCCAATTACGGGGCCTCGAAAGAGTCCCGTATTGTTATTTTTCGTCACTACCTCCCCGTGCCGGGAGTGGGTAAGTTGCGCGCCTGCTGCCTTCCTTGGATGTGGTAGCCGTTTCTCATGCTCCCTCTCCGGAATCGAACCCTGATTCCCCGTTACCCGTTACAAACATGGTAGGCATGTCACGTACCATCGACATTTGATAGGGCAGACATTTGAAAGATGCGTCGCCGGCACATGAGGCCATGCGATCAGCACAAAGTTATCCAGAGTCACCAGTGGGGACGCCGCAACCCCGCGAGGGGAAACGACGATTGGTTTTGAACTAATAAAAGCGCTCTTTCCGCGAGGGTCGGAGCTTGGTAAGCATGTATTAGCTCTAGAATTGCCACAGTTATCCAAGTAGGATCGTGTCATCTAAGGAACCTCGACTGATTTAATGAGCCATTCGCGGTTTCACCGTGAGACAGTGTGAACTTAGACATGCATGGCTTAATCTTTGAGACAAGAATATGACTACTGGCAGGATCAACCAGATATCTGTCGGAGACGTACGTACAGCACACACCGGTCGGCGGAGGAAGGGTGTGTAAAAAGCCTCACTGGGACGGCCGAAGGGACCGACTGACGGGACGGACGGAGGGTTGTTCCACCCGTCCCTCACTCCGTCGACCTAGGACCGCCTGACAGGGGCCTCCCACACGCACCAGACGACCGACCGACCGGGCTCGCTCGAGGAGGGATGGCAGCGCTCTGTGCAGAACGGATCCCAACGACCTCGGCAATGAATTTCACTGGGACTAGAGACAATTTGGCCTGCCGGCCTGCCCTTCTCCGTAGGGAGAAAGCAGGGCCTCGAGGCAACGATTCCTGCTTTCCATTTGCCGGTCACAAGCTCTTTGCGAGAGTCGGACCACCAGCGAGACGTACTGTCGAGCTCTGCTATAAGCCTTAGATAAATCACCACGGACGGACCACGTTTCCTGATACGGACCAGACTAGCACACCTCGGTGGAGGAGCCACTACCACAAACCGCACCCAATTCGCACTACGGGGAAAGGCAGGCGAGCGTTTTCCGCAAGCCCGCGCTATCGCTCCGCCTGGCGGGACTGAGATCGCTTTACGAACACTGGTTGAAATTGAGTCGCTGCGGCGAGACAACTACCCCAGATGCTCATTGTGTTTAACTTGGTTGATTCTGAAATGCTGACTTAGTGAAGTTTCTATTCTAGTTTTCCCAAACTGTTTTACAGCTTTGAGAGAAACAATGCGACTCTGTATTAGCGAGTGATGTTGCTGTAAGTTGTGCAGATTATTTAAATTTAAAACTCCAGATTTGGTCTAAATATTTATTTTGCTAGACAACAGAAGGCAAGGTCAACAATACAATTTCAATAATTGTCTGCATCCACGCATCCAGCTGATTGAATTGTAATTTTTCTTTCTCCAATATCGAGTACACTTTTTTGTTATCGTCCTTAAATCGAGAAGCAGCGGTGTAGGTTGTCCATTTGAATTAATATTCAATTGATCTGTGAAATCCCTGGCATAAAAATATTTAACGAATTACAAATATTCCACAACACAATTGCATTTTCTCTCTAACGATACAGATGGAGACGACATTTTGCATGAGTATATAAAAGTTTGGAAATGAAACTAATAATTCCTGGAATTCAATGAAAAGATCAGAGAGTTACAGGCCGTAATGAGTTTAGCGTATGAGCTCTCTGCTTTTGAAGAAATCTAAAGTCCTTTCTTTGTTATACGTGAAGTCTCTAAGCGCCCGAAGTGCCGCTTACAAAATGTGACACCATGCTTGCGGGAGGTGGGTTTTTTTTCAAGCGCTTTTGAATTAATACTAACACCATATCAGTGTATATTCCAACTGTAAATAATTGACAAGATTAAACATTAACGCGCTTGTAAGATGTCTAATAGCATAATCATTTATACTGCATTTTGTGAGAAATTAAATCGAACTTGGATACCTAAGCAATTCTTACAAAATATGGACGCCTCGCCACTGAATATATATATATAAATATATACTTGTATACCTTACGAAACATAACTCTTGATATGAGCAGTGCAGTTTACTTTATTGCATATTAACTGGACCTCAACATTAAACAAAAATCACATCTACAGTCATGGCAGATGATAAGAAGTTTCACACCAACTTTTCCAAAGTTTTAATACATTTTGTAAGTAACACTCCTCAAAGATAACCGCCAAGACAATCGACACGATTTATTTATTTTGTACTACTTAACCTAGTCTGTTTGCTATTTATTTGAACTATCCACATAAAAAGGACCAAGAAGTTTAACTTTTCCCTTCTCGCTGACGATTTAAAAACAAACCTTTCAGTATATGTCTAAACTTGGGGTTAAACGCTACGTATATAAAGAAATTACAGGCAGCGTTAATCTGAAGAAACCTGGTTCTTATAATGTTGTAGAAGAAAGAGATTGTTTTCCAATTTGGGTCGTTCAAGCGGAACCAGGGAAGAGTACGGAAAACATAACAAAAGCGTGTGAAAGAGTAGACTGTACAAACCATGAGAAGGGTGACTGTCGTTCTGGATGTGACCCTTTTGTTACTTCCAGGAGACACAATCCTCTGTCGCTTATTGTTGATGATGCTGACTTTGATCCCAATGGCTGTACTTCCGGTTGCTACAAGGACTAGTGGTATGGTATGGGACATATGGTTTATAACCAAATTATTAAAAGAGACTACATCAAAACGTTTGTTATTAAAGTATTCTGAATTTGAGTTCCATGCAATATACGCAGTATAGTTCTTACTGTACTGGAAATTAAACTTGAACCACAAACTTTGGAATGTGGTCCAGGGTAACCAGAACAACACAGCACAGACCAATGCCAGACAGGTCCGTTCACGTGTGACTATCGTAGATAACTTGAGCGGATAAAATACTGCCACCAAACGTTCAATTGTAATTAAGGCAGTGATTGTTGTGGTCATTCTCGTGCTAAAAGCTGAACTAACAAAGAAAGCTGCTTGAAATATCCAAATAGTTAACGCTTCTTCGTAAGGATAGAAGAGTACACGGCATTGGGAAACGCAGTTTTTGCGTGTCTGATACAAATATCTGGAGACATCGCAAACCTCTATCAAAGTTACCGTATCGGATATAGCCAAACCTAGAAGCAAAATATTAGACGGTTTCTTGAGTCCACTTTTAACTACTACAACGCCACTGATAATATTTCCTATAATTCCAACTATGCATATCACTGGGATTATCAAATACTGATTGATCCAGTTCGCGGCATTCTCGATGCTTGCAGAACCTGATGATGTAGATGGAGTAAAAATTCGAATCTGTGTATGTGTAATAACATACGAACTCCAAGTATATGACTTATTGTCTATGGTAGATTGTGGGGTCTCCATTTACAAAGTATGCTCTTCTGGTGTATCTTTGCGTTACGTTTGCCTTGATAATTTATTGGTACTGGAAGGTAATTGTTGATAACTCTGAGAACGAGACACTCAGACAATCCACTTTACATCAAGATGCCAGGTAATTGTTGATGCCTCTTTAAAATATGGCATATGTAACTGTAAAGTAAGACTTCTAACAGATAACCAAGTTGTTTAGTAACTCAGTAATTACTTTATAATGTTGGTGCTACTGTTCCTTTAATCAACTCCACATTGATAACTGCTCCGTTCATGAAACACTGGACTTGTAATGTAATCAACAAGTGACGAATATGATATCTGATCTAATATATAACTTCTATAACTTGAAAAAGCAATCGAAGGCAGTGATTCTGGTTTGTAAATGTTTTCACCTTAACAAACAGGCCTGGCATTAGGCAGTGAGCGAACTGAGAAACAATTATATTATAAGAACTTGCTGGGATATATTTTTTTTTAAGTTGACCACACACTTCACACTATCTGCAATTGTATAGGTCGAAATTTGTGTAAACACTAAATTAAAAAAATGACGAATAACTCGTTATTTATTTTTCGATGTCGATAAAACAAATAACAAGGTTGACTTAACGTGGACATTTTCGTTGTAGTATCCGGTCTGATGAATGTTTGCTCGCGTATCAAAGGTTCATTAATTCAACCAATAGTTGATACACAATTAGCCAAATTCTATGATTATTGGGTATCAGAGAGTGCATTACGTCAACGCCAAGGTTGATTTAGATTAGAATATAACTTATGATGTTATCATACACAGATGGATAATTATTCAAAATCCTATACAAACAACTGATAAATCTTAAGATTGATCTGTAAATATAGATAATCATATAAGAGCTACGTAAACACCAGTGTAAAACCTTCTAATTCAATAAATGTGTCTTGCTTGTCGCGTTTCTCATTAATGAATCATTATCATATTTAGTTAGTGCAAACTTTAACATGAGATAACTAGGAAGTTGGTGCTACTCGCCATGGGAAAGATAACACGTTAAGACACTGAGCCACATATGAACACAATAACAACTGACGAATATACTATCTAGAGTCGACGTGTTGTGTTGTCATAACTTGTGGCATTCACTCCCCTCACACGTGTTTCACTTTATTGTCATCTAGTAATTTGAATGTTCCTGATTACGCCATTGTCAACTTTGTTCAATGCATTTGTTAGTTTGTCGTCATTCTGATTAGAATCTTAAAAACAGCACATGCATGTAGAGGTCAGCAGAAAATGGCATGACAACAGTGTATTTAATAATCTGTTATAAGAAATTGTTTTTATTTGTGGGGTTTATGATTACAAATTTAAACTAAATTTACAAAAGTTCAATAAAGAGAATTATATGGCGTGATAACAATCATTGTTTGTTTGAAACATTTTTGACGTGATTTAAATAATTGTCTAAACCATAATTTACATATTTAAAGATAGGAGCTGATGCTGGAAGTCGCTGGTTTGTATCACGGTACAGACCAGGATTTTTTTCAAGTGGGTCTACTGGTCAAAATTCCGCTGATCTTTGGTTAGTGAGATCTGACTCCCGTGTTCATTGTCAAGCACGTTAAAAATTCCTTAGTTGAAAAAAAAAACTACCCAAGTTATTTGTGCCTTTTCCCAGGTTGGTTTGTTAAGAGCATTATATAGATGGCGCCTAACTGGCTGTTGGTCTACTTAGCTCTAGTGTTTGAGTCTATTAAGATGGATTCGCACATCGGTAAAAACCACCCTCCAAGAAACTGGTTGTAAACATACTCTGTAGAGTCTTCCAAATCAGTATAAAGACGTTAAGTTAAGTTAAGTTGACTTATAATATGGTCCAGGATTTGAACAATTTCAAATTCTTTTTTTATAACTTAAAAAAACCCAATTATTTTGTTGCATGATGGATTCTAGGAAGACTTTGAGCTGTACAGATTTTGATTGATTGAATATACTTGCTGCATTATGGGCTACAAATATATATTTTACTTTAGAAATTAATGTGATTAGTGGGAAAATAGATTGACTAGAGATGTGTTGAATTAAAACCATACTTTCTAGTTTATGCCTTATTTCAACTTAAAACGTATACTTCAACCCCTATACAGACACATACACGCTGTCTCTTTCACCTAATGAAAATATTCTGGATGATGTTTCATGTAGCTCGCTGTATACACACAACCTTGGTCGTCCTCTCGTGAACATTAAAGGCTCTCTATGAACTACCCCAACAAATCCAAGGGATAAAGATGAGATGATCCAGATGGTTTCCAGGAATAACGTTCACGTAACAAATCTCAAATGTTAACATAGGAAATGTATACCACCATAGTGTCAGACCACATAAACATACCATAGTGTCAGACCACATAAACATACAAACTTTATGGAATGGGCATCGGTCAAGATCCACTGAGCTAGCCAACTTTAGCGTCAAGGGAACAGTACAAGGAACAAGAAAAATAAGACGACCTACGATGAGTTGGACCTAAAATGTTCATATATTTAACGGAGCAAACCTTGACAGAGACAGCAATACTGGCAATGAGCAGATAACAATGGAAACAGATAATTCATAACGCATTGGGATGTGATGCTCCGTCGATCTGATAGATTTTGGAAAAACGAGACACGAATTCACCATTTATATTTTTAGATGTGACATTTGAAAACAGACACAGCAACAGGCAATTCACCAGCTTCTCTGGCAAGTCGATTTCAAGTATAGAAGTACACAAAAATAACGCAACCCTTCCCTTTATCAAAAAGCACAAAAAAGATCGACGGTACATGTTGATTCGTATGTCTGATGAGAGTATCCCCAAGCAGCTGTTATACGGTGAGCCCATTAGGAGAACAGAACATAATGATGTAGAGACTTCAAGATAAATTCTCTGAAAAGGTTCACCATTGATGTCACCGCCTGAGATTTCCTGGCATAGAAACGTTTCACCTGCATCGCTTGCATAACGTAAACTGCTCAGGTCAGCGAGCAAAATTCCATCGTCGAGGCTAAGAGGGTGCGTGCCACCCGAAATAACATAACCCACAACACTTCCACAGCCGACTCCTCGTATGAGTGCTTTAAGTGTGGCATAGTCTGCCGTGCCAGGATTAGCTGTTATAGCCAAATGAGAACATGTCTCGCAGCACACGTCTGATGTCACCCTATTACGCTAGCCTTAGCCTGTCCCCAGTCTATCTGCAAGGCATCAGATGGTTTGAAGTCTTCTTGTTAATAGATGACTTGCTTTTAAAGCTGTCGCAACTTATCTACCCTGGTTGCCTTCGGTTTTCACCCATAGCCTATGAAACCTCAGTACGTCACCTGCAAGCCAGCAGGTGGTTTTGAAATTAAGAGCTTTTTCTTCTCTTAGACGATCTGCCTTCCTAGGGTTACAACTCTCTTGTACTCAAAGCATCAATCTGGGTTTAGGGCTCCAGAAGCTCGTCCTTCGTTCTGTATCCTGTTAGTATATACATGTACGCCACGGGAAGGCGTCACGGGAAGGCGCCACAGGAAGGCGCCACGGGAAGGCGTCACGGGAAGGCGCCATGGAAAGGTCGGTAGTTGCTGCTAGAAACTAAATTTCACGCACGTCGTGTGAGTATTTGATTGGAGTTAAATAATTTGTCCTCCACTCTTTTTTGCTCAATTGATCTAAATGTAGCAAAGACTTGAAGTTGGCAGACAAAAGAGCAGTAGAGTAGCGGTATTAATATACTGTAAGAGATGTTTCTGTAGTATTTCACAAACTGTCACCACTGCTGAAACATGCGAATTAAACTATAACAAGAAAATAGTACATTTACCTATTGCTAGTGTTAAACACGGTCTTTGTTTAAGGGAAATTGGTAAAGTGTAACATTGAATGCCTAAGAATAATTATCAATGTCAACAGGAGAGAAGGGGACAGCATGGGCTAGTGGGTGACACGGCTCACAATCCGAAGGTCCGCTCCCCAATCATTGCATCGGCCGTTACCCCGGGGAGCAAACTCTTAGAAAATGCAGGAGGAAGCAGACTCTTACATAAGTAAGATGCACTCTGCCGACAGGCGCAGAATAGAAACATAGTGCAACGCCCACGGCTTTGGAGAATAAAGGGACAAAAAATGCCTAAGACAAGTTGTCAATGCCAACCTAAAAAAAATGTTCAAATATGATGAAATAAAATACTGCATAAACGTCTTTCTACGCAGAACATTTGTAGGGTAAAAAGAAACTGATTCTGTCCTCTCATGAGAATTGAACTTACATGGCGAAAACAGCTTTAAGCAAACAATTGCGAATGAAAATCATAAGAACGTACTAGCCAGTACGAAACTCACCAGAGGATAGAATAAAAACTTACGCAACAATAAGTAGAAACAAAATCTTCATAGAAACTAAATGAACATGAAAAGAGACATAAACTGCGTGGAGAACAACTGATTACAAAAAACAAATATATAAATATAAAGAGAGAACTAGAATCAACCATTAGTGAACTCAAGAAGTGAACTCAAAGCCAAAGGAAAGGACAGCATAACTAATTAAATGTTCAGTAACATTGGAGAATTAAAAAGTCAAAATACTACACATTATCAGAGCAAGTTGGAAAGAATGAACACGTGGGTTGATTTAACTACAGAAGAGCAAGACGTCTTATTGAGACTGAGAAATGGGCATAATAGACTCAAGGGCTCTCTTCTTCTTCTGTGTTCATTCTCAATCTCCCCTTACCAAGAACTACTCAAGGGCTCTTTTCTTCTTCTGTGTTCATTCTCAATCTCCCCTTACCAAGAACTACTCAAGTGCTCTCTTTACCAACAAAGTAAAGATTGAAACAGATAACATATGTCTGTGGGAAGCAAATCCTAAGAAGCTGCATGCTCACACATGACCAGAGAGAACAATACTGGTCTCGCAATGCAGAAGAGAGACACACACTGTACTGAGATAAAACAGCCTTACAAATAACGGTGTCCATTGAAACTGTCCCCTTAATTTGAGAATGAACAACGACGAAGAAGAAGAAAAAACATAATCAACTACCACTGCGCGTCTATAACATTAGAAAATATGTTATAGTGAAACGGTTTGGCAGATGGATACATGACGCAACATAAATCTTTCAATACTGACCAACCAAATTTTAAAAAAACTTGATCCAAGAGAGAAAATCAAAAGCTCCTATTAACGCATAGCAGCAGACGCACACGGACATAACAAGTAAATACATAAACGTACCTTCCAAGCGCAGGTACTCTGGAAACCTTCATGTTCGCCAGAAGCCACGTTCAACAACCAGCTCGTCGTGTTGTAAATGAGTACTTTCTCTCACTCAGTGAAAACACCCAGATCGCAGCACAAACAGGAAATAGGCAAATGTATGATGGTTTAAAGAAATAAAACATATTTCTCGCACATTCTCACAATCATGTGCATTTTTATTGAACAATGAATATTAACATGGCTTGGTCTTATTTGCTACATAGAAGACTGTCACATAGAATACTGTCACATAGAAGACTGTCACATAGTCAACGATATCTACTATCAGCTGCTGACAGATTGCATAAAACAGTCGGCCAAACACGCTGGGTTTCAAGTATGTATGTAAGCTAGACATAAAGGCAATGGACATGGGTCTAACATCCTGAGAAGACGAAACTGCATTTCGATCCAAATGGAGATTTACCCCAAAACGACACCCCTGACTAGGTGAAAAGGAGCTCTTGAAACACGGAGAAAGGAAAAAAGACAACGTGGCAAATATCGCTCACCATCCCTTAGTCTATCACGACTTAGACGGGTAACTAATACCACATCTAATGTTATCATTGACCTCCACAACACAAAGATTAAGAGTTAAGTGGCCATGTTAAAGCACTATCTCCTAAGTTCTTGTAAGGATTCCAGGTCATGTTTTTTTTTCTTCAGTGAATCAGCATTCAATTATTGTCGAAAGATCGTCGTACATTGTCATCTTGGTACGTAGAAATGGCAGGAGTGAGGCATAGGATTCTTTAGGGTTTCCATTCACCTTGTGCATTCATGACTGCAACTGTAAACTACGGACCTTATGTCGGTAGTGTTAACAACGAAGATATCTGGCAATACAACTAACTAGTGAAAACAGCCAGTATTTCCCCATGCCGCCTAAATGTCCCCCCATGTTTACGAGAATTAACTACACAACAAACAAGGAATAGGCAGATACGACATCGTATTATGATATTATCAGCAAACCGTGATAACCGGTCAGTGATAACTTATGTAGCCTCAGGCTGTATTATTTATATGCCAGATCTATGAAATAAAGGTTTGTCATAGTTAGACTACTGTTGGGGAATAAAGTTGTTAGCTACTAGCTGCATTTTACTTCCCTAGTCATATGCCAGGTACATATTAACAGCAGGGTTGACTGGAGTGTGACGTTTGTGGGAGTTGATCCTAGTGCTTCTGTCGTGAAAATCGAGTGCTCTACCACTGCACTAATCATACACCAGATCGTTAGCTGACACGTATTCAACGTTTTCTTTTTGTTCTTCTTCGTTAGGGCGTTTTCTTCTTTAGGAAGGTATTTAACCTTTGCCGACGCCATGTTTGGTGTGTTGAAAGTCGTGTGTACAGTGAACATTATAAAGTATGACTGATTATATCTTGTTGTGCATACGTATACACTTTCCTCCTAGACACTCCTCTCTGCACGACCAATAATTTAATTTCGAATTATTCAGTTTGAGGATTGAAAGCTCATCAATGATAGTTACAACATACGAGGAGTGTTCAAATGAAACCGGAGCGAACTGCAACAAGTGAACATACATACGGTGTACATGATGACGTCATGTTTGGTGTAAACAGCAGATACCAACCGTCACGTTTGCAAAATGTAATTATCCTCCGACTCATAGTTTCCTCAGAATATCAATGAAAACATGGCGGGTGTGAAACGGAATCCTTCGAGAGTTGATCAGCGTGCGGTGATTCGGTTTCTAACAACTGAAGGATTCGACCAGTTGACATTCATCGCAGAATGCAGGCAGCGTATGATGACAAAAGTGTGTCGTAGACAACAGTGAAGAACTGGACACCGATGTTTAAAGAAGGACGTGAGTTATGGAAAGATCTTCTGGGACCAGGTCAGACGCATATTGTTGCGTCAGAATCCATCGTCAAAATTGATGCTTCAAATCGGGTGGACCGTCGCCGGAGCTTTCGTTTGCTAGAATGAGGGTTTCTAGCCAAAGCAAAATACAGTCGCTGTGGCACTCGACCTGGAAGACGCATACAACCGTATCGATTTTGGGACTTTAATGACATGTCTTAAGCAGTGTGGTTTAACCAACGCTAGTTAGTTGTATATCAGCTGCCCTGTTGAAAGAACAGTTGTGCTACGCGTGGAATCTCTGACATCAGAACCTAAGCGAATATATCCAGGGTTGCCTCAAGAGTCTCCGCTATCACCGGTGCCGTTCAACATCTTCACGGTAATAGTGGTCAACATTCAACCCACAGCGACAAGGCGAACGTTAACATTTGCAGATAATATCCTAATAGACAAGACTGGCGCAGACAGGCAAGAGTTGGTTAACGACATTCAGGAAACCTTGCAAACAATATCACAGTGGTGTAGCGACTCAAGCTCCAAGATCAATCTGAAAAAGGCCTGTATGATGTGGTGCTCTTTGAATAATTCCATAGCAAAGGCTGAACTCCCGGGCATCACATTTGAGAGACGCACCATTGACAGGTGTAACCGTTTGAAATACCTTGGACTGACATTTGATCGTAGTATCTCCTATAATTGCCATGTTGACCAGACCGTACAAAGATGTAAACGAGGACTAGGAGCACTAAAGACTGTGGTTACTGCCAACTTAGAACAGCGCTTCCTGCTCATCCTATTTCGTCACGACGTGTTGACGGTTATCGATTACGGACTTGGCATCATCAAACTATCCAGAAGACAGTGTGAAAGCTTGGAACGCTTCCAGAATGAAGGTATGCTACTGGTTCTGAGCTGCACTTGAGATACCTTGGTTGTGATGATGCCATAGATGTTGGGATTGTTATAGGTGACATCCAGACATAAACTGGCACAAGTCAAAGCCTGTGTGCGTGTCACCACAGACACGTGGCAGCCTATTTACAATATGATCTCAGACATCAAGGGGTCAAGAATAAAGAGAGGGGTGTCAGAGATGGTACAGGCAGAGAAAACAATCGAACATGTTACCCGCAACGGAGATGATAGCCAAGGGGGAAGAATGGGTCCACACTGGTGAAAGAATGATAGAGTGCCAGAGAGTCATCATAACCTTAGATAAGGAATGCAGATAATGGGGCAACAGTAGAGCAGAGCACGAAGTAAATCAGATGATAAAGGAGAACACGCAGCTTAGTGACGCCTTCATTTATACGGACGGATCAGTGCTGCTCAACGGGATTTAAGGGCTGGGGCTTCTCGGCTAGAGTGAGATGACAGGTCGTTGCTGAGTACAGTAGGACATACATGTCAACAACCTCCAGTTTGAGAATGGAGATGGAAGCAGTAACCTTAGCGCTGAGATGGATATATGAGACGTTTCTAAGAACGGGAGTCATCGTGACAGAAAGTACAGAAAGGATGGCTTAGGTACGAGTGGATAGCAGCAGTTGAGGTCTCAAAAACCTCCAGGAGTTGACATGGATCTACTGTTCTTGTCATGCTGGTGTTTAGGGCAACGAAAGAGCTAACCTCTTGGCTCCACAAGCTCCCATCATGGGCATGTTAGTGATGGCTAGGGATGACATTTTGAAATCAATCAATGACCTCCTGTTAGATAAGGACAATGCACAAGTTTTGACATTAAACGAGGTTCGAACGGAGTATGGCACATGAGAGGACGGAACAAGAGAGTGTACAACAAGCGAGCTACAGGGACCATTAGCATCAATATTCCGCGCCATTTGCTGAGAGAAACTGAGCACCTATAGGTTTGGGCGGAGTACAGTGACTTAGAAACAGAAACAGAAATAAATACTCACAAGAAATGCTATTTCATTCTGTCATAAGGATTAATTAATATAAATCGCTAAATCTGTTCAGCAATTTTGGAACGAACTGTCTGAATCCTTCTTCTTCTTCTTCTTCTTCTTCTTCTTCTTCTTCTTCTTCTTCTTCTTCTTCTTCTTCTTCTTCTTCTTCTTCTTCTTCTCCTTCTTCTTCTTCTTCTTCTTCTTCTTCTTCTTCTTCTTCGTACGCTGTTAAACGTCAACCTGTACTTTTTTCGAAAAAAGCAGCGGTCATCCTGAGGGTGTCGACACTGCCATAGAGCTTGTCTAGTGTTGCCACTGGTGATGGCCACATGTGCTTTCTCTGGTCATCGTATGTCGGGCAGTTTTGCTGCAGATGTTCAGCAGTCATTTTCCCTGTACCACAAGTACATTCGTCAATGCCACCTATCTTCAGTTTATTGAATAGCTGGTACCTCAGTCTGTTGTGGCCTGTGCGGAGTCCTCTTCTTCTTCTGCGTACACAGTCAGACAGTAACCATTATTTTTTCGAAAAAAGCGGCGGTCGTCCTGAGGCTCTCGCCACTGCCATAGAGCTTGTCTTGCAGTTCCACTGGTAATGGCCACATGTGCTCTCTCTGATCCTCGTATGTCGGGCAGTTCTGCAGCAGATGTTCAGTGGTCATTTTACCAGTACCGCACGGGCATTCGTCGGTACACCCTATCTTCAATTTGTTGAATAGGTGGTACCTCAGTCTGTTGTGGCCAGTGCGAAGTCTGAAGACAACGACCTGCTCTCTTCGGTTCAACTGGTAATAGGCATCGTTTTTGGTGTATGTGCGGAGACCACGACCTGCTCTCGTCTGTTCGACTGGTAATAGGCATCATTTTTTGTGTAACCAGTATGTTCTGTTTCCCATTTGGCCATGTATCTGGCCCTAATAAGCGTTGTGGACACTTCCTAGGTCACACTAGAATCTGGTTGTGGTAGTCTTGCACCTTCTTTTGCCAGTTAGTTTGCCTCCTCGTTGCCTTGGATGTTACAGTGGGATGGAACCCACTGTACTACTACTCTTTTTGGCGCTGACTGCTGGCATAGTTGACAGAGTACTGTTCTTAAATCTTAAAGTTCAGTATTTTTCTGACTTTTTAGTGCTGTAACTACGGCCAGGGCATCTGTAAACATGACTATCTGGCTTTCATTGCTTTCGCCTGTCAGTATTGCTTCTACCGCAGCCCTCAGTGCCTCTGCCTCAGTTCTCAAAATTGATTGAGAATTTTCCAGTTGCCACTGACAGTGTTATTTTTCTACCATTTGGTAGGCTCAGGAATACCCCTGCCCTCCGTTCTGTGTTGTGTTTGTTATATAACCGTCGGTGTATGCATGGGTCCATTTCATGTTGTGGTAGTTTTCCGTTATGTACCTCAAGAGTATGTCTCTTCTTTCTTTTTTCAGTCTGGCTGTTCTTGTTTCCAATACCTGGTATATTTTCTACCACCTCCGGAATGATATGCTTCTTCCAGATACGTTTGCGAACAGTAGGGATGGGCTTTGGTATTGTTACGGTGTTCGTAGGGTCTTCGCTCATCTTTGCTTTGGCTATTTCTGGAAAGTTTCTCCGCTTTAGTTTCCCATTTCCAAATCTATTTAGTCTCTGATGCATTTTACCACATACTTCACTTTTTCGTAGCTTGACTTTAAGTCCCTCTTTCCACACCTTGTCAAATGCTTTCTCTAGATCCACCCAAACGGCTACCGTGTGCTTTTTCTCTTGGTAAGCATCCTCTATTTCCTGTGCTATGAGAGTGATCTGGTCCTCAGTGGATCTGTGTTGTCTAAATGCTGCTTGCTGTGGAATTAATATGTGTTTTTCTTCCAAGTGCCACATCAGTCTGGTGTTTATCATACGCTCCATCAGTTTGCCTACACACCTCAGTAGACTGATGGGCCTGTATCCATTTGGATCTGTTCTATCTTTTTCTTTCTTTGGAACTGGTATAAGTACAGAATCTTTCCATGTCTGCGGCACAATTCCCTTTTTCCAGCTTTGGTTCAGGACTGACAGTATCTTCCTCTTTGCTGTTTGGCCCAACTCCATCAGCATTTCGTTTGTTGCCCCATCTTTTCCGGGCGATTTCTTTTTCTTTAAAGTTCTCATGGCCTCATCCATTTCATTCATTGTTAGTTTTGCCATCATGTGTTCCTCTGGTGCCATCTTGATGTTGTCGTGTCTCTTTTGTTCTTCGCTAATGTCTGTATGCCTGTCTGTAGGGACATCAATGTGGTTTGCTCTGGCATAATGTTCTATATAGGCGTTTGCTCCTTTTTCCTGTAAGCATATTGTCGCCCTGCTTGATGGTAATTTGTTTATTTGATCGTGTTTCGGTCTGACTCCTAAAATGTCTACTCTAGAGTTATCGCTGCGAACAAAAGAGTCACTTTGGGACTTCCTCTCTGTGAAACTCACTCGTGCTCTGAAACACAACTTTTCTTTTTATCTGCGTTATAAGATTGATAAGATGAGGACAGCTAATCACGTAATCCTAAATATACTGCCTGGGCAATTCCTGCGAGTGCTTTCGTGATCAGTTCATCATTATCCAGAGTTCAATTGATTCTCCCTTGGGACAAAATTCCGCATCTACCAGTCCTGCGTGGTCCCAATCCTGCTTTACGGCTTTAAAACATGTACAATGCTGAAACAGGACATGTCGAGATTGTAAGCCTTTCACATGCGCAACCAGCGGCGTATCCTGGGCATCCGATTGCATGACTACATCCGCAACGTGGAGGTCTCTGCTAAAACAGGTCTCCACCAAATCTCAGAAACACTTGATCGGCGCCGAATTTCTTTGTTTGGTCATGTTGAACGGCTGGACCAGGAAATCCCTGCCCCCAAGATACTACACAAGTCGTTCCTCAGCACCAAAAGTCTTCTCCAGACCGGCTGGAGGCGCAGAAGAAGCCATTTTCGAACAGTATGGCTCCAGCAAGTAGCAACCTCCTCCTATGCCCTGGACGAGGCCTGGAACCAGGCCACAGATGTGGATTATGGATGTGGCCGACCGACACAACTGGCCTCAGACGCCTAAGCGAACATTATTATTATTTAATAGCAAATAACTACAACTACAACTACAACTCTTACAACTACAACTACAACTACAACTCTTACAACTACAACTACAACTCTTACAACTACAACTACAACTCTTACAACTACAACTACATTTACAACTCTTACAATTACAACTACAACTACAACTCTTACAACTACAACTACAACTCTTAGAACTATAACTACAACTACAACTCTTACAACTACAACTACAACTCTTACAACTACAACTACATTTACAACTCTTACAATTACAACTACAACTACAACTCTTACAACTACAACTACATTTACAACTCTTACATTTACAACTCTTACAACTATAACTACAACTCTTACAACTCCCCTAATAGCACTTCTCATCATTAATAAATTGGACGGCTTCAGAACAGCGATCCCATGATGCGTGCTGTTAGATATTATTTCAACCACCCGCCCTCTCCCTCTGTTTACTACCGTCTGTCCCCAACGACACAGCTATCAAACTTACAAATGACATGAGACAGTCGAATGAGGCCCTTGCTGGATCTGGTTCCGCCAAGAAACTCCCCCTTTACTTTCAACACAACGGCATTTAGAAGAACATTTCTCCAAAAGTCTTAGTAACGTTGGCGTTTTCTAAATGTTCCCGTAATAAGTACTGCATAATAAGAGTTGATAATGAAAGACAGTGATTTGTGACTGTTACAGAGTTTTACGTTCTCTTGACCTCCTGATTTAGGGCAACGAAAAGTTACACATTTCAACATTGTCTGAACTCCCAGTTATGGTTTCCTATTTATGACATATTTAATATTTCGCTAACGTTAATGTGACCCTGACCAATGATTCTAAAAAATAAAAACTTGTTAAGAATGTTCACTCTAAAGTAATTTGAGCTACAATTGCATTCAATGGCCTCTTGGTTCGCATACATGCTCGGGATCCCTGCGATTCTGCCACATAGCAAGCCTGATCCAAGCATGTGTGTCGGTGCTTTAAATAGCAATGTTTTTACATGATGAAGCAGCTAGGCAAATGAACAACCCTAAATAGCAGATTTTTACGACATGCATATAATAGCGCTGTGGTGCTATTCTACCCCCCCCCCCCTCCTTATCCCCCACAGTAAGGGCTACACGAAAAAACGTGAGTCTTGTTTTTTTTAAATGGTAAATACTACTCGTATCTCACATATTAATGCACAATGAAAACAAAATACGTTTACCCCAATCACAACAAAATATCAATAATATACATAGCATATATATTTATATATACATAACATATGTGGCAACATTTTCAGTTCAGTTCAGTTCAGGTGTCATCTCCCCATCGAAGGTCGGCTGCAATGGATGTCCAATGTACTCTATCTCTTGCCATAATTGTGCAATCTGAGAGGCTTTTCCCAGTCCACCTCCTGATGTTATCCACCCACTTAAAACATTGTCTGCCTCTTGAACGACTGACTTCCACCCTACTCTTCAGTACGGTCTTCAACAATGAGGTATGTCTTGTTATACGACGAAAATAACGTAACTGTCTAACCCTGATTTCGGTCAATAATATTAAAAAGATACGCGGATAACACACATCTCTGTCTCCTTTCTCTTTTTACATATTTCCTTAGAGAGCATAACTGTCTTGATTTGACTGTAGCAGTTTGTTCCCAGTACAGATTACGGGGCAGTCATGTCTTTACCATCTAGACCTATTTCTTGGAGACATTTCATTAATTTTTCATGTTGGACTGTCAAAAACTTCTGGTAGTCTATAAATTAAATGTAAATGACATTTTGAATTTATATATATTTTTTTGTCAGAGTTCGCAAACAGAAAATGGCTTCCCTTGTTCCATTAAACTTTCGAAAACCAAATTGTTCTTCTGAAACTTTCCTTTTATATTTATCTCTTATTCTCTCTTGTATGATCTTGAGTAGTATTTTAATTGTGTGACTCATTACACTTATTGTTCTAAATTCTGAACATTCTGTTGTATGAGGTTTTTTTCGGGAGTGCTATAAACGTAGATGTTTTCAGGTCTGTTGGTATGCATCTAGTGTTGTATGTGTCATTACTCAGATCAGTAGGAATATCTATTCCAAATTCCTCTAGGGCCTCTATCTTTCTATATTTATGCAGTTCGGTCATGCTGCTTTCCCTTTTCTCATTGTTTTTTGTCACATTTACCACCTCTGATCTGAGGATGCTGGGTCCTTCATTATCATATGTTGATGGATTTTCTCCGAGACTGTCCTCAAAAAGCTCCCTTGTATATTCCGCGCATCTGTTCGATATGTCATTCTCATCCATCAAAATGGCACCATTCATATCTCGGATGCATCCCCCATTCTGGGTTACATGTGTCTTGTTTGTTGTTTTCTTTATTTCTACATGCATTTTCTCTTGTATCGCATTTTACAAGCATGTCTTCTATTACCTTTCATTTTTCTTCCAACCACTGTTCTTTGACCAGCATGCACATTGTACAATCTCTTTGTGTAGTGATGAATATGCAGAAGTGTTTTTAGACTTCTTTATATCTGCGATTTCAGTTAAGATTTCATCTGTCATCCATTCTTGGTTTTTACCAAGTTCTTTATCTGGTAACGATTTATTTGCTACTTAGATACTGGTTTTTATACGTTCCAATATAGTGTTTATTCTCTTCTATGTGGTTCCTTCTTTGTCCTCTGATTGTAAGGTTTTATATACGTTCTATTCTGCAACATGGTACTTTAGCCGTATATCTGGTTCTTTTAGCTCTGACCTGTCTTTATTAAGTGTCTTTGTCCCTCTACACTCTGTGATTTTGAGTTGAACATGCACTTTCATATAAACTAGACTGTAGTCTGAATTTATGTCTGCTCCTGAGTATGTCTTGGTGTTTTTGACAAAATTTCTGAATCTGTGTCTGATCATAATAAAATCAGTTTGATTTCTTGTCCTATCACCTGGGTTTTTTCATGTAAATAATTTTCTAATATGGTCTTTAAAAAAAAGTATTGCAAATGTTAAGTTTTTAGAACTGTATAAGTCTTTCTCCTCTTTCATTCTTTGTTCTAATTCCACATTTTCACACGATGTTTTTATATTCTCCTTTTCCTGCCTTAGCATTCATGTCGCCCATAACAATTCGTATATCTGTTGAAACCACTGTGTTAAGTAACTGCTTCACGTCTTCAAAATATTCATCGAATGGCTCTTCACTGTAATCTGAGGTTGGTGCATACTTTTGTAAAATGGACGTATCAAATGGTCTGGCTCTGATTTTCAGTCCATCATATGATCATTGTGTGTCCAGTATCCAGTAATGTGTGTATTTTTCTAATTCTTTAAAAAAAAATACACCAACACCCTTTGTATGCTGTTCACCTCCTGAATGTAAAGTAAAGTAAAGTAAAGTAAAGTAAAGTAAAGTATCCCATATCATTACTGCCGTAGGGGTGTGAGGTCTTAGCGATCTCACATTTCAAAGGCTCGGCTATATGAGGGCGGTAGCCATCTCCTCTCCCTCACCGCTTTTACTTCCCGGACTGAACCGGTACCCATGTAAGGCTGGGTCGACCCGGGCGCCATTGCGGTCTGAAAAAAAACATTACCGCCTCAACCCAGGACCACTCATATGCGAAGACAATGCGCTAACCACTGCGCTACGCGGCTCCCTGAATGTATGAAAATGTATTTACTTTCTGTGTGTACCCAGTGTCCTTCCATCTTGTTTTTGCCACACCCAATATATCTATATCCATAGCACCTGCCTCTGTTATCAGGTTGTCCAATTTTCAGGCTTGGGGAAGTGTACGGTCATTCCACGTTCCTATTGTTAGTCCTCTCTTACTGGTACCCAGATTGTCTGAGACCTGATCTTCCACTGCTAACTATGAGGTATACGTGGTGAGGTCCATATCTCTTCCACGGTGGTCGGCCGCCTTCCATTTTAGTGTCCTGGATGCGCCCCATGTGTTGCCACACACTTTGTTGTATCATCCCTTGAGCCCTTGACCTTAATAGATTCTTCCGCCTCTCAGGCTGTTACAGAATTTTTATTCAGGGATGGACATTCCCTCTAGTATAACAATGTAATCATATGTGTAGCTTAATCAAAGCACGTTCCATTCCACAGAAATGTAGATCTAGTTGCCAATAATTATCAGGAAGGTCTTCCACGATAATGTGTACATCGAGAGACGCGTCACAAATATACGTCTTGACAAAAGTTCACGAAATCTAATGGAAAAAATCGGATGAAGACAAACAAACTTCCCTGAAACGAATTCCATGAAATAAAAACTAGAATTGTATATGTGCCACATTTATGATCACATTTCTTCACTATTGTACATTGATTTCCCATAGAATACACCATAACTTGAGAGACATCGTAGATACGACTGAATATCCATCATCATTTTAAGGATCTTGTTATTTTAGTAAATTACCTTCCATCTAAATGTCCAGATATTTCATGAAAATGGTTAATTAAACACAAACCAGAGAGTAATGTAACAACATTTCCGTAAATTTAAGACCAAAAATAAATGTACACAGAAAATTATTTCATGTCCGATAAACAATAGAAGGCAATTCCACCGGAGAACAATATAAATCACATTTTTTTAAAGTACAATCTTGTAATGTTAGTTGATATAAGGCCTATGTCCCATAAACTACCAGATGCACAGTACAAGTCCGGTGGGATAATAGGAATGAGAGAAATAGTTTGAGTGAAAGTTGTATGATAGATGTGGTACTGAGTATTTGAATACACAAACGAGGTCTTGAAATACATAAAACAGAAGCATAAAACATAACTGTTTTGTCCAGTCGTTGTCTGGATGTAATGAAAGTCCTTATGTTTTGAAAGTGTTAATTTAATTATGTCTTCTAGCTGTGGTGTCCGTATGTCTTCTAACTGTGATGTCCTTATGTCTTCTAGCTGTGATGTCTTTACGTCTTCTAACTGTGATGTCCTTATGTCTTCTAGATGTGATGTCCTTATGTCTTCTAGCTGTGATGTCTTTGTGTCTTCTAACTGTGATGTCCTTATGTCTTCTAGATGTGATGTCAGTATGTCTTCTAGCTGTGATGTCTTTATGTCTTCTAACTTTGATGTCCTTACGTCTTCTAGATGTGATGTCCTTATGTGTTCTAGCTGTGATGTCCTTATGTCTTCTAGCTGAGAAAATAATTAAGTTTTCTAGCAAGGATGAGCAATCCTTACACTGCCTAGAAAACGAATACTGGCCTCAAGAATGAACGTATGCACACACATAGAAACTAGTCTCTGGTCTGGAAAAGCATCGTCTCCTTTAAGTGTGGCTTGAAAAATTAATGAGACTCTGGGCTTGCCAAGTCAATGACGCATACGGCTTTGTAAGTCAGTATGATTTCTTTATTGTTACGGAAATGAAGTTCTGATTTCTTAAGTCAATGTGAAACATGTCTTAAGAGGCAAATGATTAAAGCCGAAAGCTTAGTAAATTAACTAGTTAATAAGAAGAGAGAAAAAGATGAAGTTTAACAATGACAACTAAACAACTTGCAATAGTCACTCTTTCTTTATAAGAATATCATCTGTGACTTAACGTTTATAGAGGATGGGGTCGATGCCCAATGTTCAATCCGCCTTTGTCACCTCCAACAGCGTACCTGGACGCAGTATGTTGCTTCTATTTGCCGCCTTTCCGTGCTCGGGTGACACAGTTTCGAATCGCCAATAGCACACATTTAAATATAGCACATTTATAAGATCCTAGAATGACGTTCATGCAGTCACACTTCTAATCTTGATCGCCGGAACAATTAAAACATATAATTTATTGTAGATTATTAAACTGATAAGGTAGGGATTAATAATTGGAGCTGTCCACACGATTAGGACGTACAAGTTGTACTTTTCTACTCTTGTTTGAGAAACATGCCCTTCAGTATGTTTCTAAACCTAGGATTAAAAGCCACGTATATGAAGAAGTTACTTGAGCTGTTGATATCAATACACCTTTCCCTTACAATGCCGTAGAATAATGTTATATTCTTCATGTTTCCGTCGGTAAAGATAAACCAGGGAAGACTGCGAAGAACATAACATAAACGAGTGAATGAAAAGACGGTACAAACCATGAGAAGGGTCACAGTTGTTCTGGATGTAGACCTCTTGTTGGTTCTCGAGGACACGAGTCTCTGTCGTCTCTTACTGGTGATGCTGACCTTGATCCCAATGGCCGTACTTCCGGCTCCAACAAGAATTAAGGGTATGGTATGGGACAAATGGTTTATAACCAAATCATGAAAAGACACTACATTGAAAATTTTACTTCTAAAATATTCTGAATCAGAACTCCAGCCAACATACGAATTATAGTTTTTCCTGTACTGGAAATTAAACTTGAACAAAAAGCCTTGAAATATGGTCCAGGGTAACCAGAACAACGCAGCACAGACCAATGCCAGACACGTCCGTTTACGTGTGACTATCGTGGATAACCTGAGCGGATAAAACACGGCCACAAGACGTTCCATTGTGATAAAAACAGTGATTGTTGTAGACATTCTCGAGCCAAGGGATGATGTAACAAAAAAACTTGCTTCAAATATAAAGATAGTTAGTGCTTCTTCGTAAGGAAAGACGAGTACACGGCATTGGACAACACAGTTTTTGTGTGCCAGATACAAATATTCCGATACATCAAGAACGCCCATTAAGGTTACCGTATCGGCTACAGCCAAACCAAGAAGAAAGATATTAGAAGGTTTCTTGAGTCCACTTTTAACTATTACAATACCACTGATAATATTTCCTATAATGCCAATTATGCAAATAACTGGATATATGACATACTGATTTATCCAGTTCGCGACAATCTCGATGCTTGCAAAACCTGATGAGTAGAATGGAGTAGAAGTTTGATTCTGTGTATGTGTAATAACATACGAACTCCAAGTATATGACTTATTGTTTATTGTAGACAGTGGGGTCTCCATTTATTTAGCAGGTCCTCCTGGATTATCTTATTGTAACCTGTGTCGTGTTAATCTTTCGGCTCAGGAAGTTATCAGAGATGTCGTTCCAGTGTACATGAATATCCTCTGATAACAGAGAGAATGAGTCCCTCAAACTGTTCCACTTTACATCAAGAAACCACGTAATTTTGTATCTCCTTAAAATCTATCACATACAGCTGGTATATAAGACTGTTAATCAAGGACTCATTTGCTCAGTGACGTATCATTGTCTTTCATTTAAGTTATGCTATCTTTAATATACACCACATAAATAACTGCCATAGTATAGCTTGAAAGACTATCGATTGTGATGATTTTGATTTTCATTATTTTTCCCTTCAAGAAAAAGAACAATGCATTAGACAAAATTTGAACTGAGAAACATTTATATTAAATAAGAACTTCCCGACATACATTTTTTAAACGTTCCCAAACAAATTCACTTGAACAGAAATTTGTGTAAACACTTATTACGTAAGGGTGAATATCTCATTATTTATTCTGCGATGTAGCAAAAGTAATGGTAATGTTTATTCAAAATCGGCGTTACGAATTTTGCATTTACTTTGCCAGTATCGATCTGAACAACGTTTGCTCGGGGATCACTAGTACGTTACTTCAAGCAAAGATTAATCATAAATGAGAACAAATCGATGAGTAGTGTATATCAGGGAATGCATTCCGTCAACGTTCTCTTTGATCTAGTTTAGTATATAGCTTATGATGTTATCTTACACAGATGAATAATTATTACATCAACTATATAAACTATTGAAAAATCTTAAGATTGATATGCAAATAGAGATAATCACATCATAGCTAAGAAATACCATGTACAATGTTCTTCAATCGACGTGTCTTGCTTGTTGTGCTATTTACAAATCATTATCACATTCGGCTGTGCATACTTAAAATATTGATAACCAAGTAGATGTTGCTACTCCCTAAAGAACGGATTACATTAAGATTATATTGGAACACGATAAGAAATTACGAATATACCATCTAGAGTTGACACGTTTTGTGATCATAATTTATGGAATTCATAAACGGATGTTTGAAAATGGCTTGAGTCGGCGACAAGCAGCGAAGGGTACCACTGTTAATTTTGGCAAGAAACTATTTCGCTACAATATACCCAGGATTCCTGCATATTCAAGAGCCCCTCCAAACAGAATGCAAATTTTGGTATTATTCCAATCTTTGAGCACGATGAAAATCTCTTCCTAGAACAGCGAGAGCAAATGCATTATGATGTAGAAAACGGGACCAGAGTTAGTGAGAAACTGTACATATCCTCTTGAGCAGAGCTTTAGCGAATGATTTTCCTAATGGGACATCAAGATATCAGAGTGAACTTATGATGATGCGTGACAAGAACGCAAAGAAAATGTGCACATAAGTTGATATTGGAGCTTCATGTATTTTATCTTTGTACTTATACTTGTCAAAAATATAAATAAATGATGAGATGACCTTTTATTAGCTAATATTAACAGTTGTAACAGAAAATCGAGCCTTGGACTACGAAGCTGATGTTAATATAAGAATAGGACATCTGTTTATTAAGATAGTGTTAAATCAAGAGTTTACAGAACTGATTCAAGAGTTTACCAAATTTATGTTTAAACCCTGGATACGTTATTTGTACCTTTATCCGGGTCGTTTATCAAAACCAGCTACAAATGGCGCCTGGTTGCGGGTATACTTAGCTCTAGTGTTTGAGACTATTAAGATAGATTTGCATATCGGCTAAACCACCATACAAAACACTGATTGTATACAGACTCTGTAGTCTTCTAAACCAGTATAAAGACGTTAAGTTAAGTCCCTTTTATCCATTTTCGCCCCTGAGTTATCAAATGTGTTTTTTTCACGCGATTACGATACCAAGAAGGTGGATGTGTTTACCTTTGGTCTTTCGACTTGGATTAAAAACATAAATAATGACAGTTATCTGTGACAGTAGTTACCAAACTTACCCACAAAGGTGTCATAAACATCATCATTCATTTTATAGTGTTTAAAAAAAATCAATAGTCGGTCATACGACCTGTACATTGACCGTTTTGACATGAAAGCTGAACAAGCTTAAACAAAACTGCTATCGTAAAAACTGTTCACCCACTGCCTTGTAAGATACCAATTCACGGGAAAGGCGTCTGGAGTAAACCCTAAGAAAATATCCGGAGCTGGTATCCCTTAGGCAGTCTAATGATGGTTCCATCGCTATTCTGGCAACTCCTACGACGTAGCTGATTCCTGGCTGTATCGGTTAATGCTGGTCCTCTGGATCAATTGGTTACGTGGAGAGCTGGGACCTGCTGCACGGGCAACAGCTTGTTTGTCCATAGAAGAATGCCCAAGCTTATGACCTGTACAGGCCTTCCAGTTTCACCCGGCGGTGTCAACACAAGTGCATCAATGGCTAAACTGGTATGTTGGAATGTCCGTACCATGCTGACTGGACTATCTGATAACCTGCATGATATAAAAGATGCCAGAAAGATACGCGTAATCAATGACGAACCGAAAAGACTGGATGTGGACATTGTAGCACTCCAATAAACTCGGTTAGTGGGCTCGGGGAGTATGAATGAGAAAGACTTCTTATTCTACTGGCAAGGAAACGACTCCGGCGAAAAGAGAGAGCAGGGTGTAGGTTTTGCAGTTTAAAAGTCTCTATTACATGTGGTTGAACTAGGTGAGAATGGTTCAGAACGCCTGCTTACACTTCGTCTCCATTCCACAGTAGTCCCGTCACACTTATCAGTGTATATGCACCTACCTTGTGCTCCACACATGAAGTCAAAGGCCAGTTATATGATGTTCTACTAGGTGATTTCAATGCTAGAATGGGCGCTGATCGCGACTCGTGGCCTTCATGTCTTGGCAAGTTTGGAGTTGGACAAATTAATGAAAATGGCCAGGGGCTTCTAGGGCTCTGTGCCTACCATCAATTTTGTGTGACCAACTCTTATTCTCAGACCAAACCCCAACATAAAGTATCGTGGATGCACCCACGATCAGAGCATTGGAATCAGCTCGATCTAATTCTTGTCAGAAGTTATCTCCTTAAGTTTGTGTTCCTGACGCGCACTTACCATAGTGCAGACTGGGACACAGATCATTCTTTGGTTCGCTGTAAAATAAAATTGCAGCCAAAGAAGTTCATCACACCAGAAGTAAAGGCAAGCTACGCATCGACGCAAGTAGAATGTCGGACCCTGCGCTGATCAAGAGATTTTACAATGCTTTTCAGGAAACCCTCATTATCCAACATCGTGATACCGCTGTTACAGAGACGTGGCAGCATCTTCGAAATGTCATACACAACACTGCATTTGCTACATTTGGAAGAAGAAATGTTAAATAAGATGACTGGTTTGAAGCAAAAGGGGAGGATATGACATTCTTCATTGAGGCTTAGCGTGCTGATCTGGTTAAATACATGAATCTTCCAAATGCAAGTACCATGTACAACTTCATGGGTTCCCAGAAGCCAGGTGCAACAAACAGTTTGTCGGTGTTGAAAAGAGTATTGGCTACAGCTTAGTGAAAACATCAAGACTGTAGCATAAACAGGGAACATAAGACAAATGTACGACGGTATAAATAAAGATACTGGCTCCACGAGTAGGAAAAAGCACCGCTCAAATCCATTACTGGTGAGAAAATAACAGATAAAGGAAAGCAGATAGAGCGATGGTTCGAACACTATTCTAAGCTCTACTTGTGTCAATATTGTCATTCCCACAGCGCTTGAAGCGTTAAAAGTTATCCCAGTATGGATGAGCTTGACATGGAACCGTCTATAGAAGATCTTCTTCTTCTTCTTCGTACGCTGTCAGACGTCAACCTGTATGTTTTCGAAAAAAGCAGCAGTCATCCTGAGGCTGTCGACACTGCCATAGAGCTTGTCTAGTGTTGCCACTGGTGATGGCCACATCTGCTTTCTCTGGTCCTCTTATGTCGGGCAGTTTTGCAGCAAATGTTCAGCGGTCATTTTCCTGGTACCACACGAGCATTCGTCAGTGCCACCTGTCTTCAATTTGTTGAATAGGTGGTACCTCAGTCTATTGTGGCCTGTGCGAAGTCTGAAGACCACGACCTGCTCTCTTCTGTTCAACTGGTAATGGGCATCGTTTTTTGTGTAGCCAGTATGTTCTGTTTCCCATTTGGTCATGTATCTAGCTTTAATAAGCCTTTTTTGCCTCTTCGTATGCCACACTAGGATATGGTTGTAGTAGCCTTGCACCTTCTTTTGCCAGTCTGTCTGCCTCCTCGTTGGATGTTACAGTGGGATGGAAGATCTGAATAAAGCTATTGACAGCTTGGCCCTGGGTCGGGATCCCACCTGATTTGATCAAACGCTGTAAAGATAAACTTTTGAAAACCGCTGTATATAATGTTATGTCAGTGTTGAAAAGAGGTCACAATACTTCAAGATAAGAGAGGTGCACCGATTGTACCATTATACAGAAACAAAGGGGATAGAGGTAACTGTAATAGCTATCGAGGTGTCTCTCTGCTTAGTGCTGTAGGCAAAGTCTTCGCCAGAGTTATCTTACTAAGAATACATAAATTGGCCGAGCGTGTGTATCCGGAGTCCCATTGTGGATTCAGGTCTGGAAGATCAATGATCTACCTGATTTTCTCTCTTCGACAACTTCAGGAAAAGTCACGTGAGCAGAACCAGCCCTTTTATGTTGCCTTCATTGAACTGACAAAGGCATTTGATTTGGTTAGGGGAGATGACCTCTTCAAAATCTTCTCTAAAATAGGTTGCCTAAACAAACTGCTGCGACTAATAATATTGTTCCATGAGAGCATGGCAAAACAGTTCAATTTGATGGTAGCATATCACAACCATTTAAAATTCTAATCGGTGTTAAGCGCGGCTGTGTTCTAGCCTGACACTGTTCTGAATCTTCTCTGCTCTGTTACTGAAACATGCATTTTATAAAGCAAATGAAGGAATCTGCCTTCACACTAGGTCGGATTGTAGGCTGTTTAACTTTGCAAGGCTCAAGGCCAAAACAAAGAACAGGGAGATCACCATCAGGGACTTCTTTTTCTCTGATGATTCTGCACTTGTCGCCCACAGTCATCAGGAACTTTAGAAGTTGATGGATCGCTTCTCCCAGGCTTGCAAAGATTTTTGGCGAATAATAAGTCAAAATAAAACAAATGTTCTGGGACAGGAAGTAGATGTCGCGCCAAGTCTTAGCATCGATAATTATGAACTGGCAGCTGTCCATCAATTCACATACCTGGGATCCCTAATCAATGACAAGCTCTCTCTAGACCCAGAAATAGACAGTCGTATTGACAAAGCTGCTGCTACATTTACTCGCCTCACAACGCGTGTTTGTGAAAAAGCCAGAAGCTGACAATTAAAACCTAGGTCATGGTATCTAATGCATGCGTTGTAAGCAAACTTCTATATGGCAGCGAGACTTAGACCACTTATGCCGAACAAGAGCACAGGCTTAACACCTTCCATCTACGGCGCATGCGATCCATCCTTTCTTGAAATAACATGGAGGGACACAGTGACAAACGCAGAGGTGCGCTCGTACTGGTCTTCCAAACATATACACTCTACTTAAGCAGCGAAGACTACGATGGCTTGGTCATGTTCGTCGCATGGAAGATGACTACATTCCCAAAGATGTCCTCTATGGAAAATTGGCGAATGGCACGAAAACAGTCGACCACAGTTGAGGTTCAAAGATGTGTGCAAGCGTGATATGAAGTCCCTGGACATGAATCTGACATCCTGGGATAACGAAGCTGCAGACCGATCCAGGTGGAGATGTACCCTGAATGGCCAGCTTTAGCTTGGTGAAACGAAGCTCTTACAACACAAATAAGTGAAAAGACAACGTCGCAAGGAGAAAGACAACAAAAGCTAAGTATATATTTTATTGTTGTTATTATTTTTTTTCCACTCCAAGTCATATCATCCAGTCATCACTGAAAGGGGCTACTAACTAACTATCATATGCTTTGAATATATTCCTGTTACTGCCGTGGTCAACTGTAATACACATGTTTATTAGTTTATTATCATCCTGATTAATGATAGATTCGCCAATCTATAGCACAGACGGGTAGAGGTCAGCAGACAATGCCATAATCAACATTATGAATCATTTTGAGAAAGCTTTTATTTGTTGGGTTTATGATTTCACATTTAAATAGCAAAAATAAGATTTTTTACGAGCACATCTAGTTCACAAGAAAGACTTCGGGAATAAACCCTTAGGAAAATTCCTGACCTGGTGCTTCTAAAACAGTCTAGTGGTTGTTTCATCGCAATTCTGACAGCCCTACCTGAGCATGTGAAGTCTGAACTGGGTTAACTATGCGGATGAAACATACGCTGGTTCAACGAATAAGACAGCGAGTGACAGCAAAGCGACGTGAAACGCACAGAGCACGGAAAGACACCCAAATCGACATGATCATCCAAATGCGCCTTGTTCTGTTTCAAGTTGGCTTGACCAAGTCTTGACGATGGACAAATGGTTCAAGACGAGAGAGTGAGGTTGACGACCAGCACAACTCTTTCTCAATTAAATACAACTGCAGTACAAGTATAGGCCCCAGACACATCAGACAAACCTCACATGCAAGTTTGAACAAGAGAAAAGAGGAGACTGAAGTCTCTAATCGTCAGCATTTGGAACAATAACATATTACATGATAGTGATGCGTCAAATACAGATGAGCGACGAACGACATAGGTGTCCAGATAATTGCCAGTGTGCAACTTAGATATCGTGGCTCTCAGTGAGAAATGTCTACCAGCTGAAAGGTCAGATCAAACAGGCTATCGGCGGTTTTGTATTCTTTCTGAATGAAGAAATAACGGCTATATGTGCCTAAATGAAGTAATAACGGTTTAAGAGTGTCAAGTTAAGTAATAACGGTTAAGGTGTGCCAAATGAAGAAATAACGGTTTAAGTGTGTTAAATGAAGTAATGACGGTTTAGGTGTGTCAAATTGAATAATAACGATTTAGGTGTCAAATTAAGTAAAAACGGTTGAGGTATGTCAAATTAATTAATAACGGTTTAAGTGTATCTGAATGAAGTAAAACGGTTTGGGTATGTAAAATGAAGAAATAACGGTTAAGACTTGTCTGAATGAAGTAAAAACGGTTTATATGTGTCACATGAAGAACTAACGGCTTAGGTGTATTAAATTAAGTGAAAGCGGTTTAGGTGTGTCTGAATGAAGTAATGACGGTTTAGGTGTGTCAAATTAAAGTAAAAACCGCTTATGTATGGCTGGATGAAGTAATAACGGTTTAAGTGTGTCAAATAAATACATTAATGGTTTAGGTGTGTCAAATAAATAAATTAACGGTTTAGATGTTTCAAATTAATCAATAACGCATTTGCTGTGTCAAATGAAGAAATAACGGTGTAGGTGTGTCAAGTAAAGAAATAACGGTTTAGGTGTCCAATGAAAAAAATAACGGTTTAGGTGTGTCAAATGAAGAAATAACGATGTAGGTGTGTCAAATTAATCAGTGACGGTTTAGATGTGCTAAATGACGTAATAACCGTTTAGGTATGTATAAAATTAATCAATAACTGGTTAGGTGTATCTAAATGAAGTAATACCGATTTAGGTGTATCAAACTAAGTCTTCTTCTTCTTCTTTGCGTTTAGGATCTTCTGGTCATGCTATATCTGCAGCCAATCGCGTGATGAAGTCTGTAGATTTCACAAGGTCGGAGCGGCTGCCCCACAGCTTTTGTCTCAGCTCCGCACCCTCTAGCCAGGTCTGGTATCTCATTTCCCTATAGAGTGGGCATTCTTGTAGAATGTGTTCATGGTTCTGGCCTCCTGTTTCACATGGACATACATTGGTGTGTGAGATCTTTAGTCGGTATCGATGTTCTAGTAGTCTGCAGTGTCCAGTTCTCAGACGAAATAAGGTAGTTTGTTGATTTCTTTTGAGTTGGTGAAATAGGTCTGATATACTGCTTATATCTTTCTTCTCCCCATAGGTGTATATACATATTTCTTATGATGTTCTCTATATGGTACTCGATGATTAAATTGTGCCTTTTTGCTGCCATCTTTTGCTAGAGCGTTAGCTCTGTCGTTTCCTGTGACTCCGCAATCTGTGGCATCCTAGCCACCGGAGCGCTATTGTTGAGGATCTCTGGAGTTTTCCTAGTTGTGCTCTATCTCTGAAAACAGTGGTTTGTTTTTTGTATTGCCTCTAATAGTACTCTGTATTCTGTGAATACAGCTATTTTTTGTGGTTGCCTTTCTGCTTTAAGTATTCTCAGTGCTCGCATGAGGGCCAACGATTCTGCTCTGAGGTTCGTGAACGACTTTCCTGTTAGGAGGGCCTCTTCTGTTATATTTCCGCTTTCGTGTCTTATGAACATACCTCCTCCCCCGTTTCGACCTGTGTCCATTCCTTGGTATTATATTTCTCCTCAATCATTGTTTGTGCTAAAGTTTTCAGCTCGTGAACACTGTATTAGTCTTTTCTTCGGATTCCTTGGATCTCTGAACTTATTGCGATGTTGTTTATATTATAGCTTATCTCTTCATAGTCGATAAGCATTTCCTTTTCTGCAGGTTGGTTGGGTATTAGTTCTCCATATTTTTGGTGTAGGTGGTTTCATATATGGATGAAGCTGGTTCTCTTCAGCCTAATTTTAACTGTGTGTTTAAGTTTGATATGTTTTGGGATGATCAGGCATACGTAGCATCTTTTCACTATGTGTCAGCACTCTTTCCTCTCGTCTAATATTTAGGGGCCTTAAATTTGTATATGCTTCCATTGTCTGGATTGGTGTAATCTTCATTCCTCCTGTTATTATCCTTAAGCCAAAGTTTTGAATTTTGTTTAAGCGTTCCGTGTTTGTTTTTGATGCTGCGGTCCAGGTTGTCATGTCGTATTCAAGTACTGGTCTGACTGCTCTAGGAAATACATTTTTAAGGATGCTTCTATTTACACACCAGCTGATTCCGGCCAGCTTCTTCATAAGGGATAGTTTTCTGGCTGCTCCGGAATGTGTTCCCTCTATGTGAGTCTCTTGTCCATTTTAACACCAGGATACACAGGGGTATTTTCTTGTACAAGCTCTTTGCCATTTAGATTAAGATTGGTTTCTTCCATGGTGTTGGACAGTGAGAAGCATATTGGAACTGTCTTTGAGATGTTAATCTGCAATCCTCAATCTGTAACCCACTTTCCAACAGTGTCCAGTGCTGTCTGCATTCTGTTTTTTTAGCTCTTTGTAGTTTTCTGCCGTACTCCCCATTGCGAAATCGTCAGCGTGTAAGGCGCTGGATATTTTCTTTTGGAGTTTTCCAGCTATATCGTATATGAACAGGATAAAGAGGGTAGGAGAGATGACTCCTCCCTGCGCTACACCTTGTTGGAGAGTTATTCTATGGCTCAGTGGTCCATCTAATTTCATTCTTGTTCTGTATCGGAGATAGTCCTATCCAGCTGTACAATCGCTCTTCTATTTTGTTGTTTAATAGTTTAACAAAGACCGCAAGTACTTTTTCCTTATCCTGAAATGCATTTAATATTTCTTCGGTTGGGTACACTAGTTGGTCTTCTGTGCTGCGGTTGTTGCAAAAGACTGACTTTGATTTGAGTTGGAACTGATTATTTTCTCAGATATTTTATCAGTCTTACGTTTACTATTTTTTACATGACTTTTCCAACACAGCTGAGCAGACTTATTGGCCTATAGTTTTTCTTGTTTGTCTTGTCCTTTCCTGGTTTTCTGATGGGTATAATGAAAACTTTCAGCCACTGGTCTAGGATCTTACTCGTGCTCCGTGATTGGTTGAACATTTTCATGAGTTTTCTTCTTGTACCTTGATCTAGGTTTTCAATCATTTCATTTGTTATGCCATCTTTTTCTGGAGCTTTCCTGTTTTTCAGTTTCTGAATAGCAGTGTTTAACTCTACAATTTTGAATAATGACTTCATGCAGGGATCCGAATTCTGTGTCTTCATGTTATCTTTTATCTCTTTTTAATCTGTAGTTTGGGTTCTCGTGTCAATGTTGTAGTGCTCTCCTCTTTGAAAAATTCAGCCAGGATGTATGTTGCCATTTAATTTAAGGCTCTTGTCAGAATCCATAGTTTTCTTGTATCGATGTTGAGGCTTTTAGTATTTTCATGCCAACGTCTTTGGATCTCATCCTTCTTTTCCTCTATGAATGTGTTTTTAATGTTGCTGTGTTTCCGTATGTTTTCTGGTGAAGGATTTTTTTTCCAATGTATCTCTTGCCTCGCTCAGTTCTTTATCAATTTTCCCTAGTCAATCGCTCCAGTAGGGATTATAGTTTTTTAAGTTTTCCACCTCTGGTCCATTGTTTCACAACCCCAGCTTGGTGAGTGACTGTTAAAATCTCCCGCTATGAGATGTCTCGACTCTTCAATTTTGACTTTGTGTATTGCCAGAGCTGTGGCTGGTGGACTACTATAGCAGTTTTTTATCATTGAATCTCCACTAGGTGGGATGATCTTAACTGTTATGAACTCGAGTTCATCTAGTCCAGATCTATTTGTGTCTACTGCTGGTATAGAGTGTTTGACAACTGTTATTATTCCTCCTTTGGCTCTTTTTCCCATATCTTGACGGAAACATTCATATCCTCTGATGGACAATTTGTGAGTTTCTTTTAGGTGTGTTTCCTGGATACAAATGATGTCTATATCGTTCTTCTTGAGGAATTCTTGCAGTTCAGGTTTCTTGTTTCTCACGCCCTCTACATTCTGTTGTACCACTTTTAGGTTCCTTGTTTGTTGATCAGTCCCACTACTCTGCCTCGCCCTGACCACTAGGTTAGCAGAGGTGCCGGTTGCTTGGGTAGGTCCCCTCGAGGCTGTTGACCGTCACCCCTCCTCCCCGGTTGTAACTTGTAGGAGGATAGGGTAGACTGTCGCATGACCATATCCTGTTGAGGCGTGTGTGCCCTGATTTTTCCCGGTACCTTCGCCGTAGCTGACACACTCCGTCTTCGGCAGGTCGGGTTGAGTTTTCTGTTTTGGGTTGTCTACCATAGCCTTTCCACCTCCCGATAGTACCTGCAAGGCAGTAGGATGGTTTGTCTACCGTGGTTTCCTTCCCGTGGCTAGAGAATATAGCTTGGTGTACCCGTCATAGGACGCATGGGGTATTTCAGTGGGGAAAGCAGTGCCATTGTTGTCCCACCCCATCCTGCTGGAATACACCGCCATTTGGTTCGGACTGCTTATTCGTCCAGTTATTATATCCGGCTTATATCGCAGCTGACGCTCCATATCTGGAGGTCGTTCCACTATCCGTCACCTGTGGACGTGCCTGGCTGGTGTCGTTGCCCTCCCCCCCCCCCCCCCGCCCCCTTCTTTCTGTTCTCCAAGGTCAAATTAAGTAAAAACGGGTTAGAAGTAATAACGACTTAGGTTTGTCAAATTAAAAACAGTTCAGGTGTGTCAAATGAAGTAAAAGCGGATTAGATGTGTCAAATTAATCAATAACGGTTTAGGTGTGTCAAATTAATCAATAACGTTTTGGTATGTCAAATGAAAGAATAACCGTTGTTGTGTCAAATTAAGTAAAAACGATTTAGGTGTGTCAATTTAAAAAACAAACGATTTAGGTGTGTCAAATTTAGTAAAAAGGTTTATGTGTGCCAAAACAGGGTAAAATATTTGGAGCTCACCCAAATGCTAGAAAGTTTACATATTTATGGCAGGACCTCAGGATCATTCAAAATATGTATTGGGGACAGAGTGCGGCTATAAGAATTGGAGACAGACAGCGGCTATAAGAATTGGGGACAGACTGCGGCAATAAGAATTGGGGACAGACTGTGACTATAAGAATTGGAAACAGACTGTGGCTATAAGAATTTGCAACAGACTGTGGCTATAAGAATTGGGAACAGCCTGTGGCTATAAGAATTGGGAACAGCCTGTGGCTATAAGAATTGGAAACAGACTGTGGCTATAATAATTTGCAACAGACTGCGGCTATAAGAATTGGGGACAGACAGCGGCTACAAGAATTTGGAACAGACTGCGGCTATAAGAATTAAAAATCAAGTAGGAAATTATAAATAGCTAAAAAGGGAAGTGAGTCAAGGTTGTGTTCTGTCTCCATATAGCGATTTCATCTTGAGACACATACAGACAATGCCAGGAATATCATTAGGCGGACAGAATATTAATACTCTACGATACGCTGATGATATTGTATTGATAATCCTGAATTAAGCCGACTTGCAAGAAATGGTCAGCATGATAAAAAAGTGAAAACAAAGGTCTCAGTCTAAATAAAAATAAATCGGAAGTGATGGTAGTGACGAAGAAACCGGGCTCTCTAAAATAACGGGTCGAAGCGAAGGGACCGAATGAAGACAAGTTAACACGTTTCAATACCTTGGAACATACATAACATACATAGCATACATAACCTTAGATACAAGATGCAATTACGAAAGAAAAGGCAGAATAGCCTAGGCAAAATCGGTGATCCAGACCATGAAAGGAATATTGTGCAATAAAATCTTGTCGTTAGAACTGAGAAAGAGAGTCCTTGGATGCTAGGTGGAACCAGTACTGACATTTGCCAGTGAATCATGGACAATTAGCAAAACAAGCGTTTAGTACTTTGAAAGCAGTGGAGATGTGGTTTTACAAAAGAATGCTACGGATCCCATGGACTGCAAAGAAGACTAATGATTCAGTACTCGAGGAGGCACAAACAGAAAGAAGACTAATGATACAGTACTCGAGGAGGCACAAACAGAAAGAAGACTAATAATACAGTACTCGAGGAGGCACAAACAGAAAGAAGACTAATGATACAGTACTCGAGGAGGCACAAACAGAAAGAAGACTAATGATACAGTACTCGAGGAGGCACAAACAGAAAGAAGACTAATGATACAGTACTCGAGGAGGCACAAACAGAAAGAAGACTAATGATACAGTACTCGAGGAGGCACAAACAGAAAGAAGACTAATGATACAGTACTCGAGGAGGCACAAACAGAAAGAAGACTAATGATACAGTACTCGAGGAGGCACAAACAGAAAGAAGACTAATGATACAGTACTCGAGGAGGCACAAACAGAAAGAAGACTAATGATACAGTACTCGAGGAGGCACAAACAGAAAGAAGACTAATGATTCAGTACTCGAGGAGGCACAAACAGAAAGAAGACTAATGATTCAGTACTCGAGGAGGCACAAACAGAAAGAAGACTAATGATACAGTACTCGAGGAGGCACAAACAGAAAGACAACTTATTGCAAGGATCAGAACAATGCAGCCATCCTTATTTGGGCATGTTATGAGACGAGGCGGCTTAGAACACGTCGTGACAACGGGAAAGATTGCGGGAAAGAGAGGCAGAGGAAGACACGAGATAAGATGTTGGACAGCCTGACAGTATGGCATGGGCGACAATCAACAACAAAGTTGGTAAACGACACGCGTGATAGAAATGAATGGAGGTCTATGATCCCAAACGTCAACCGGCAGGGCATCTGATGATGATGATTTGTGTCAAATGAAGAACGGTTTAGATGAGTATGAATGAAGTAGTTTATTGTAGTTTAGTTTAGTTGCACATTGCTAATAGAACCAACATTTTTGCACATTTTTCTTCTGAACCTTTCATTACTGAAAGGGCCGACGACTGAGCACGGAGGACTGGCTCACTCTGTGGGCAACTTTTCCCTTTCTCTCTCTCTCTCTTCTCACCTCACTCTGTTTCACTTGACTCTGTCCCACAGTCACACTCCTGCACAACTTTTACACGCGCCCTCAGGGTGAGGCCCTTCCATTGCACTTTGGTTGGGCTAGCCTCTGAAGGCGCACAAACCTAGCATAAGTACATACAGACGCACACACGCATCCAAGCACTGGTTTATGCGTCCTGATATCGCCAAATGGACTACGTCTAGTGTGGAAAATGGCACGCCTCCGCCAGTAGAAACTAGTGAGGCAAACATCTAAGCAACAACATCAAAACGACGTCTGAGCACAAACTCCATATCTAGCACGTTGGCTTTGTTGGTCCAATTTACAGCTGGGCGAAGTAGTTATTGTATAAATAAAAGACAACGATATCATTGGCCTGCCAAATGAGCGAGACATGATTGTACCATGTTAGTTGCATCTGTAAACTAAGCACCCAGCACCCCTCTGTAACAGATCTTAGCTGTGTAGATTTATTAGGGATAGTATTTTAGACATGTTTCATTAAAGTTGGTAAGGGTGGGAGCATTGATAGTCAGTAGCCATTCAGTTGTTTCTTATAGAATGAAAACTAACAAAGCTAGCTAGTACAGATATACTCAAATCTGGACATAGGAATGCTTGGAATGCAAAGCGTAGGTTTCCAAGCCAGGCAGATGTTAAAAACTACGTAGCCTTGCATAACGCCTAGCTACCATTTACAGCATGATCGGTAGTGACGAATGTTAGCTATTAACTGGTGTTTATGAAATCTAAAGTAAAAAACCTAGGTTCGAAATCTGAAGACAGAAAAAGCCGTGGATATAGCTAGCTAAGGAAGTGTGGCGGATATTAAAGGAGTATAACTGAACGCTGTACATGCAGACAGACACGGCAATCAAAGAAAGGACACCGGGCAAGGTTCACCAAGACAGTGAGATAAAACACTTTCTAAGATCGATATCTGTCGAGTATTTAGAAAGTTGTCTCCAAAAATAATTGAGGAATTAAATCTTGTTGGTTTGAAAATTAAGAATAAAATCGGATCAGGAAGATTTATCAATTTCGATAGAAATACTAGGAGTCCGATAACGAGACTAGTTTGTTTTTCGAAGTCAAATATTAAGGAAATAGAGAACAAATGCAATGACACTGGGAAATACGCACATCGACGCCCAGATACTGAGACGAAAACTTCTGGTCAGTGGCGCCACCGTGCCACGGGAAGACGGGAAACGTGGACGAGTGGTGGTAATTGTGATTACGTCAGAGCAACGGCGGGATTTTGGCCTAGGAATGAAGTGGACAGGACTTTGGCGGCGAACAATATAATTTTTCAGCACACAGAGCCCGTGTTTAGTCAGCACACAGAGCCCGAGTTTAGTCAGCACACATAGCGCGAGTTTAGTCAGCACACAGAGCTCGAGTTTAGTCAGCACACAGATCCCGAGTTTAGTCAGCACACAGAGCCCGAGTTTAGTCAGCACACAGAGCCCGAGTTTAGTCAGCACACAGATCCCGAGTTTGGTCAGCACACAGAGTCCGAGTTTGGTCAGCACACAGAGCCCGAGTTTAGTCAGCACACAGAGTCCGAGTTTAGCCATCACACAGAGCCTGAGTTTGGTCAGCACACAGAGCCCGAGTTTGGTCAGCACACAGAGCCCGAGTTTGGTCAGCACACAGAGCCCGAGTTTAGCCATCACACAGAGCCCGAGTTTAGCCATCACACAGAGCCTGAGTTTGGGATTGGAGGTAGAAAAACGAAAGTGGAGAATTGTACGTTGAGAAGTACCATAAACCTAGCAAAGCAAAGGTTTTACAGAGTGACAATCCAGACGGCGAGAAACGGGCTCTCTGTGTCTCTAGTAAGATGGACGTACCTAATGAGACAAAAAGGGAAGAAGAGGAAGGTTGAGACTTGAAGGTATATGTCCCTCTTCAAGTTGAACCATTGGGTCACGAAAGGGTCGACGATATATGAATCTAGAAGGAAGAAGGAAAAGACAGCACAGTTATTATTGTAGGTTAGACGGATAGTATCGCTACCAGAAAGGGCATTTGACAGAGAGCACTGGTTGGCTTCCTAAGGAAGTCGAACATGGGAAGTTGCTTAAGTGCGAAACATGGTCAGTCGAGGCAGTGGGGACGGTAGGAGATAAAGACAAGTTGGAACATTTGTCAGACGTAGTAGAAGATGAGATAGTCAGCGGGATTGGCACTAAAAGAGAAGAAATAAGCAAAATAGATGCTTCCATGGGTGGTGCCATTTTGACTCGCATCAAATAGAACCTAAGGACGGAGTCGGCGTGGACCGGCAAAAGAAGATGCCTCAAAGCATTTAAGAGGAGTGAGAGAAGGGATAACAGGCTTAAAGAGAGAGACACTTGCTGAACGAAATAATAAGCGAGAAGACGAGGACTAGACAAAAGTGGTCAAAGTAGCAGCCGTAGTGCAGCTCACATGAGGCGAGAATAAGGTAACAGTAAGAAGGAAGAATGTGGAGAAATGACCTCTACAAGCGGTGGTTGCGGAGAGAGAGAAGAAGCCAGATACAAGTGGTGGTTGCGGAGAGAGAGAAGAAGCCAGATACAAGCGGTGGTTGCGGAGAGAGAGAAGAAGCCAGATACAAGCGGTGGTTGCGGAGAGAGAGAAGAAGCCAGATACAAGCGGTGGTTGCGGAGAGAGAGAAGAAGCCAGATACAAGCGGTGGTTGCGGAGAGAGAGAAGAAGCCAGATACAAGCGGTGGTTGCGGAGAGAGAGAAGAAGCCAGATACAAGCGGTGGTTGCGGAGAGAGAGAAGAAGCCAGATACAAGCGGTGGTTGCGGAGAGAGAGAGAAGAAGCCAGATACAAGCGGTGGTTACGGAGAGAGAGAAGAAGCCAGATACAAGCGGTGGTTGCGGAGAGAGAGAAGAAGCCAGATACAAGCGGTGGTTGCGGAGAGAGAGAAGAAGCCAGATACAAGCGGTGGTTGCGGAGAGAGAGTAGAAGCCAGATACAAGCGGTGGTTGCGGAGAGAGAGAAGAAGCCAGATACAAGGGGTGGTTGCGGAGAGAGAGAAGAAGCCAGATACAAGCGGTGGTTGCTGAGAGAGAGAAGAAGCCAGATTCAAGCGGTGGTTGCGGAGAGAGAGAAGAAGCCAGATACAAGCGGTGGTTGCGGAGAGAGAGAAGAAGCCAGATACAAGCGGTGGTTGCGGAGAGAGAGAAGAAGCCAGATACAAGCGGTGGTTGCGGAGAGAGAGAGAAGAAGCCAGATACAAGCGGTGGTTGCGGAGAGAGAGAAGAAGCCAGATACAAGCGGTGGTTGCGGAGAGAGAGAAGAAGCCAGATACAAGCGGTGGTTGCGGAGAGAGAGAAGAAGCCAGATACAAGCGGTGGTTGCGGAGAGAGAGAGAATAAGCCAGATACAAGCGGTGGTTGCGGAGAGAGAGAGAATAAGCCAGATACAAGCGGTGGTTGCGGAGAGAGAGAAGAAGCCAGATACAAGCGGTGGTTGCGGAGAGAGAGAATAAGCCAGATACAAGCGGTGGTTGCGGAGAGAGAGAGAATAAGCCAGATACAAGCGGTGGTTGCGGAGAGAGAGAGAATAAGCCAGATACAAGCGGTGGTTGCGGAGAGAGAGAAGAAGCCAGATACAAGCGGTGGTTGCGGAGAGAGAGAAGAAGCCAGATACAAGCGGTGGTTGCGGAGAGAGAGAAGAAGCCAGATACAAGCGGTGGTTGCGGAGAGAGAGAGAAGAAGCCAGATACAAGCGGTGGTTGCGGAGAGAGAGAGAAGAAGCCAGATACAAGCGGTGGTTGCGGAGAGAGAGAAGAAGCCAGATACAAGCGGTGGTTGCGGAGAGAGAGAAGAAGCCAGATACAAGCGGTGGTTGCGGAGAGAGAGAGAAGAAGCCAGATACAAGCGGTGGTTGCGGAGAGAGAGAAGAAGCCAGATACAAGCGGTGGTTGCGGAGAGAGAGAAGAAGCCAGATACAAGCGGTGGTTGCGGAGAGAGAGAAGAAGCCAGATACAAGCGGTGGTTGCGGAGAGAGAGAATAAGCCAGATACAAGCGGTGGTTTCGGAGAGAGAGAAGAAGCCAGATACAAGCGGTGGTTGCGGAGAGAGAGAAGAAGCCAGATACAAGCGGTGGTTGCGGAGAGAGAGAAGAAGCCAGATACAAGCGGTGGTTGCGGAGAGAGAGAGAATAAGCCAGATACAAGCGGTGGTTGCGGAGAGAGAGAGAATAAGCCAGATTCAAGCGGTGGTTGCGGAGAGAGAGAAGAAGCCAGATACAAGCGGTGGTTGCGGAGAGAGAGAAGAAGCCAGATACAAGCGGTGGTTGCGGAGAGAGAGAAGAAGCCAGATACAAGCGGTGGTTGCGGAGAGAGAGAAGAAGCCAGATACAAGCGGTGGTTGCGGAGAGAGAGAAGAAGCCAGATACAAGCGGTGGTTGCGGAGAGAGAGAGAAGAAGCCAGATACAAGCGGTGGTTGCGGAGAGAGAGAAGAAGCCAGATACAAGCGGTGGTTGCGGAGAGAGAGAAGAAGCCAGATACAAGCGGTGGTTGCGGAGAGAGAGAGAAGAAGCCAGATACAAGCGGTGGTTGCGGAGAGAGAGAAGAAGCCAGATACAAGCGGTGGTTGCGGAGAGAGAGAAGAAGCCAGATACAAGCGGTGGTTGCGGAGAGAGAGAAGAAGCCAGATACAAGCGGTGGTTGCGGAGAGAGAGAATAAGCCAGATACAAGCGGTGGTTTCGGAGAGAGAGAAGAAGCCAGATACAAGCGGTGGTTGCGGAGAGAGAGAAGAAGCCAGATACAAGCGGTGGTTGCGGAGAGAGAGAAGAAGCCAGATACAAGCGGTGGTTGCGGAGAGAGAGAGAATAAGCCAGATACAAGCGGTGGTTGCGGAGAGAGAGAGAATAAGCCAGATTCAAGCGGTGGTTGCGGAGAGAGAGAAGAAGCCAGATACAAGCGGTGGTTGCGGAGAGAGAGAAGAAGCCAGATACAAGCGGTGGTTGCGGAGAGAGAGAAGAAGCCAGATACAAGCGGTGGTTGCGGAGAGAGAGAAGAAGCCAGATACAAGCGGTGGTTTCGGAGAGAGAGAAGAAGCCAGATACAAGCGGTGGTTGTGGAGAGAGAGAAGAAGCCAGATACAAGCGGTGGTTGCGGAGAGAGAGAAGAAGCCAGATACAAGCGGTGGTTGCGGAGAGAGAGAAGAAGCCAGATGCAAGCGTGGTTAAGACAGAAGTAGTGTTGGCGTTCATGAAGTCGTTGGAGGCTATTATACCAGAATTATAAAGTGGTTGAGTAGATACACCAATACATTTAAATACCAGGTGGAAAGAGCGCAACGTCATACATACAGATAAAAAGAAGACAGAAACTGGACTATGGAAGAGAGAGAGAAGAAGAAAAGACAGCAGAACAGAATAAATACAGGCTCGGTTTACATCCAAATTTCCGAAACAAGGATACGATTATCACATGACACGTGTGCAAACCTCGGAAAAGGAAGGTTCGTTTCTCACATCTCCATTCAGCAGATCCTGTTGTGATTTGGACGGTGATAATAGAACACCTCTCGCCCTCCGAAATGGCGTGACGGAACCCACGGCACGTGGAAATGTCTTGACACTGAGTCGAGTAGAGTCGAGATTCAAGTTGAGCGGAGGTGAGAAAAAATACTTCAGTTTTTCTTACCATGGAGTCGTTCAAACATGGTCGGAAAGATAATCTGATGGAAAACTCACGAAGCACTCCAGATCTTTGACGTAGACAGAAGTAGTTGTAAACGCCAATTAACATGTCTAGATTAGCTGTGACTGAATACGTAAGGCTGTTACCATTGGCTAAGACATAATCAGTCAGTGGTCTGATTACTATTTGGCTAGACAATTTCGTAGAATTAGAACTTTGACAGTTCGCACTGTAGTAAGGATGCTACATGTAAGATAATGTAAGAATATGTCTATTGACATGTGATAATAATAAGCATGTAATGTGTATGTCTAAGAGAATGGTAAGATTTAGAATGTTTGGTAACATTTTTTTTTTACTTAAATTTGTGTTTCTATATGTTGAATGCTTATATTGTTGAATGCTTAATTATTTGATGTTGTGGTTACAACACGTTAACACGTTTGTTATGTTGGATGATTAACCAAAGGCTGAGGACTTGGGTAGTTCTTGGGACAGGATGGTTTACAAATATATAAAAGGTGAGCTAATTCGCTCAACTGACGAAAGTTGTGTAGTGCAGCAACTAGTCAAAGAAGAGATGTCTTGGGGATTTGACTGACCCAAAACTTTGGAGTCACACGCGCATGTTTTATATAAATCAGTACTGCAAAGATGTTTGTCCAAATTGACATACCTATGAAAAAGTGAGCTGATTTGCTTAGGTAACAAATGTTGCTGATTATAGCAACCAAGCTAAGGCGATTAAGAAGTGCCTTCATAATATAATGGGGAGAAATTATGAAGAGTTATACATTATACGTTTTTATACATTCTGCAATCTGAGCACCTGCGGTGATACTAGCTCGACAGGTGAAATAGTATTTTGCAAACAGCTTCCAGGAGATGAAATCAATATTGAAGCTTTTCAGAGACACTTTGAAGGCGCCTGTAGCGTTTCTTCTGTCACCATGTTTACTGCCTCCCTGTTGTGAGCTAACCACATAACAGCTGTTTTAGGATATGCTCATCTGGCTTGCGAACAAAATGTGCCGTCCATCGTAGCTGACCTATTTGTAGAAGTGTAGCAAGACTCAACACGTTAGCTAAGAATGTCCTGGTGAACTACATTTCTTCTTCCTAGCAAATGATGTGGGCGCAATCGTCCGCGAATAGGAGATCCAAGATCTATTAATATTACCCAATGACAACTATGACAACCACATAGACCAGGGATCTGAAATCCCAACCACTCTATGCGAGCATGAGAACAAATATTGATGTTCCGTGGACTGACCACAATAAAACGAATATAAACTATTTCAAAATCATGTTGAACAACCAGCATATCGTTGTGAAAAACTGCAATTATGAGTGCTTCCACACATGAACATCATCGTCTCAACTAATGAAAAACTTGTTAATGAACCTTTATTTATATTGTATGAAAGTGACACTGAATCTTCAATAGATCATGTGCAAGTGTTTTTAATATCCACAGCAAACGGTGCAGAGAAAATTAAAAAATATGGTTCGGGTGCTTCAAAGTGTGCGCCTAAGCAAGAGATCACATCTGAATATTCCGTCAAGAGTTTAGTTTCAACATTTCCTCCAAGGAATTCAGGGTAGGAAAATGAGACAAGTTGCCAACAGTCAGTGTGTCTGCCACAAAGTGAGCTTAACTTTGAATAAGCCTACGGAATCATACACCTGTATTATCACAATCTGTTTACCTGGGAATTTCAAGTTCAAGTGCCAATCTTTTTATTGTAATAAATAAGTGGTTAAACATACGATTGAATTCGAGAAATGGGGAACATGCGCCTTTCATTTTCATGCAAGTCTCAATCTCCTTCCTAAGTGGAAACAAAAACGATAAACCATTGTCAAACTCACCCACCTTACTTCAGTGTGGCACAAAAGTTCTCAATATTCACTTTCAGTGTGTCTAAAAAAGAAGTGAACACTCTTTATGATTATATCCTCTTGAGCAAATGAAATTGACAATGTCAACAACAATGTCTCTATAAACTCCTTCGTTTGTTAGCTTTTACAGGACAGTTTCTTTATACAAAACACAATGAATGTTTGTAAAGTTATTCCTTGTTACTGTGAGACTATTCTGTGTGGATTTTACTAACCTATCAACAGTACTGTTCTCAAAGCGCATTGCTAGTGCACCATTGGTTGCGACTTATCCATGGCAACCGGCGGTGCATCAACAACGCGCAGTAAACAACATATTTCTGCTGTATATCTGGTTATTTTAATGTTCAAATGTATGTTTATTGTTTTCGATGTCCAGTTCCCGGTGTCCTTAAGTTTTATATTTAATTTTATAACATAACATTTACACAGTTTGCAACATTTTAAGGATATTGTTATTTTTGTAAATTACATACCATCTAAATGTCCAGATAATTCATGCAAATAGTTAATTAAACACACACCAGGGAGTAATATGACGTCATTTCTGTAACTTTAAGATCATAAATAAATGTGCAGAGAAAAATATTTCACCCTTATGGTTGATTACGATGCGATAAACAATAGAAGGCAATACACCATCAAAACAATACAAACCAAATTTTAAAAATAGTACAATCTTGTAATGTCAGTTGTTATAAGTCTCCTGTCCCATAAACTACCATACACACATGAATGAAGTCGGAATGAAAGTTGTATGGTAGGTCACAGTGGTACTGATTATTTCTATGCACATACGAGACCTTGAAATACATAAAAGAACCAAATGTCTTAAATGTATGCAATATCAAGTCTATTTTGTCCAGGCGCATGTAAGTAGGATGTAATTAAAGTTTGTATGTTTTGAAGGTGTTTATGCAATTATGTCTTCTAGCTGTGGTGTCCTAATGCCTCCTAGTTTAGAAAATCATTATGTTTTCTAGCGTGGCCGAACAATGCTTCCACTGCCTTGAATTCGAATATTGGCCTAAAGGATTAATGCATTTCCACACATAGATACTAGTCCCTATGGTATGGAAAGGCATAGTGTCTTTTCTGTCTGAATAATGGATACATGGCTTGGGTAGTCAATGAGACTTGGCTTGTCAAGTCAATGGCGTATAGGGCTTTGTAAATCAGTAAGTTTCCTTCATTGTCAGGGAACAGCGGCTTAAAACAATTGAAGAATCGATGAAGTTCTGATTTGATAAGTCAATGGCAGACATGTCTTCACAAACCAATGATGTTTACAACATTGAAAAATATATATTCCAGGCCAAAGCTTAGTGAATTAACTACTTAATATTGAAGGAGAAAAAGATGAAATTCGATAATGACGACTGAACTTTACTTGAAATAGTCACTCTTTCTTTATAAGGTTAACCAGATCTTCTTATTTCTTCCACTGTGGTTTAAAGTTTAGAGAGGAAGTTAGAGAGGCAGCCTAATGTCCAATCCGCATTTGTCACCTCTAACAGCGTACCTAGACGCAGCATGTTGCTTTTATTTCCCGCCCTTCCGTTCTCGGGTGACACACTTTCGAATCGTCAGTAACACACATTGAGCAAAAGATAGCACATTTCCCAGATCTTAGTAATACGTTCAGGAAGTCACACTTCTAATCTTGATCGCCGGAACAATTAAAACATATAGTTTATTGTAGATTATTAAACTGATAACTTAGGGATTAATAATTGGAGTTGTCCACACGATTATGACGTACAAGTTGTATTTTTCTCCTCTTTATTTTTTAGAAACATGTCCTTCAGTATATTTCTAAACCTTGGATTAAAAGCAACGTATATGAAGAAGTTACACGAGCTATTGATATCAATAAACCTTTCCCTTACAATGCCGTAGAATAATGTTATATTCTTCATGTTTCGGTTGGTAAAGCTAAACCAGGGAAGACTGCGAAGAACATAACATAAACGAGTGAATGAAAAGACGGTACAAACCATGAGAAGGGTCACAGTTGTTCTGGATGTAGACCTCTTGTTGGTTCTCGAGGACACGAGTCTCTGTCGTCTCTTACTGGTGATGCTGACCTTGATCCCAATGGCCGTACTTCCGGCTCCAACAAGAATTAGGGGTATAGTATGGGACAGTTGGTTTATAACCAAATCATGAAATGACATCACATTGAAACTTTTACTTTTAAAGTATTCTGAATCTGAACTCCAAGCAACATACGAATTATAGTTTCTACTGTACTGAAAATTAAACTTTAACCAAAAGCCTTGAAATGTGACCCAGGGTAACCAGAACAACGCAGCACAGACCAATGCCAGACACGTCCGTTTACGTGTGACTAACGTGAATAACCTGAGCGGAAAAAATACGGCCAAAAAACGTTCCATTGTGATCAAGACAGTGATTGTTGTAGACATTCTCGTTGCAAACGATGAAGTAACATAGAAACATACTTCAAATATTAAGATAGTTAGTGCTTCTTCGTAAGGAAAGACGAGTACACGGCATTGGAAAACACAGTTTTTGTGTGCCAGATAAAAATATTGCGACACATCAAGAACGTCCAGTAAGGTTACCGTATCGGCTACAGCCAAACCAAGAAGAAAGATATTAGAAGGTTTCTTGAGTCCACTTTTAACTATTACAACACCACTGATAATATTTCCAATAATGCCAATTATGGAAATTACTGGAATAATCACATACTGATTTATCCAGTTCGCGACAATCTCGGTGCTTGCAAAACCTGATGAGTAGAATGGAGTAAAATGTTGATTTTGTGTATGTGTAATAACATACGAACTCCAAGTATATGACTTATTGTTTATTGTAGACAGTGGGGTCTCCATTTATTTAGCAGGTCCTCCTGGATTATCTTATTGTAACCTGTGTCGTGTTAATCTTTCGGATCAGGAAGTTATCAGAGATGTCGTTCCAGTGTACATGAATATCCTCTGATAACAGAGAGAATGAGTCCCTCAAACTGTTCCACTTTACATCAAGAAACCACGTAATTTTGTTTCACTCCTTAAAATCTATCACATACAACTGGTATATAAGACTGTTAATCAAGGACTCATTTGCTCAGTGACGGATCATTGTCTTTCATTTAAGTTATGCTGTCTTTAATATACACCACATAAATAACTGCCCTTGTACAACGTGAAAGACTATCGATTGTGATGATTTTGATTTTCATTATGTTTCCCTTCAGCAAACAAACAATGGATTAGACAGACAGTGAACTGAGAAACATTTAATAATAAATAATAACTTTCAGACATACATTTTTTAAACGTTCCCAAACAAGTTCAGTAAAACAGAAATTTGTGTAAACACTAGTTAACGTAAGGGTAAATAATTCACTATTTACTCTGCGATGTGGCAAAAGTAATGGTAATGTTTAATCAAAATCGGCGTTACGAATTTAGCATTTACTTTGCCAGTTTCGATTTGAACAATATTTGCTAGTGGATCACTAGTTCGTTACTTCAAGCAAAGATTAATCATAAATGAGCACAAATCGAGGAGTAGTGTGTATCAGTGTGTATTCCGTCAACGTTCTCTTTGATCTAGATTAGAATATAGCTTATGATGTTTTCTTACACAGATGAATAATTATTACATCAACTATATAAACTTCTGTAAAATCTTAAGATTGATATGCAAATAGAGGTAATCACATCATAGCTAAGAAATACAATGTACAATGTTCTTCAATCGATGTCTCTTGCTTGTTATGTATCTTATTTACAAATCATTATCACATTGGCTAGTGCATACTTAAACATGAGGTAGCCAGGTATATATTGCTACTCGATATAGGAAGGATTAAGTTAGGATTATAGTGAAGCATGATAACAACTTATGAATATACCATCTAGACGTGACGTGTTTTGTGATCATCATTTATGGAATTCCTTTCCGTCCCGTTACACATTTTTCTCTTCTTAGTTATCAAATGATTTGAATGTATTCCTGAAACTGCCATGGTCAACTGTATTACATATGTTTATTAGTTTGCTATCATTCTGATTAATGATAGATTCCCCAATCTATAGCATAGACAGGTAGAGTCCAGCAGACAATGTCATAATTAACACTGTGAACAATAATTTTTGGAAGAAACTTTTATTTGTGGGATTTATGATTACATATTTAAATAGTAAAAACATTTTTTTGGTTAAATTGATTAGTGTGAAAGAAATCAATTTCTTTTGTTATTATTAAAATGTATTTGTCACTGTTGAAATCATTAGCTAAATCACGATTGACACAGATACAAGTTTTAAACATGATTTAGTCAATGAATTAAACAATGTCACATTAATGTTTGAAGAAATAAAACAAATAATCAAATAGGATACTGTCTGCTATCATCCCAATGGATGAAGAAGAGATGCAGTCAAGCGGACATTGCACCCTCTGCCCTATTGTGACAACCTCCCGGGTGGCGGGGAATGCTTGGCGTACCATCACTGCAGATGAGCCGAGAAAATACAAGGAGCAAAGAGATACCTCACTCACATGCATATGCTACGTTTCTGGCAGGACGTGACGATCCTGAGACACAGTCACACTGGACTGCCTCTCTTCCGGGATAATACAAACTAGTACATAGTCCATCATATCATTGCCAAACGCTATAGACACGAGTAGGGAAGACTCGATAGCCCTGCAAGACAACTTCCCAAAGAGAGACAAATCTGACCAAAAACAACTGCTGCCTTGCAGTTAGGCTGGGGACAGCCAAAGGCTAAGGAGGGCAACCCTACAGAAACGCCTGTTGAAATCGGATGCACTGAGCCACAGGCTTAACAAAATAAAACAGTGCAACGTAAATATCGCTGTAAACAGCGTACGATGAAGAAGAAGAAGAAGAAGAAATAGGATACAAATGACCGCCGGTGTACTTATACCAGTCATAAGAATGGCATTATGCTGTTTGCTAAGACTGATAGAACAATCAGATGGGCAGAGAATACGAACTGACTTTTCTACGATAATCTGAAAGCAAAGCCAACAACATATAATAGTGAAAGGCATTGTATTGTCATGTCAGATGTAGAACTTACGTTAAAAACAACGAGGAAAAGAAAAACACAAAAAGATCGGACTCCGTTAGCATGTATATATTGAAAGTCTTAGAATATTTTAGAACAGATGAAATCACGGAACTGTGTCATTATTGTAATTTTTATTGTTGCTATTGTTGAATACTCCGTAGATGGTTGCATTATGTGTCCTCACATTCCGAGAATGCTGTACCAATTTATATATATATATACACACGTACTTAATACCGGGTTTATAAACAAGGAATTAAAAGCATTGGTCGTTGTAATAATATGAGAGAAACAGAAGGGGGCAACTGAATGCTCAGATTATCAAACAATCAGCGTGATAAGTCTCGCTGTCACTGTCAAACAATCAGAGTGATAAGTCACGCTGTCACTATCAAACAATCAGCGAGATAAGTCACGCTGTCACTATCAAACAATCAGCGTGATAAGTCACGTTGTCACTATCAAACAATCAGCGTGATAAGTCACGCTGTCACTATCAAACAATCAGCGTGATAAGTCACACTGTCACTTTCAAACAATCAGCGTGATAAGTCACACTGTCCCTATCAAACAATCAGCGTGATAAGTCTCGCTGTCACTATCAAACAATCAGCGTGATAAGTCTCTCTGTCACTATCAAACAATCAGCGTGATAAGTCTCTCTGTCACTATCAAACAATCAGCGTGATAAGTCACGCTATCACTATACTTTTCAAGATCATACCTCAGAGAAAAATGCGTAAAACAGACAGGATAGCGCCGGAAGAACAATCATGGTTTCAGACAGTACAATGACACAAGAGAGGTAATTCATTTTTTAAGAGATATGGCAAAAAGATATATGTTAAGTACAAAAGGACATTTATGTATGCTTCATAGACTACAAGAAGGCTTCTGGCACAGTCCAGCACGACAAATATATATGTCAAATAATTATGTATGTACGGTAAATCACACGATTGTTTGGTAATTTGTACTTGGAACAAACGGCGACAGTAAAATCTGGCAGGATCTGCACCCCATGTATCGATGAGTGTGTGTGTACTGTCGCCATGTATTTCAACATCAACATGGAAAAAATGTTCAAATAGATTATAACAATGTCGGAGTTTGTCGCATGAGGTGTGACAATGAACGACATTATATACATGGATGAAACAGTTTTGTTGGTAAATAATGAACAATATTTTCAGGGTCTAGTGTCAACCATAAACGACATTTAAGTCAAAAGTAGGGATTGGACATTAACATTGAGATACAAAAAACTTTGATTCTTGGCAAAGCAGAGATGATTTCATGTGTGCAGGTAAAAATATGTAATTCCATACTGGAACTAGTACATAATGTTTCCTATCTATATTCCTAAAACAGAAGAGGGCAGCTGTGAAAAAGAATAGAGTTAGCCAAGCCAGACTTCAACAACATGCAACATGTGCTCATATCCAGGCAGATAAATCAGAATATGAACACGTGAATGGTCAAGCACTATGAATACTCGTCGCTACTCTATGGCGTGGACAGATGGATACTCAATAAACAGGTGGAAAAAAACAGACATTCGAAGTGCAGGTTTAAAGAAGATTGGGACATGTCTCACGGAAAGAAATTACAACAAATGTGGAAGTACTGAAAATTTTGGAGAATGGCTGGAACTTCTATCAGAAATCGAGGTAAGACAAATACTGTAGCAAAACAAGACATGCCACGTTAGTGAATACTATACCAGAGTGTAAAGTGAAAGGCAGTCGTCCAAGAGGCAGACAACGCTACAATTGGCCGGATAACATCAGGGGATGGACTTGTAAGAGTCTTTAGGATTGCACCATTAGAGCAAGAGATAGAGTACACTGGAGATCCATTGCAGCCGGCATTCACTGTGGAGATGGTACCTCATCTGATCTGAACATTCTGTGTGAATGCATATTCTTGTCATCTTGTTTCCACCACCACTAAAATATTTAAATCCACAACCTTTGCATCTTGGATTAAATTGCCCATCTGTCCTAGCTGGTACAGTATGATTACATTTTTTATGTCGTTCTGTGCAATCTCTTCATAATATTCAGGCTTATTTTATGTTTTGGTTTGGTTTTTTTTCTGTTAAGACTGAAATAACCAAACATAGCCAGCAAATGACGTGGCGATAGCAGAGCCGGCGGCCTGTAGTTCTCAGCCTGAAAACCCCACGACTACCTCAGCAATGGGGATAAAGTCAAACAACAGTTTTTATTTCTGTCCCTAAATTGTATTCTTTGAGGAAGGACGGGGTGGGGCCTCACACTCTTCCACTGTGGTCAGTCACACTCCACTTTGCTGTTTCGCCTCATGGGCCGATGCCTTTAGTAGATGCTTCCGTCTCATGAGCTGTCCTAGGCTTTGGATATTGGGAATGGACATTTTCTATAGTAGGATTTTATCTACTTCATGTTTGTAGTTATGTAAGACAGTCCAAATGTAGGCTGCTCGAAAACTACCTCGGAGTATACTATCTCACCGTGTATTAAGTTGACTAACAATAACAGTTGGTCATCTGAGTCACCTGTCGACTCCATAACGAATTTGAACACTGAAACTATTGTGCGAAAAATTCGACTAATCCTCTTTCAGGATGGAAAAAATACATCAGACCTTTGCTATTTTCTACAAAACATAATTCTTATTTAATCGTCACCACACGCAAACAAACACCAGAGAGAAATGTTCATGTAAGCAGCCTTTCCAATGACACATCGCTATTTAACATAACAAAAGACAGATACATACAATGGTACTTATAAGATTGGCTTATAAATACATTTTACCAATTTCAATAAGGTATGACAGCATGGAATCATTGTCGTGCGTAATTATTGTATTATCAGGATGTATTAATGTACAAACAAAACAGCTTCGCAAGAGCTGATCAGAAGGAAAAGGGAAACAGTAATATACAGAACTGGCTACAAATGTCGCAATAGTTCTAGTCTTTCCTAACAGCATAAATAGGAATATGCAAAACGTTGCCTATCAGGACGAACAACAGGCATTGCACGAGCTTCATGACCAACACATACCTTTGTCAGCTAAGACGTTTCTGTATGGATCAATACATCTAGAGAAGAACTGGACTCAAAGAAGTCGGTTATGAAATGAAAAGTACGATTATTTCTCAAAGCTAACGAACGCCCCGTGTCGCTATAACTTAACAGAATCAGAAATTATCAGATAAGAAGATACTTACTTACTTTACGTGTCCAAGCACCTCGTCATAATTCGTGCATCCAGCATTCGGTGACATGGAATGCATTGTCACCTGCAACCAGCATGTCGCACCTATTGCATGTTTCCTGCAGGTTGGGGCCGGTCATCAGGTGGTCAGCGTCCTGTATTGCGCCACAGTCATATGTGCCATCATCTTTATATCCCCATCATTTCATATTCCTCTTGCACCGTGATACACCAGTTTGGAGTCTGCTCAGCGACTTCAATGTTGTGTGTGGTAGATAATGTCCGGAGGCAAGTTCCTCCCGAAGTTCCATTTATGGAGCCAGCATCAATTCGTGCAATCTCTCGATACGGCGACTTTCAAGGATTGTATGTATATACTTTTTTAATTTTACGTAGCTATGCCTGGATTTGTGTTTTGTGCTCTGTACCTGCTGTCCAAACATTGGGTGTCTTGCTCCTGTTTTTTTCCGTTCAATTTCTGCTGCGACGCTTCTGTGGATTTCGGATGGTGCTATGATAATTATCGGGTATATTTCTGAGGTGGAAGGCACATTTCTTGGTTTTACTGGGATGTGGTTTAAGATGATTCTCGTAGTAATATTCTGCAATGGCATTAAGAGAACTTGACAGTTTATTTCCAACCTTCTCAAACCCATTTCCATGGGAAGAAACTGCTGTGTCGTCAGAGTAGAAGTATTTTCATGTGCCTGTGTCCATGCGTTGGTCATTAGCATGTATGTTATATAGCGTGGGTGCTAGGAACACTTCCTTGTGCCTGGCATTTGTTTTGGTTTCGCCATCTGCTGTTCTTTTCCCCCAAAGTGACATAGAATCGTTTGTTCTGCAGGAGGCATTTTATGATATTGGTCAGACACCTTTCTTTTGTCATGGTGTATAGTTTTGAAAGTAGTCTTCAATGGTTTATGGTGTCATTCGATAAATAATAGTTGTCCATCACAAGTGATGAAGACCACTCTCTTTGTTCAGCTGTGTGGACAGTCGTATCTCTTGCTGTGTCCGCTGAAATGGGTGACTTGCGCCGTGATTTAGATTAAAGTGAGGAAGAAACTGCGCCTTTTGTCAACCTCACTCACAGAGCCTAAGCTACCTTTCGTCAGTGGCAAGACATTCATCAAGACGACTGGAGATAGCATAGGATGCAGATTTTGCCTCAGGGTTAACACCGAAGCCTTTCCGTAAACATGTAACGTAACCCGCAGGGTAGAAAGGTGGGATGGCATCTAACGCAGTTTGTCGTGCCTTTTCGATAACCACAAGAGGTCGTATGGACAACACTCAGCGTGTGAGTGAGTCTGGCATCTCTCCCCAGCTGTATTCAGCTCATCATAGTAGCATCTAAAATTCCCACACGCCAAATTCGTGAAGGTGAACCGGCAGAACTAACCCGTGAAATACGACACAGGTTTAAGCGTAGTTCCATTCAGCCGGCGTCCAGACCAGGATAAACGGATGGAAGAAATCACAAAAAAAGAACGAAATAACAAGTCCAGACGGAAAACAGCACCACATTTCCGTGAACACAAGTGTAAGTCGTCGACTAGTGTGAATTCCAGGCAAATCCGTGGTCTAGCGGCATCCATAATGATCCAAAACAGTAGAGAAATGTAGACTCGCAGCCAGTTATGGCGCCATCTTTGCCAGTCATACGATGCACATGTCAATATAGACAACTCCTGTGATCTGTTTGCGTTCGTACCCATCCTCTATTAATTTTGTTAGCTTAAGGATTTGACTGTTCCAAGATATTCCAGGTCTGAAACCAGCTTCTTCCTAGATCAACTTCATGTCTGTCAAGGGAGAGATACGGTTCAGGATCAACCTTTCAAAGACCTCTCATGTGACATAGTAGCGTGAAATAAAAAGATCCCGTCACACCATGCGGCGCATCGTAAATATGGTGTTAGCCAATATTATTTTGTAACCCACAGCACAAAGTGGATTATGTGCTCATTATCACGTCGGCCGTCTTTACTTCCCAGATTTTTCCGGTAGCCAATTGTTGTGGCTTCGATCACATGAGCCGGTTTGTGATCAGAAAAACCAAATTCCAGCACTAACTGGGGATTGAACCCTGATTGCCTGACTTGGAAGTCAGTGCACTGACCACTGCGACACTGGACGAAAATTCGGAGGTTCTGTTGGTGTTTTTCCTGATTTTATCAGCGCAAACACATGAGATTGTCTTTAGAATTTAAGAATTTGCATTTATTAAATGCATGTGTTCATGAACTGTAACAGCCAACTGGTTGTGTCTGGTCCTTTTTTGTTTCCATTTCTTAGGTCTTCAGTTCATCGGGACCAGCTGTTTATTATTTTTCATGTCATTTATTATATGATTGAATTCCTCTATGGAGAAGGCAAGAATATAACACACCCTGATACAAGAGCCAAAACAACTCTGTGATTGAAAGGTCCGTGCCACGCCAAAATGTTGGCACCATTCTTACAAACAACAAAAGAGAGATGCCCAAGTGTGTACCAGCTTATTCCCGCTATAGTTTACCCAGTGTTAAAATATCCCCAGACTCTGGTTATAATTACGAAAAGCAGGACAACAGAAAAGGGAACAGATCACTCCACCAAACAAAAGATGACGTTTCGTACAATAAAGTCTCTAGCAACTCATACAAAACGGTAGTCAATTAATGTACTTACTTAAACACTCGAATCCTGGTATTCAATTAGATATGTGTGCTTGATGCCAGGTAGCCATAAGCTGCTTTCTTCTTCTTCATTCACCCTCAGATCAAGGTCCCGGTTTCTCTTACAAAAGACACCGATGTTTGTAAGCCTTTTTTATCTCCATACAGCTTTTGTCTCATATCTATCTCGCGAGGCCAGTATTGTTCTCTCTTTTCCTGGGTGAGCGTGCAGCTTTGCAGGATGTGTTTAACGGTCATGATATGCTCCTCACGTGGGCACCTGTCATCTGTCCCAATCCTCATTTTGTTGTAAAGATGGCCCTTGAGTCTGTTATGCCCAGTTCTCAGTCTAAAGAGGATGCCTTGCTCTTCTCTAGTTTAGTTAAAGTAGCTGTCTTCTTTTCGAAAGTCGGTGTGTTGATCAACCCATTTTACCCTGAAGTTAGCTTTAATTATGGTCTTGGCCGCAAGATATGTGATACTCTGGTCTGTTTGTGGGGATGCTCCTCCACACTTTGCTAGTTTGTCTGCAATTTCGTGCCTTCAATATTGCAGTGGGGTGGGATCCACTGTTTGACCAGCCTTGGGTGTTCTGCTGAGAGCTGTGTCAAGGAGAACATAAATTGCTAGTGATCATTTTCGTTGTGTTGTTTTAGTGCTGCTAATTCTGATGCGGCATCAGTCAGGAATACTGTGTTTTCTTGGTGGATATCTTTATCTTGGATTACAAGCTCAGCTACGGCCTTCAGCGCCTCTGCTTCTACGCGGAAGTTATTGGAGTATGTTCCCGCTGTTAATACTCGACTTTTGTCTTCTCCATTATTTTAGTCTGTAATAGATCGCTCCACCTCCATTGGATCTGGCTTTGTTAGATGAGATGTATCCATGTTTCTGATGGTTATACTCTCCTAAGATATTCTTCTGTGATAATTTTTTTTTCTAAATTTGTCTAAGTTCCCTTTTCCATATTCCTTCTATGGTTTCTATCATCTCAGGGACTTGACTTTTTTTCCATGGTGGGATTTGGAATATTTGTTTTAGATCTCTAACCACTGTCTGGCTTATGATTTGGTCTGCTTTTGCAAGTTCTTTCGTTTTTTATATGAAGGTGTTTCTCTTTAATCTCCCTCTTCCCATGCGATTTATCCTGTCATATATTGGGTGATCAGGCATTCGTTTGAACTTCTCCCCCTGCTGGAGTGCTTTTTGATCTCTTTGCATCTCCATACTTTCGATTCTTGTTATGTTCTCCATTGCATTTATTGGTGTTGTTTTCATAGCTCCAGTGATGATACGTATACCTTGAGTATAAGCTGCTTGAATCTGTATCTGTCCTTTGCCTTGGAGTATCATGATGGTCCAAGGACGTCGTGCAGATCATCTCTCCATTTCGTTGGCGAACGGCCCCACAGGCGGTTGTAGTTGTAAGAGCAGCAGAAAAACACCCAACTCGTTCATCATGCGGACCATAAGGCTCGCCCATCTGTACTTTTGCATTGGCACAGCGTCTACGATATGTCGGTACTCTGTTTGGTCTTGGATGACAGTATTTCGGATATGGTCTCTTGTATAGATATTTAAGACTCTTCGCTCCATTGCTCTTTCGATAATTTTGAGCTTCTCTGAATCTGATTTGCGAAGGCTTTATACCTTACACCCGTATTCCTTTGCCGGGACAACCATGCTATCGATGATGTGAGTCCTTGCCTTGACGTTCGTCCTCTGCTGGAGCATCGGTTAAATGCGGTTGTTTGAGCCAACCCGCCTCTCTCTCTCTCTTTCTCTCTCTCTCTCTCTCTCTCTCTCTCTTTCTCTCGTGAAATCTCTGCATCAATGATGTGGTTATTGTTGATTTCCTGACCTAGGTAGACGAATTGATATTCTCGATGGGTCTATCTTCCGTTAGTAGTTCCCCCCGTAGGGCAGAAAGAGTTCAGTAAAAACTTAGTCTTTTTCCCATCTATGTTCAGTCCACCCGCTTTGCTAGCTCCACTCAGCTCGTTCATGCTCCGTTCAGCTTCTGCTTTGTGTGGATAAGACCACAATGTCGTCCGCAAAACGTAGGCGTCAGAGCATCTCGCCATCCATGTTGACGCCTCAATCCTATTAGTTTAGAGACCTAAAAACTACTTCAAAGCAAATGTGAACAGTGTTATGGAGATAGTATATCCGTGTTGTACTCCAATGAATGTAACACTAACTTGACATATTTTCTGGCAATAAACAGCTGTTCGAGGAGCGCGTGACCAAATAGTTTCCTGCCTGGCTGCTGACAAGTAGGGCATCGGATCGAATTCCCGGTAAGGTATATAACTGGTCTTTGTTTGAGTTGAAATAAAGAAACGTAGCCAGCACACGATGTGGCGACAGCAGTGGCGAAGCGACCTGCAATCCTCTGCCTAAAAACCGTGGACTGATCCAACAATGGAGTCGGACGACAGTTTACAGTAAACAGCTGCTTTAGGAAATGATATTCAGATGCGAACTTGTGTATTATATCAAGAAGAATCTATATTATTTTGTCCACGTATATACCTGCCTTGCCGATGTTGGATAGCTTGCGCGTCAATGATCCCTGAAGTTATAGCAGGAGGAGTATTATTCCTGGCAGGGTTACCGAAGCCCGACATGTCCTTGGACAGGGCCGGACATGTCCCTGGAGAGGGACCAGACTAAGTAGTGAGAAACAAGTGGAGCCCTGCATGTGTACCTTTAAAACCCATCAGCAAATGTATAAACTCTGGACTGTACCAATGCATTCTTGTCTTGTTCGCTACTATCTGTCCTTTTTCAATTATCACCATGGGTGAAGAAGAGATGCATGCCAGCGAACATTTCACGTCTCTTTGTTACTTTCTCCCATGTGGCGAGGAATACCAGATATACCGCCCCTACAAATAAGCTGACATAACTGACTGAGGAATGATAAGACGGCTGACTCAGATGTGTGTGCTACGTCCCTGGCAGGACGTGACGATCATCGAACATCGGCCAACTGTAATACATCCCTTCGCAGATACTTGAAAGAGCGTCCACACCTTCCCTACTGATAAAATGATGACTCTAAGACAACAGACTTTATACAAGTTTCAACTCAGGAAAATGTGCGTTCGGCTGTCAAGAGCAACCAGCTCATATCTTTAGGGATGATATCATCATCATCATCATCCTCATGAACAACAACAACAACATCGTCTGATTCGTTCACTCTCTACAATAACAATATCGCAATCATTCTTGTGACAGAATACCATGAGATAAACAACTATTATAAAAATATGATGCCGATTTCAAATTGTCTCTTTCCAAAGATATTTTATTTCTACACGTGGGCTCTCGTGTTGTGCTTCTTTCACAAGTTCTTTATTACATTTTATTGTTGGTCTCTCTTTCTATCTGGCGTCCGTACTAAAATGAACGTTGTGGAGTAGTTTGCAGCGAGGTTGGGATGTCTGCGCCACCAGAAAATATAGAGAAGTAAATAAAAACCTTTATATGTGCTTTATCTATTAGAAAAAAAAGGATGAGAAACTAATTACGTCTGGAACATATAGGTATGTATTTGGGAATCCAGTGATTCGTACTGTCCCCTTGTTTGTTTAACATTTACACAGAACAGATTGTTCAACAGATAAAAGAAGTGCGAGGACTCATTTGGGAAGTATCAATAACTAATTTCAGATAAGCCAATGACATAGTTCTATTATTTAAAAGCGAACAAAAACACTACAGAAATTGGTGACTCAAGAAAAGAATAAAAAGGTAGATATGTGGATCAGACACTGAGAAAATTGTAAACTATGATAATTATGAAGGTGACATCGAAATCAACTTATCATAAAAATTGACAGTTAAAAGCCTGAAACAGGTCGATTCTTCCATTCCGCTTATCTTTGACATTCAGTTCAGTTTACGGGCCATCTTCTCATCGAAGGTCGGCAGCAATAGATCTCCAGTGTATTTTATCTCTTGCCGTAATTGTGCAATCTGAGAGGTTTTTTTCTAGTCCATCTCCTGATGTTATTCACCAACTAAAAACGTTTTCTGCCTCTAGAAGAACTTCCTTCCATCCTAACCTCCAGCATGGTCTTTAACAAAAAGGTATAACTTGTTAAATGACCAAAATAAAGGAACTGTCTAACCCTGACTGATTTCGGTCATTAATTCTCTTTTCACCTCCAATTTTCCATTATCTCCAAATTTGTGTTCTGCTCCTTCCAAGACATACGACCAAATCTTCTATATACCCCCATTTCGAAGGTTTCAATACTCTTTTCCAACTTATTATTCATTGTCCATGTTTCTGGGCCATAAAGTAGTGACAATTATACATAACACCTATCAATTCTCATTTTCAAATTCTGATTAATCTGTTTGGATGTCAGTATGTGTTGCATGTTGTCGAATACCATCTTGGCCATACCTATTCTCTTTCTCATGTCTTTTTCACAGCTGCCTTCTTCGGTTATTATATGACATAGATAGGAGAAATTATGTACCTGTTCAAGTAGTTGATCTTCTATTTGTATCTGCATAAATGGTTTCTTGCCACTTTTCCTAACAATTAGTCTTTGTTTTCTTTACGTTTATGTCTAATCCAAACTCTTGATTTATTTTGAATATTGTTGTCACAAGCTCCTGTAATTCTAGCTCTCTTTTTGCCATCAAAACTGTATCATCGGCATAAGATTATTCATTGGCATTCCTCCAATGACAAGCCCTGACATCACCTCTATCTGTTTAAATATGTGTTCTATGTAGAAATTAAAAAGACAAAGGGATGATACAGATCCCTGTCTCACGCCTCCTTTTACATCTGTACTTAGAGAGCATAACTTTCTTGATTTGAAATATAAAAACTAAAAATGGGAGATGCAAAATGAAAATGAGGAATACATTAGGGATGATCAAATATATTTTCACCAACAAATGCCATATCATCCAAGCAAGTCATTTAAGTAAGATGGCTGCGCCTTAGTTGCTGCGTTCTCGACTCTATTCGGTGTCTGTGTCGAATTGTCAGATGTTTGGTGGTTCCTGTTCGGATTATATGTTGCAACTCCTTCACGGACTTTATTCTGTGGAATTGATGTGCTTTCGATCGCTTTTCCTGTTTGTTATACTGCATTTCGCTACATTTAATGCCTGGCTCAAGCCGTGGAAAACCAGTCCATGATGGAGCTCAACGTTCTGCTTAACCGCACACCAGAATTCAGTCCAGATTATCACTACTCAAAGACATTTCTGCTCGGACTGAAGACGACTTCCTCCTGCCCGCCCCTCCCTCCACCGGGGGTTACACAATACCTCTTCCAACCTCGTATTCTCAGCACAGCAAAGGTCACGCTGATCAAAATGTGGACACAATCAGAAGACAGGCACGGACAGACACAGAAGGCTTGACACAAACATTGGTCTAACACGCGGCCCTCATCCTAAGGCGTTGGAGTACACGGCTTCACCTGTGAAGTCTGAAAAGATTTCGGTCGACACGCTACGCATAAACACAGCCTCAGCAGTTGGACATGGTAGTGGTCGATCCACGCAATGGGCCTTTGACGCCTACGCAAACATTATTATTACTAAGTCCAACACATGACAAATGAATAAAATCAGGTGGTACACTCGTCTTTATTATATGGCTTTAAAACGTGAACAATGAACAAACGATTTGGGAAGAGAATTGATGCTTTTGAAATGTGGATGTATCATAGACGTCTCAGTCTTTGTAGACTACATGCGTTGCGCAAGGTGTGTTTTGCCCAGCTCTGTCTCCTGTATTTCGACACTGTCTGCTATGACTGTAAAGGCCGATCCACGAGCCACAGTCCCTGCCACTGGTCGTACAACCATGGTGAGGAGGCTGGCTTTCCGAAGTGTTTCTTGATCTCTTCAGTCTTTCTCTTTTCTCTGCACTTAGAAGGCCTCTACGAGCATCGGCAGCCGCTATGTCCCCTCCAACTGCCTGTCCCCAAACAGCTCGATTCTGAGCCATTGTTCCCCAGCCCTCGGATGCGATGTCGCATGACTTCATCCCCTACTTGCACACGTTCTTGGATCGCAGTGTGGGACGGCCTATTCTTCTAACTCCAATGACCAGCTGTCCATAGAAGATATCCTTTGTCAGCCTCTCATCTCCCATGCCGTAAACATGACACAACCATCGAAGATGACGCTGACCAAACAGCAAGTACATGCTGCGAGTGTTTGTTCGCTATAAGACCACATCATGTAGCACTCTCTCTTGCCACCCAATCCCCAATATACGCCGTAGATACCTCACGTGCAAGGTGTTGAGCCGCAGTTGCTGCTTAGTGTAAGTAGTCCAAGTCTCGCTTCCATACATTAGAGTGCCAAGAACACAGGTCTGATAGACCCAGACCTTGATGCAGTGAAACGGCATATTGTTCTCCCAGACTCCTTTCTTCAGGCGGGACATGACGGTACTCGTCCTGCCTACTGTCTATCTCATTCTCGAGCGAAATGGTGTTGTTGATAGCAGAGCCCAGATAAGTGAAGCTGTTGATGACCTCCAGAATTACGCCATCAATCTTTATGAAGAGCGTAGGGGTAATTCCCTGTGCACAAACCTTTGTCTTTTCCAGGCTCATGGGGAGCCAAGATTGCTTACATCTCTTCAGGAATCTGTCTCCCAGTCTCTGTAGGGGTTCCTCAGTATTTGTTACTGGAACCGCATCATCCGCAAACAGCATCTCCCTAATGATCACCGTTCTCACCTTGGTCTTCGCAAGCAGTCGGGATAGGTTAAACAGCCGTCCATCTGACCTTGTGTGCAGATAACACCATCCACAGACGACACATAAGCGTTCGGTAGGAGCATGAAGAAGAAGATCCCAAAGAAGGAGGGCGCAAGCACACATCTCTGCTTAACTCCAATCTTGATGTGAAAAGAGTTCGAAAATGATCCATCGTATATGACTGAGCCCTTCACATGTGTCTAAAATGAAATGATCATGCTACGCAGTTTTGGGGGCAGCTGATCTTCTCGAAGTTCGAAAAGGCACTTTCTACTAATCACGTCGAAGGCGTTGGTGAGGTATCGAAACATCATATAGATCGCATGGTCCTGTTCTCTGCACTTCTCCTGAATATGGCAAAGAGAGAAAAGTCATGTCTGTTGTCGATCTACCTACTTTAAAGCCACACTTGGATTCTGGGTACACCTTGTCCGCGAGCAGTCTCAACCTGTTGAGTAGCATGCAGGCCTAAACGTTGCCTATAACCCTCATGAACGCGATCCCTCTATAATTATTGCAGTCCCCGCAGCCGCCTTTGTTTTTGTAAATAGTCACAATGATGGCGTCGCACTATCATGGGGACTGCACCTTCCTCCCAGCAGAGGCATAGAAAGTCAAACATTGGTCGAGCTGGTGCTGATTTCCCGTATTTGATGACTTCGGGCGGGATACCAACTGGTGCTTTGGCATTTGAGAGGAAGTCGATAGCCTTTCCAAGCTTATCCAAAGTAGGCGGTCTGCCAAGTAAATGATGGACCGAACCTGCAACCCGCACAAAGCCTCGCCAGTGACAGCCGTTTCTCGTGAGTAGAGATCAGCGTAGTGCTCCAACTATCTGGCCATCTGCTAGTCACGATCCATGATTCTCATGCCTGTAAGAGATTTCAGGGGGGCAGCACCTATCGCTGTGGGACCCAGAGTCATCTTCATGCCTCTATACATGCTCTGTATAGTTCCAGTCTCTGCATGTGCCTCCTCCATTAGCCGGACATTCCCCGGTCAGTAGAGTGTTGACTTCTCAACATCTGCCTACTCCATTGGGTGCCTGGAGCTTAGTCCATGCATGACAAGCTGATGTTAAACTTGCACCAGACAAAACCAAAAATAAAAAGAAGACCCCCCCCCCCCCAGCCTTTCAATTTCCAAGCTGGAACGTGCGTACTATGTGTACAGGCATCTCCGGTGATTTTCGGGTGATCGGGGATGCAGGACGACAGCTATCATTGATAGGGAGCTCTCTCGATTGAATGTGGACATAATTGCCCTACAGCAGACCAGACATCTCTCTATTGGCTCACTTAGAGACACAAACTATACTTTTTTCTGGAAGGGTCGTGAACCTGAAGATTCCCGACAGCATGATGTTGGCTTTGCCATTAAACACATCTAATGGCATCAGTCGATCCTCCTTCGGAGGGCTCTGAGAGGTTATTGGTCATTTGCATCATCATCGCTACATGTCCTGTTAATATCCTTAGCGTCTATGCTTCATCCCTGACATCTCCGAAGGAAGCGAAGGGTCAATTCTATGGACGGACAGTTCGAGAAGATGATCAAGAACAGCCCCAGAGAAGAAGTACTTTTCCTTCTCGGCGACTTTAATGCTTAGTAGGTGGTGACCACGTATCGTGGCCCTCCTGCCTCGGTCATCATGATATTAGCAGGAAAAATTACATCGGTCAGACGTTGCTGGAGTTATGCGCTCAACCAGATCTACGTATTTCAAATACTTTCTTCAAGAGGAAGCAGCTAAATAAAGTATCATAGATACACCCTAGGACACATCGATGGCATCATATGTACGTCATTGTCACCAGACGCTCAGCTCTAAACATCGTCCTCTTCACTTGAAGCTATCACGTGCAAACTCTGACCAATCCCTTGTATGCAGCAGGGTACGCTTGGAAGCTCGCACAATATGCCGATTCAAACAAAAGGGGCATCTCCATATCAATACTGCGTTAATGCTGATTTCTCCACGGCGGAAAGGTTTGTGTGGGGCCTTAATCTTGCTTTTTTAAAAGGATTCGAGTGTGAGGTCCCAGCTAAGTGGAACGTTATGAAAGGTGCAATTTATAATACAGCATTAACTACGTGTGGCATGAAATACCGGGCCATCAGGACTGGTTCAATGCACATCTCGCAAGGATGGAACCAGTAGTTGAGGCTAAACGAGAAGACTTCATCACTATTAAAACAATGCACATGAGAGAACGTTTGCTGTCCTCGGGAGGGCCGGAGAAACCAATCAACGAAACGAAACGCTAGACAATGCGTAAACTATTTGTGGCAGAAACTGTGTGAAGAAAAATATATATACGAAGCATGTTCAAATTGCTACAAGTGATCAAACGAACAATGCGTAGGATGACGTCACTGCTGGTGTAAACATCACATACCAACCGTCAGTTTGCAAAGTTTCATTATCCTCAGACTTATATTTACTCAGCAAACCGTTGAAAACATGGCGGGTGTAATAGGGAATCCGTCCAAGGTTGTTCAGCGAGCGGTGATTTGGTTTCTAACAGTTGAAGGATTTCGACCAGTTGACATTCATCGCAGAAAGTAGGCTGTGCATGGTGATATAAGTGTGTCCAAGACAACAGTGAAGAACCAGACAGCCGTGTTTAAAGAAGGGCGTGAGTTAACGCAACTACATGCGCCTGACCTGGTCTCAGAAGATCTTTCGTTAACTCACGTCCTTCTTTAAACATCGTTGTCCCGTTCTTCACTGTTGTCTTCTACACACTTTTGACATCACACATTGTCTGCATTCTAGGATAAATATATATATATATATATATATATATATATATATATATATATATATATATATATATATATATATATATATATATATATACACACAATAATTTCGCGTTTCTCCTGGAAAGAAAATAATACAAATAATTAAGTCTTTAAGAATTTAGGAGTGCAAAAGAGAATTGCTGAATGCATTCAGAGTCAAACAGTTAAGATATTTTGTTTACATAAAGAGACGTAATACCTACCTGATAACAGTACTGGAAGAAAAGGTGAGAGAGCAATGGGATTGTAAGTTGGAAGATAATATCAAACCCTGGACAAGGAAAAGCCTTGAAAATTGTACTATCAAAGCAAGACACAGAAAAACGTTGGTGATACATTGCAGCGCACTTCACTTTGTAGGTGGCAGCTTAACCGAACTGAACTGATGGTATAATAATTAATATTAAAAAGAACTATGTGACCTGATTTATGTTGAAGCGATCGAGAATAAAAATAAATTTTTTTTCCAGAACAGCATGAAGACAGAAGTACAATAATAAGATAGCAAACAACATGAAGACAATTACAGCAGAGGAACACTGGTATTAGTCAATTTTATTAAATACGTAGTCGTTGTCTTTATTTGCAGATAAATCTCAATGATTTTCTTTACCCTGTGACATAACTATCAGTCTAACCCGCAACGATAATATCAGAAGATAGATTCTGATCTCATTCAATACGAAAATTGACATCACCTGACACGCAATAATCATGAATATTTGATAATTTCTTATTAATCGTTTCATGAACTGATAAACGAGTGGTCCGTAAGCAAACATTGCGGAATCCACTTCTTTCAGTGCAAATAAAAATGTTGCTTCAGGCACAATTTGGATACTGGGTTCGGATTTCTATTTGTTTTTACAGCAGCTCAAAGTGGATGATGAGTTATCAGCCCATGATGATAGCGTGTATACGCGAGTCTATTTATATTTCCACTTAACAAATGTAATTTTCAGCTATATTTATAGTAAGTATTTAAATAAAATATTGTGGCATAAAACTTGAAATTGTCGTTAAGCGTGTGGTTTTGGTATAGCTTAGCTGGGGAAGGTATAGTATTAGTCACGTGATGATTAGATTGAACTTCAATGTTAATTCGAAGCATTAACGAATACAGCAAAGAACAAGTAACATTACCATTGTCTTTTAAGATCGCAATGCGTACAGAGGACCTGGATGTTATGATATCGGCCTTGACATTAGTGTTTTTTACTATTCAGTAAGAAAGAGACAGGAGCAATTCAGCTGTTTAAATGAGTCATTGTTGAGTTGTTACATGTTCCCATGGCGTGCTATGACTGCTGATGTGGGATACTATGTGCCCGCTGAGACCGTGTTTCAGATGCAGATCCACTTGACGAAATACACTCATATTGGGTTCTCGAAGTTGGATCGATTTTCACAACTACGGCATTGATGATCTTTTAATGATTTTCTCTCCACACACACATTTCAAAATAAGATAAACCAATAAAACCTAGTCCGTAAATGGAGATCTCATTTTCTAACACAGACGGTATGTCACAAAATACGAAGTCTGATTTTATGACAATAGCAGAATATCTGCTATCCACCACATCTGCTCCTATCAACCTTACAAACACCGATGACATCACAAAATGGATCAATCAATTTGTATTAATTCCTGTTCTTTGCATTGTTGGTATTATAGGAAATATTATCAGTGGTGTCGTAGTAGTTAAAGGTGGGCTAAATAAACCTTCTAATATCTTTCTTCTGGTATTGGCTGTAGCCGATACGGTAACTTTGTTAGATGGTTTTGATGTCTCTCAATATTTTAACCTGGAGCTCAACAGCTGTGCGCCATCGGTACTTCTGTTATCTTACGAAGAAGCTTTAACTATCTGGATATCCCAGGCCACTCTCACTGTTATTACTGCGTTCGCAGTGAGAATATCCACAACAATCACTGTCTTGATCACAATCGAACGTTTGGTGGCAGTGTTCTACCCTCTCAGATTATCCACGATAGTCACACGTAAGAGGGCGTGTCTGGCAACGGTCTGTGTCGTGTTATTCTGGTTACCATGGACCATCTTCCAATGCTTTTGGTTCAAATTTAATTTCCAGTACATCGATAAATGTAACTCATACGCTCCATGGATTTCATACTCGGAATACTATAACAATGGAAGGTTGGATGTAACCAGTTTTAACGAACTATTCATGAACAATTTGACACATACCATCCCGTTAGTTCTTGTAGCAGTTGGAAGTGCAGCTGTTGGGATCAAAGTCAGCATCACCAATAAGAAACGACAAAAGCTCGTGTCAGTTAAAACCAAAAAGAAATCCACATCCAGAACAACAGTGACCCTTCTCATGGTTTGCACCGTCTTCTCATTCACACGTTTTTGTTATGTTGTTCGTACTCTTCCCTGGTTCAGCTCTCCAAAATGGGCAAGAGTCTCCTTCTACTACAACATTGTAAGAAGCAGGCTCATTGATATCAACGCTGCATGTAACTTTTTTATATACGTAGCTTTTAATCCCAAATTTAGACACATACTTCAAGTCTTGTTATTCAAGAGTCAAAGAGGCGGGAAAAGTACAAACTCTTTGTCTTAATTGTGTGGAAAGTGTAAGCCATTGGTCATTACCAAATCAGTTCATTAATTAAAAAAATAAATACTTTGTGATGATTGTCTTGCCGGCTAGGGTTATCTCTGAGGTGGTTCACCTATTCTCTGTATGACAACGTCGGAAACGTGTCAAGATTCGAGCCAGTTTATATGGCTGTTATAGGCAATGTTTTCATTAATCATTTATCCCACCAGTTGACAATAATCTCACGTGTACAGCTCAGATCAAGAATTATGTTTAATAATTAAAAGTAGTACATGAAAGCGGGGCGTGTGCATGTGCGGATGTGTACGTGTGCGTGCGTGAGTGCGCGTGCGTATTTGACTGCATGCGTGTGTGTTCGTGCATGCGTGTGTGTGTCTATCAATTGAGGTGTTCGTTCATTTCTGACGTTAAGCAACGTGATTACATTGTCTCTATTGCGTCTAGTGTGCTGTGCCTGCCTTTGTGAACATGTGTTTTTGTAAGATTACCTTTAAGCCATCTATCCATCCACCAAGGGAACTACCTTATGATGTTGCCGATAGGTTATCTCCCTTAGACTAAATAATTACCCATGAATGACTTCCTCTCACAAATTATTCAATACGAAAACTGATTTGTTTCTTGTTCCTCGTCTCTGGTAGCGATTCTGTATCTTCTGAAGTTCTGGCGAGTTCGTTCGTTTCACTGTGGAAAAAAAAGTATTTTCGAACCCGTGCTCAGTGTAGCGATCCTCTTGTTTTGCCAGCCTTTTCTCTCACAATTTTCAGGGAAAGACCCCTAATTTGGCAAAATTTATCTCGTAGGACTCAGGGATACGATCCCTAGTGTTCTAGTATTTTACTAAGACCTTTCTTTTACAAAACTCAGTCAAGCGGTTTTAATGTTTTGCAAACACTTTTTTGCACACATGACTCACGGTCTCTATTGTTATTCCAAGACTTTCTAGCCTAATTCACCCTTGGGCCGCGAACGAATTCTAGGCACACTGACTGTTGAACGAATACTTATTAGAATAATACACCAGGTGTCAACTGGTGGCAATTGTGTGCAGACCTCAGCTTTACGATGTTTACCAAATGTCCACTCTAAGTTATCGCTGCGAACTCAAGAGCCACTTTGGGTCTGCTTCTCTGTGAATCTATCATGACTGGACTAAAACAGAACATTTTATCTAATTCTAAAACTTCACCCTTCTTCCTTGGCTGCTAATAACATCTAATCACGTGATACTAAATGTTTCTACTGCATGGACAATTCGTGGGACTGCTTCCGCAACTGCTCCCTTTATTTTCAAGAGCTCAGTTGCTGTATGTAATGATCCGTTCAAAACTTCCCTACTACAACTTTTTGTCGATATCTCCCCTTTAATAGTATTAGATCGTTTCCGAATGACTGCTCTCTGATGCATATTGTTGGACTTCCCCCATTAATAGTTTTAGATCGTTTCAGAATAACTGCTCTCTGATGCATAATGTTGGACATCCCCCCACTAATAATATTAGATCGTTTCAGAATAACTGCTCTCTGATGCATATTGTTGGACTTCCCCCATTAATAGTATTAGATCGTTTCAGAATAACTGCTCTCTGATGCATATTGTTGGACTTCCCCCATTAATAGTATTAGATCGTTTCATAATAACTGCTTTCTGGTGCATATTGTTGGACTCTGTTATTTCAACCACTCCATCAACTTATCTCCGTCCCCCAACAACAATAACTGTCAATCTTACTCATGACAAGAGACCGTCACCTGAAGCACTAGCTGTTATCTGGTTTTCCTACAAAACTTCACCATCCCCTTTATGGCAATGTTCTTGAGGACAACCTTTCTCCTGGTATCTACCGAACTTTGGCGTAAAAACTTATACATGGTAAGAACTGGAAATGAAAGACATTAATTTCTGTTAATTGCATAGTTAGTTTTTCCTTTGTTCTGATTTCAAACAATGCAAAGTTTTTGTTTAAGAATAAAGTCAGGCTTTGTTCGAAGTGACTGAGATACAGTAAAACTGTGTCTGAACTCTCGGTAATTCATGGTTTCTCACTCATCTCTTGCTTCCTGCAAGCCTAGATTAGAGAGGAATATTTAAAATATTTCGCCAACGTTTGGTGTGACACTGATCCTGTCTTGTCTTGTGCCGTGAGCAGACGTGGATAGTGATAGTATTCTGTCCAGGGCCATACGTGTCGCTGAAGTAGTTGTCATCTGCAACATTTCTTATCCCACTAGTTCTCGGTCTGCCACGGTTCGGAAAACCCTATCACCGTGCGTTAAAGGCGTTAAAGTTGGTCAGGTTGCATTCTCTTTGGATGATTCTCTCATAATCAATATATTCAGTGCAGGGTCATGCTTCAACTATTTTTCGCACATCTTCATTACGCATTCTGTCTCTCCTAGTTACGTTGATTGTTTTCTTATCTCATGTGATTTTTCTCTCTACAGATTTTGTAAAAGTCCACTTTTGGCACTGGTGTCAGAGAGTTGGCTATACTGTTGATGAGCAGTCTTTTTGTGGAACTGTTTATGTTCGGGTGTTTCAATGATGGTAACAGCTGGTATACAATTGCTGTTTGTTTCTTGTGCAGTTGATCATAATTTCTCTGTCTAGATCTCAATCATGTTTGAAAACGCTGCCCAAATAAATTCGTGCACTTCTTTGATCTTTGTCCGTTTTACCATAATGTTCATGTTTTCAGACGATCTGCTTATCTGCATAGTTCCTGTTTTGGATGTGTTAATTCCCATATTGTATCTTTCCCACACAGAGCTGTGCGCAGTCAGATGTTGCTGCAGATCGTCTTCACTTTCGTAAAATAGGCCTTGGTCATCTGCAAAAAGAAATTCATTTAACTGATCAGCATCTGTCCTTTCTTCCTCGGCATTTCTTGGCAGATTCTTCCTTTGCTTTACAGTGTTTTTCTATTTATATATGTGTTGAAGACCCTGGCTTGGCTTGGCTTCGTTCGTTCTCAATCTCCCGCTACCAAGCCCTGAAAGGGCTTAAGTAGCAGAATGTAGTCCGGAGAACGGATTACATTGTGTCATAGTTTGCAGCTTGACTGCGATATTTGCACCTTTAGGTCTAACACATCCGACTTCCGCAAGCATTTTTTTAGAACCGAGTTAGCATTCCCTCTTCGATTTCTTCTCATTAGCCAGTCTGCCCTGCTGCAGCCTGTTATCCAGGATCCCCGCGTGGAGGTGTAGAAGGGTCTTGGCAGCGTTGGTTCGCTGATCCTGACGTTAGCAGTTAGCTATGGGTCGCTGATCACTGCAGCTAATGCGCTGCTCAGCATCTTGATCCAAAAGACCCTGATAAGTGGTTTATAAATAAATCGTTTTAAGAACGTTCATTTTGTAGTAACCTTCGTGTCGGATGACATTCAGTTACAATTTGCATTGGTTCGAGATCCATGATCGGGATCCCTGTGACACTGTCACAATGTGAAGTTAGAACTTCCTGTATTGTAAGCGCGCAGTTGAAGTTGATCCAGCAGGAATCGCCAGAGATGATCCAACCAAGTTTATTTCTGCTCAGAAGTCTAAGAATTCTAACTGATAGTTCTTCCCATAAATATAATGTTATTATTTAGCATTTGATTTCTTCTCATGACACCAAATAACTTCCGCAAACATTTCATTTCACATGTAGACATATTCCTCTTTTGGGTCTTGAATATGAACAAGGTGTGACAGATGTACCAACAGATTGATAACAAAAATACTGTTAATTCGTTGTTGCTTTGTAGTCAAGTCAATAGTATATATTTCAAGTTCAGATTTATATCTGGAATGTATTATTTATTGTTTCAGAAACTTTACTAACTTCCAAAACTCTGTGTCTCACTTACTTCACAAATCAGGAAGCTCATTAACTTTTAACGGCGTGTGCTTCAATCGACTTAACAAGCCAAGAACCACATTGACTTATATAACCATGTACCCCATTAGCTTGATAAACCAAAACCCTCATCAATTTCCTAAGCAGTGTGTACTATTGGCCTGACAAACCAAGGTGCCTCATTAACATCCTAAGCCGTCACAAAGTCTGTGACACAGACAGTGAGTATGAAGTGTAGGTCATGGCAGCCATATCACACCCTAGACTGTGGTATATTTCTTTTCACGAAATGAGCAGCCATTGCGATGCTAGCCTTTTGGGCTAGATAATCTCTCAAAAACAAAGACCGTTGTACGTGGTGAACAACACCATCCGCCTCGAGATAGTACTGGTAATTGGGGGTGCGAACTCTTAGTCTAAAAACACAGTAGCTCTGGAGGAACAAGCCTCGAGAAGAGAAAAATACAGATGCAGTCAGCATCGTACACACTCTCAGTGGTTAAGCATGAGTCAGCTGTGATGGTCTATCTATGACCTATCAGACCTAACACCACGCTACAGTAGAATCAGCTCAGACGACCTCTCTATGACCTATAAGACCTGACACAACGCTTCAGTAGTCACATCAGACGACCTTATTATCACCTGTCAGACCTAACACCACGCTACTGCAGAGTCACATCAGACGACCTCATTATGACATGTCACACCTAACACCACGCTACTGTAGAGTTACCTCAGACGGCCTTATTATGATCTATCAGACCTGACACCATGCTATAGTAGAGTCACATCAGACGGCCTCATTATGACCTGTCAGACCTAACACCTCGCTACAGTAGAATCACTTCAGACGGCCTCATTATGACCTGTCAGACCTGACACCACGCTACAGTAGAGTCACATCAGACGGCCTCATTATAACCTATAAGTCCTAACACCACGCTACTGCAGTCACATCCGACGGCCTCATTATGACCTGTCAGACCTAACACCACGCTACTGTAGAGTCACATCAGACGACCTCATTATGACCTGTCAGACCTAACACCACGCTACAGTAGAGTCACTTCAGACGACCTCATTATGACCCGTCAGACCTAACACCACGCTACAGTAGAGTCACTTCAGACGGCCTCATTATGACCTGTCAAACCTAACACCACGCTACAGTAGAGTCACATCAGACGACTTCATTATGACCTGTCAGACCTGACACCACGCTACAGTAGAGTCACATCAGACGGCCTCATTATGACCTGTCAGACCTAACACCACGCTACAGTAGAGTCACATCAGACGGCCTCATTATGACCTGTCAGACCTAACACCACGCTACTGTAGAGTCACATCAGACGACCTCATTATGACCTGTCAGACCTAACACCACGCTACAGTAGAGTCACATCAGACGACCTCATTATGACCTGTCAGACCTAACACCACGCTACAGTAGAGTCACATCAGACGACCTCATTATGACCTGTCAGACCTGACACCACGCTACAGTAGAGTCACATCAGACGACCTCATTATGACCTGTCAGACCTGACACCACGCTACAGTAGAGTCACTTCAGACGGCCTCATTATGACCTGTCACACATAACACCACGCTACAGTAGAGTCACATCAGGCGACCTCATTATGACCTGTCAGACCTGACACCACGCAACAGTAGAGTCACTTCAGACGGCCTCATTATGACCTGTCAGACCTGACACCACGCTACTGTAGAGTCACTTCAGACGGCCTCATTATGACCTATCAGACCTAACACCACGCTACAGTAGAGTCACATCAGACGGCCTTATTATGACCTGTCAGACCTAACACCACGCTACAGTAGAGTCACTTCAGACGGCCTCATTATGACCTGTCACACCTAACACCACGCTATAGTAGAGTCACATCAGACGACCTCATTATGACTTGTCAGACCTGACACCACGCTACAGTAGAGTCACAGCAGACGGCCTCACTATGACCTGTCAGACCTAACACCACGCTACTGTAGAGTCACATCAGACGGCCTCATTATGACCTGTCAGACCTAACACCACGCTACTGTAGAGTCACTTCAGACGGCCTCATTATGACCTGTCAGACCTAACACCACGCTACAGTAGAGTCACATCAGACGGCCTCATTATGACCTGTCAGACCTGACACCACGCTACAGTAGAGTCATCTCTGAAGGCCTATCCATGACCTATGAGACCTGAAACTATGCTTTAGAATAACCCATTAGATTATGTAGTATAAAGTGAGGTTCTATTTTTGAAAAACTTTACCAGTAACCCATCTGTACAATTGTGTCTCCTATTGGACATTATATATGCACCCAATGTGATTGGAAAGAAAACAGAATGTTTATGTACATCACTGGAGACGAAGAAGCAGATTGCGCCGCATTCTTGTGCTGGAAACACACCATAACGGCACAGTAGCTCAAGGCGTGACAATCTCTTTGTCTTTAATTTTTGGTTATACACCTGTAGCAACAGGATAGTTCGGCATAACCAACAGGCTATTAATGGCGGGGAATGAAAGCATTGAGCTTTAGTCCCTAACGTACGTCTCATACTGGTGTCACCGTCTTTTTCTGGTTTCATATATGGGTGGATAGAACACCCGTATACATACCAGCAACATTACTCCAGTACAACAAAGTAGAATCCAAAACGAGCTCAGACGACGCATGCTATCAAGGTCCGCGCAGGTAGACTATGTGTGACCAATGGACTACACAAATATTATACTCTCAAGTACGCTGGAACAAATAAACGGTAGAGGAATAATCAACACTAGATGGCCAGTGCATAACACATACCCGTTATAAATATAACTGACATAATTCATTCCACTTTTATAATTGACTCGACTGAGTGTTTTGTCCTGACAATTCCAGAGCAGAGACTGTTTTGTGATACCATCAGGGGGTTTCCATAATGTTGTCATTTTCATCGCCAATATCTTATTTTCACGTCTAGTTTCACTGGCATTTGTGCTGTTCTTTCCCACAGTTTTATATTAATGACTTTATCATACCATTTTATTCCCTCAGTTTGGTGCAATCGTTCATTGATGAAAGCCTGTATCTTTTTAGTTGTACTTCTCTTTGTTCCGGACGTCACAGACGCATACGATAGTGGGAATATGACATTGTATTTGAAGATCTGTATTTTTGTGGTAGACTTATTTTTTTCGATTTCCAGAAATTTACATAACGCAATAAAAGACTTTTTGCCTTTTGTAGTATTCTTAATTTGAAATATATCAGTACCTCCGAACTTGTCTGTATTACTACCAAGATCTATGAATGAATCTACCTCTAGTAGCATCATGTCCTCAAACAAATTATAACTGTCGTTTGGTGCACACATACTATATCTGTTCTCTGTGAACACTCGACTGAATTTGAGGAACCATTCAGTAAGCAGATTTTTTTAATTTTGCATTTGGTTGTAGTTATGAGAAAGTAGAGCCAATTCATCAGCCAATCCCAGATCATCATTTGGTTGTAGTTATGAGAAATAAGAGCCAATTCATCAGCCAATCCTAGATCATCATTTGGTTGTAGTTATGAGAAAGAAGAGCCAATTCATCAGCCAAGCCCAGATCATCATTTCTTCGTAATCAAAAGTCATGTTCTCATAATCCAGTCAACAGCTAGTGGAAAGAGAAATGGTGATAAGAGGCAGCTCTGTCTAACCCCAGTTCTCATCTCAAAGGTCTCCGAAAACTCTTCACCTTGTATAACTCTACAATTTTCTTAATTATGTTTGGGAACATCAGGGGCGTTCAATAGTGCCTGAGCAATTTCCAAAGTGAATCCCTGTCTAAACTATCAAATGTTTTCTCATAATTTACGTATCCGATATAAAGTTATGCATTCCAGTCTACACCATGTTGAACAATTCCTCAGGTTACAGTTATCTGGTCAACATATAATCTATTTTGTCAAAACCTGCCTGCTCGTTCCTCAACTGTTAATCTATGATATCTTTCAGTAATTCTAAAATGTTCCAGTTCAATCTTGTACCCCTATAATTTAGGCTCCGTTGCAGATCTCTCGTTTTACAGTAATTGAACTAATTATTTCTCACAGTCTGCGGGGTTTTCTCTATATAAAACTGTCTAACTCTGTTGAAGTTTTAATGTCTGTTTTCATTTTTCTACTGAGACACCATCTGGTTCATTGGGTTTACTAACTTTCAGAAGTAAAATAGCTTCCCAGATGTCTTTTATAGTTGGCCTCATACAAGTAACTGATTGATTGTCTGAAGGATATTCTGAAACTGCTCAATTTAATACTTCCTGAAAATGGTATGCCTACATCCTTACACACGCTTTGTATTGCTAAGCAAATCTTCTAACATCTTTAAGAAATCAATTTTCTTGCATATATTGTCCTGACAGTGTTTCCATTGGTTCATCATTCTTCTTCTTTGGCGTTGGTTCTGAATATGATGTATGTAGCAATATATCGTAGATTATAGCAAGGCTGAAGCACCTGCGTTTGTTGGTTCAACACATCTGATTTCAGCACATTTTAGGGACTGCTTTTATCTTCCCATTTCGATCCTTGATCTCTTAGCCAGACAACATAGTTGCAGTCTGTTTTCAAGGCCACCATTTAGAGGTGGAATAGGTTATTCGTCAGTTTTAGATTACTTACCCTGATGCAAGCAGCCAGCTATGAGTCACTGACTGCTGTCGGCTTTCTTTTTCACTGTTGCATCTTTGGTTCTGCCTATCACTTATTTACACAATGAAAAAAATTACAGTATCTTAGGAATTAAAGTGGTTTTTTTTGTCAATAACGTAGATTATTGTTCAATTGCAAAATTGTGTGAATGGAATAAGAAAAAGAAAATTATTAAATCAAATTTGTTTTTAATGATATATATCGGGTTTACAATTTTATTTGGAACAAAATATTTTGTAGGCCAATTATTCGGAAAATAGTCTTTTACATTCTTTACATGGAAGGAATTTAATGAAAATAAGGTGAAGAATTAAAAAAAAGACCACAATAATATAAATACTAATTTTACATTTCAAAATGTACAGCACTTTTAATTATTTTGTTCTTTAAATGAGGTTACAATTACCAATTTCTGTAGTTGGTTCTACAAATTACTTGTGTCAGTTTTTGACACACACAGTTTTCACTGTGTAGGCTGAGATGCGTTTCAGAAGGTCCATAAATCATGCATGTCACAAAATCATGGATTAATATTTGCATCAGGTTACTCAGCACTAATTAATGTAACCTTTTCTGCGTATCTTTAAAAGTGAATGTAAAGTCTGAAAATCAATGACGTATATGTAAATGTGATGGCAATTCCAAAAAGATTCTTATTCAAACCATCACTCAATAGCTTAGACAACTTTATTTGGAACACCCTGGTAATTATGTCAGGTCTATTTTTAGGCACCTAATTACCCAGTATCAAATATCTGGCATGGTTTTATTGTAATGAAAGCAATAAATATATCTGACCGATACCATTTTGACTTTTGTATTCCATCCTATAGTTCTGTTGCATATATTGCGGACTTCCCTGAACCAGTGAATGCAATGTGACCAAAATGTCTTGGCAAACAGTCACATTTTGCGCGTGAGACTCGTTTATGATTGAGGTATTGCGGACATTGTTTATTGTCTAGAAAAGTTCTGTTACTCATGGGATCATGAAACATACATTACAGCAGCCAATCGTATCTGTTCTTCACCGTTATGGGTTGATTTCTGACGTGATCTCTTCATTGACTGCCTGGGCATATTGATACGAGTCATATAGCGATGAAGATGGCGGTTTCTATTTCCGTGCGCCGCAAAAGACGGTTGATTAATATCCCAATAGGGCAGTAGGAAGTCATGCAAACCATTATACCGCAAAATCCCCGTCAGCATTCAGTAAAAAAATACTTAATTTGAAGCAGAACTTCTGCAAACGCTTTGCTCTTCAAGACACTTCATTGCTCAATGTTCTTTTTAAATAATCACTGCACTACACACGTATTCACCTCAGCGAATGCACATCGAAAACTAACGGCCGGGGCGAGATGCTGTTATGAATACACTGAAGGTCGACGTCACTGGTATACATGGTAAACAGTAACTAGCTCGAAGCCTATACTAAGTCGTTGCGCCATTTTAAAAGTCGGGTTTCGTTTTGGATTGTCCTCGCAAATAAGATAAACCCTTAATTGTGTTGGTCAATGGTTGTGGTTGACAGACACATCTGTGAAAAATTTACAAAAATACAGAATTGCTTTGACTTGTGCTGATTGCTATGTTATTTTTAATTTCGTCTGAGATAAACTTTTCTTATCTGTTTGTGATGGATGCTTTCCTGATCGGCTATTTAAGTCACCTGCATTAGGCTTACCAGGGTCGCTGTAGTCGCCTCTCAAAGCGATGAAAGGAACCGGTGGGTGATCGAGTTCCACAAGCTTCAAGCGACACCTGGTCTTAAGAGAGGTTGAACTGAAGTGCCTGCATTCTGAATTACCTTCAGTCATCTAGATTTATCGTCTTGCCACTGGTACAATGTAGATCGGGACCAGAGATTGAGGTCGATGACCAGCGTAGTTCCTTCCTCACTATCAATCAAATACAGCGCATGTTACGTGATCAAGACAGACCAGTCTGATGATGTCATCATAGCTTGCGATGTGCCACTAACTAACTAGGCGTACGTGTACTCAGGTTCATGCCTGTATTTTCTTTACTGTAATGCATGTCTCATATCTCAGTGATCACTAGTAGGTCTGTATTTAACATGACACTCGAGTAGCACAAAGGCTGACAAGAAAACTTAAACTTAACGCCATTATACTGGCTTTGAAGACGCGGCAACCAGTTCCTTCTACACCTTGCCTTGTGTTATCTTTCCTGTAACCCGAAAAGGTCCTAGGGGCATCACTCAGAGTGTGAGGAATGTGTCTAAGACATCATGCTAGCCGGACAGTGCCTAATCTCTCAAGCGATAGGATAGTCTATTATTGGTCTGCTTATATTTCCTAGCAATACCAAAACCAGCAATTTGAGCAAAATTTATGTTTGTGCCACCCTCTCCTGGGCTTGCAGTATCGTGTAGGATCGTCTTGGTCAGCCCAGAGGATCTAGATTAATAAATTATTATGTGTTGTTTATATAATGTTCTTCCATCCGGTTTTTCGAAATTTAAAATTGTGTGCAAATTAGTCCTACACTGGGAAAAGACTCAGATTCGAGCACCTGACCAAATAAATTAGGCCATGGATCTATACGTTTCATACAGACACACTAAAGAGAACACTTAATCACAGTCTTACATTTTTAAAAATTTAAACGTAGATTAAGCTCAATTGTTTATAGGTAATATAACAGACATAATTTTCAAAGACTAGTAAGTAAGGATTTCCAAAATTCACTCAACAACTACAAAAATAACAACATATTATACAAATAAAACTCTACTTACCAGAGTGGATTACATATATTGTTTAACAGCTTCAATCAGGGAAGACGGCAAGCAAGTGCTGTCAATCACATAATCTATCAGTCACATGGCCTATTAGGGGCGCAGCACTAGACTAGCGTATTAATAGGATCGTCAAACATAGATGTGCTTTCAACGGAGCTCACTATATTTGCCCAAATCGTTCTAGCCACAGATAACGATAGAACAAACAAAACAAGCTACGTGTCATTCGGTGTATAGATAAATCTCACTAGTGTCTATTAGTCGTGACCCAATGGAATAATTGTATGACACACTTTGCTTATCAGGACGGGAGACAAACATTGAATGAGTTTCAAGCCCGTCGTACGCTTTTGACAGTCGAGATGTTCCTGCGTGGAACAACATACATATAGATAAACTGAGCTAAAGCAGCCATTTGTTTGTCAAACATATCGGATACCAGGCGTTGCTTTAATCAAACTAACATCCACTCAATAACTCAACACAACCAGCAAGCATCAGACTTAACCCCAACCCAGGCAAGAAGATAACACAATATGATACGAGAACTAGAGACACTTTCTGTGGTTGAAATATACGTGCCACGTCAAATTCTGGCACAATCCTAACAAAACAAAGCTGAACATGTACGTAGCCTAGCTTCTACGCTCTCAAGTTAACCAAGCTCTTATATTGTAGATTACTGTTTAGTCAGGGAAAGCAAGACAGCAATGAAGAGAACAGATCAGTCCACGTAACCCACGTAACAAAAAGTGACATTTCAAACAATAAAGGATCTAGCACTTCATACAAAAACGGAATTTAGGTCAAGTCAGGTCATCCTGTAACCGGTGAGGTCGTTGTGGCACACATGAAGACATTCTCACAAACCTCCGCCACCCTTCTCTGTCAGAACCACTGACTGTGTCTCTTCTGGTCATTCTTTTATGTTATCCTCCCATCTCTTTTTTGGACCTGCCTCTTCGTCGTCTACCTTGCACCTTTCCGTGGAGGATTGTATTTGCAATACCATTTGATCTCGATATGAGACCGTACCAAGCTAGTTTCCTTCTTTTGACAGTTGCCAAGAGGTCTTCAAAACGCCATATTGCTGCTGTAATTCTATCTCGTATTTCCTCATTTGTAACTCGGTCTTTCTACGTAACGCTAAGAAGTCTTCGGAAACATCTCCAAGGCTTGTACCATTCGATGAAGGTCAGCTGTAACTGTCCATGTCTCAAAGGAATGGAGGAATATTGACAGGACCAGTGTACGCATTAATCTGATTTTCGTGCAAAGTGCTAATCATTTATCTTGCCAGATTGTGTTAAGTCGTGCCAGAGCCGCTATTGTCTGTGCTATTCTGGACACACTTCATTTTTTTATCCTTCATCACTGACAATCGAACCAAGATATTTAAAACGGTCAACCATAAGCTTTTATCCTACCATTGAAGCCCTCGGCGTTGTTGGTCATTTATTGTGTCTTTCCGGCATTTATCTCCATACCATAATCAAGAGCTGATTCATCGAGCCTTCTGACCCATTCCTAGAGTTCTGCTTCTAAAACCGCCAACCCGTCTATAGTTATTTAGTTGGTTTTCTTTCTACTTGCGCCGTTTAGCGGCGTAGGGAGCTAAAGTCGTCTATCCTGCGCCAAATGTGTTGCGTCGCTCAATGTGAGCACTTGTCGTTGCACAATCCCTTTAATGTCATCTATCCACCTACCTCGCAGCCTCCCCCTTGCCATGTAGCCAGATCTACCAGCATTGTAAGCCATCAGTGGAAGTTGATAGGATGCATTTTCATGAGATGACCAAACCAACTAATTTTCTGCCTGGAAATATATTCGACACTTCGAATGTCGTCGTTCTGCATTTAGTCTCCTCTGGTAACACCGATGACTTTCCTCAAACACTTCACAAGTCGAAATTCTACTTTCGCGCGCCCTTGACAGAGACCATGTTTGACACTGGTAGCACAGAATCGGCATAAATATACTGTTTATCAGCTGTTGCTTTGTTGTCAAACTAATGCTCAGGTGTCTAGGCAGTGGGGACAGCTGATAAGTCATTGCAGATGCTTTCTGACACTTTGTCTCAATTTCCCTGTTGATCCTACCGTCTGCCGAAAAAATACGGCCCAAATACTTGAACTCATAGACCTGTTGAAAAGCAATATCATTTAGACTTATCTTGAGTGGCCCAGGAGTTCTACTCATCATTATTGTTTCTGTTTTGTTCTCGCTAATTCGCATATTGTATTTAGCACAGGCAGTCGCAAGCGCGTTCGTGTGGTTTTGCAGATTGTTTTCGTCGTCGTACAGCAAGCACTGATCATCTGCAAAGAGTCATTCGTGTATTGAGTTATGCTCTGATTCGGATGTCTCCATTTGACCAGTCTCTGATAAGATTTTGCCCATGTAGATGTTAAACAACAGAGGAGAACGTACGCACCCTTGTCTCACGCTGGTAGTGATTTCAAAAGAATCTGTGACACCATCAGTGTGAAACCAGTCCCTTCGCCTCCTATTCACAAGAACTGCTCTGGATGCCTTGTCATACAGGTTTTCAAGGACCTTTATAATATTTCCGTTGATTTTATACATCCTCATGGTTGCCCATAGCACTTTATGCCATACCCTATCAAATGCCTTCTTAAAATCAACAAACACATGATACAGTTTTTTTTTCTGCCGTTCTATATATTTCTCACTTAGCAGCCTTAAAATAAATATATGTTCGATAATGCTTCTTCCCTGTCTGAACCCTGCTTGCTTCTCAGCAATGATGTTCTCTTCTTGGGGTTTCAATCGGTCGAGGATTAATCTAAGCATGACCTTGCTATGGTGGCTGATGAGGCTTATTGTTCTGTAATTTTGGCACAGCTTTAGGTTTCCAGACTTATGTAACGGTAAAACCATTGATTTTGTCCATAAGTCCAGCCAGTTTCTTGTCGCCATATTTTGTTGCAGATGTGTGTCAGGTCTTCCACCACTACCTCCCCACCTGCCTGTAAGAGCTCTGCTGGTATATTGTCCACGCCAGCCGCCTTCCCTCTTCTCAACGTTTTTACCGCTGCAGCTACCACTTCCTTCGTTATCAGTTGGCGATCCTCCAATTTGTTGGTGTTGGAGGGATTGTTTTCGCATGTTCGTTCCGTCCATCATAGTTGTATAACTCGGAAAGGAATTGACGGAAGAGCACTATCAGCCTGAGGCTTAAATTGACTAAACACGCCAATAGTGTAGAATGACTGTCAAAAGAGAGCACCTTCGATGGGTCTAATAGTGAACATGTGCTGGTATTAGACCCATGGAAGACAGGTCAGTATCCAAATCCCCAAATGAAAGAGCGCCTGCTACGGTAATCTGGTCTTCACCCTGCAGAAATCGCAGGCTCCAGAAACTTGACCATTGACAAACTAAAAGCCCTCTATTGATACGGTCTGGCTAATATTGAACGGGTGCTGGAAATAGACCCTCTGAATACAGGTCAGTTTTACCCTACTAATGACAGGGCTTTGCTACGGTAATCCTGCTAAGCCCGAGAGGAGCCGCAGACATTTGGTTCACGTACTAGGCGGATAAGCCAACGGTGCGAGGTGAGGGATTACGGCCGAACGCCTCTAAGCCCAAAATCCCGCCCAAAAGCAGCCCAGCACGAATGCAAAGGGAGGCTTCGACATGGTGGGGACCTGGGGGCCACGCTCCAGCCCCGCCCGGTCAAGCCGCAGAATGAGGTCTCTGCCGTCCGCTGATAAAAGCGGGCGGGAAGCTGCTCGATATTCACCCCATACGGCGATGAGGAATGAAATCACTTGTAGAAGACTTAGTTCTCGGTCGGGTGCCCTAAGCAGTAGATCAGTTACCTCACTGCGAACTGCTGAGACTCAACCCTTGACTATGAGATATGTCCGCTCCCTAGGCGGACAACATCTCCGTGCAAGACTAGGCTTGTCACCTGGTCAAATGCACTATTTCGAGAGGAATCACAGGTCGCTGACATTTGGTCCACGTGCTTGGCTGATAAGCTAACATCTGAGGGATTACGGCCGAACGCCTCTAAGCCAGAATCCCGCCCAAAATCTCAGCACCGCTGAGATGGGAGGCTACGACATGGCTGGGGCTTGTGTCCCGGCCCGATCGAGCCGCAGGAATGCACCTGGTAAAATGCACTCCTTCCTCGCTCTTTGCATCTGTCTGCTAACAGTCATTCCAATGGACGCAGAAGAGATGCAGTCCAGCGGACATTGCACCTCCTGTCCTATGGTGACAAGCTCCCGGGTGGCGGGGAATGCTAGGCGTACCATCACTGCAGATGAGCCGAGAAAATAAAGCGAGCAAAAAGATACCTCACTCATATGCATATGCTACGTTTCTGGCAGGACGTGACGATCCTGGGAAAAAGTCACACTGGACTGCCTCTCTTCCGGGATAGTACAAACTAGTACATAGTCCATCATATCATTGCCAAACGCTATAGACACGAGTAGGGAAGACTCGATAGTCCTGCAAGACAACTTCCCAAGAGAGACAACTCTGACCAAAAACAATTGCTGCCTTGCAGTTAGGCTGGGGACAGCCAAAGGCTAAGGAGGGCAACTCTACAGAAACGCCTGTTGAAATCGGATGCACTGAGCCACTGGCTAACAAATTAAATCAGTGCAACGTAAATATCGCTGTAAACAGCGTACGATGAAGAAGAAGAAGAAGAAGAAGTATAACTCGGAAAAAAATTCGGTCCATCGTGCCAGTACATCGTTGTCATCAATAAGGCACTTGCCGCTTTTATCCTGGATCATAAAGTTCTTGCCTAGTTTTGGTGTTACCAGTTCTTTAACCACCTTGTATACCATTTTAGCGTCATTTCTGTTTAATCTTTCTTCGATTTTTGTACATTGCTTACAAATCTTACATATCTCCGCTTCTTTCGCCTCTCTCATCTTTTGTTGAATCGCTTTCTTTATATCTGCCGACCTCATCAGGTGGTTGATATTGGTTTTTCAGTGACATTCTTCTATCACAAAGGTCTAGAATTTCTTTGGTTACCCATGGCTCTTTTTTAGTTTGGTGGCATCCCATGATCGCTGTTTCTGTATCTGCGAGAGCTGAGTTAAGAGATTCTGTTATTGCATCGCTATCCAGTCCTTCTCTGGGAGCCAACAGGGGAGAAAATCTCCCTCCTACCCTTGATTAGAACACTTCAATGATTGTTAGGTCTTTTAGTTTTTACAGGTCAAACTTTAGTCTAGTCAAATCTTTCTTTGCGGCTCCCTTCAATCGCAGACCAATAGTCATTATTACAAGATCGTGATCGCTTCTTATATCCGCTCCGGTGAAACTTCTCGTTTTGTCAGTGTTGATGCTAGATCTAAACCTTCTCTGGACCAGTATATAATCAATTTGGCTGTGCACTTCATTGTTTGGGTTATGCCATGTCCAGCGTCTAGACGGCTTGTTAAGCCTGAACGTGTTTGCTACCAACAACTTATTGCCTGGTGCAAATTCCAGGAGTTTAAGGCTCCGGTCATTAGTTTCTTTGTTTCCGTATGGGCCACATGTTCCCCTTCAGACATGGACTGGATCTTATCAAATTGTTGCGTTCCAATCACCCTGGACTACCAATATGCGTTTCGGTTATCAGACTGAAGTTGATCATAGAATGCTTCTATTTCACAATCTTCATAGTCTGCAGTGGCTGCGTAGCACTTTATTATCGTAATATTAAACGGTGGTGCCTTTAGCAGTAAAATGATAAAACGGCTAGATATTGGGTGGCAACCCATTATGTATCTGGCTGTGTCTTTATGTACCAGTATACCCACTCCATGTAAACGTTTGTCCTCCCTTCCGCTGAAGCAGAAACGCTAGTCAAATTACATATTTACTGGCAATAAACAGCTGCGCTAGGAGACGACAACCAGATGTGAACATTTCCTTATATCAAGCAAAAGATTGTTGTTTCGAATGCCCACAATGCTTACTCTTGTGTGCGTCCTAAACAGAATGTTAAGTGGCGGGTTGCAGTAGCTTTCCTCACATTCCGAGCGTACTAATGAAGGTGGACCGAGGTCCTCCAGTCGGTTTTCCTTTGCTTGGCTTCATCTTCGTGTCGCTCACTACTACTGGGATCACGTCGATCCCACACCAGGTTAGCCAGGCTGCTATGAAAACAGCCCGTTTCCAGGTAGGGCTTCTAGTAAGCTGAGGTGAGCGTCTTGGCCAGTATATTTTGCCTAATCCTGACTAACATGTCTGATCAGTATGTTGTGCCTGACCAGACGTCTTCGAAACCAACAAAGCGGTAATCAATTTACATATTTACCGGCACTAAACAGCTGCGCTAGAAGACGACAACCAGCTGTGAACATTTCATCATATCAAGCACAAGATTTATTATCGACTGATCTGTTCTCTTTATACAAAAACAATATCACAAATATATTTGAATATGTTCACATTCCCACACTAAAATCGCTTCATTCATCGTCATTTCTCTATTACGGTATAAATATGTTGTATTTTTTAATATATGAAAATATGTATGTGTCTGTGTGAGTGCGTCGGTGTGTGAGTGTGTATGTATGTGTCTGTGTGAGTTTGAGTATGTGTGTGAGTGTGTAAAATAACTTTAAAAATTATAGAAAGGGAACATTGTGTATCGATTTATTTAATTAAATAAATTGTAAATGTCTTTATTTGCAGATCAATCTGCAAATTTCTCAAATTGATTTGTACTTTATGGCACAATTATCAGCCTTACCTGGCATAATAACAGCATAAGAAATGGTTATGCTCAATCAGGAAGTTGACATGATCTGACAGGCAATAATCATGGATTTATGATAATTTCTTATTATTCATCCCATGAGGTTTTACGCTGGTGGTCCATGAACAAACATTGCTGAAATTGCTACCTGCAGTGTAAATATTATTATTCATCCCATGAGGTTATACGCTGGTGGCCCATGAACAAACATGGCTGAAATTGCTACCTGCAGTGTAAATAGGAATGTTGCTTAAAGTACATTTTGGATATTGGTTAAAGTTTATTATTTGTTTTTACTGCAGCTCAAAGTGGTTCATGAGTAATTAGGCCTTGATGATCCGGTGTTCTCGCGAGCGTTTTAATATTTCCACTTAACAAATGTAAGGTTCAGCGACATTCATTGTAAATATTTGAATAAAATATAATGCCACCAAATCTGAAATTATCGATAAACGTTTCTATGTTGACACTCGTTTTAACACTTTATCTTGTTTACATAAGGACACTTATAACAACAAGAACATCAACACAGACGATCGCTTCCTATGTGGGGGGTTGTGGTATAGTTTGCTTAGGGCGGATATCATATATCATGTGATGATTAGTTTGAACTTCAATGCTAATTCGAATAATTAATGAATACAGTGGAGGAACACGTAACATTACCACTGACTTGCAAGATTGCAATACGTCAATGAGGACTTGGGTGTTATGGTATCGGCCTTAACATTAGTGTTATTTAGTGTCCGGTGAGGAGACAGCAGCAATTCTGCTGTTTAAAGGAGTCATTGTTGAGTTGTTACATGTTTACACGGCGTGCTATGATTATTAATGTCGGCTGCAATGTGAGATCACATCTCCGCTGCGGAACCACTTACTGTAGTAATCGTTCACTGGATTCTCAAAATTGTGTCTATTACCATCCTACGATATTGGTGACATCTTAATTGGCACGGCTGAAAAAGTACACACTTCACATTTAGATAAACCAGATAGATCAAGTTCATAAATGGAGACCATATATTCAAACTTAGACGATATTTCACAGAATACGAAATCAGATTTTATAACAAGAACAGAATATATGCTATCCACCACATCTGCCACCACAAACTTTACAAACAACGATTACAACCCAAATTGGATTAATCAATATGTATTAATGCCTGTTATATGCATTGTTGGTATTATAGGAAATATTATCAGTGGTGTCGTAGTAGTTAAAGGTGGGCATAAGAAACCTTCTAATATCTTTCTTCTGGGTTTGGCTGTAGCCGATACAGTAACGTTGATATATGTTTTTAACGTCTCGCAATATCTGTACATGAATCCCAACAGCTGCAATCTTTATGTACTTCTGTTTCCTTACGAAGAAGCTTTAACTATTTGGATATTTCAGGCAGCTCTCACTGTAATTGCTGCATTTGGTATGAGATTGTCCTCAACAATCACTGTCTTGATCACAATCGAACGTTTGGTGGCAGTGTTCTACCCTCTCAGATTATCCACCATAGTCACACGTAAGCGGGCGTGTCTGGCAACGGTCTGTGTTGTGTTATTCTGGTTACCATGGACCATTTTCCAATTTTTGTGGTTCAAATTTAATTTCAAGTACATCGATAAATGTAACTCATACGCTTCATGGGACTCTGATTCAAAATACTATAACAATGGAAACTTGGATATTACCACTTTTAACGTAAAAGTTGTAAGCCATTTGACACACACCATACCACTAATCATTGTAGCTATTGGAAGCACGGCCATAGGGATCAAAGTCAGCACCATCAATAAGAAGCGACAAAGGCTTGTAGCTGATACAACCAACAAGAGGGTCACATCCAGAACAACAGTGACGCTTCTCATGGTTTGCACCGTCTTCTCCTTCACACGTTTTTGTTATGTTGTTCGTACCCTTCCCTGGTTCAGCTTTGACGATCCAAAATGGGCGAAAGTATCATTATTTTACGACATTATAAGAAGCAGGTTCATTGATATCAACTCTGCTTGTAATTTCTTTATATACGTAGCGTTTAATCCCAAATTTAGACACATTCTTCAAGGCATGATTTTTAAGCGTCAACGAGAGGAGAAAAGTACAGCTTCTTCGACCTAACTGTGTGGATTGTGCAAACAATGAATAGTTGACAGATAACGTATTTAATACAAAATAAATCATTCGTGTCGATTGTCTTTCCGATTGAGATTATCCATGATATGCTTATTTGTTTTCTATATAAAAACTTTGGGAATATGGTACAATGAATCGTATCAGTATCTATAGCTGGCATATTGAATCTTTGTTAATCGTTTACCTGTGATTATTTATCACTAAAGCAAACGGCATAGCATACATCAATGATTAAGCTTCATACATAAATCTGGACTCATTTATGAAACAAAGTTGGTATAAATATACTGTTTACCAGTAGTTCCTTTGTTATCAGGCTAATTGATATTTAAGTATTGGTGACGTTTGATAATTCGCAGCAGATGCTTTATAATATCTAGTTTCATCGTCTCTATCAGGACTTCCCTCTTCTGTAAAAAAAATACTTCCCAAGTATTTGAACTCTTGGGTATGATTAAGTTGGAGATTGTTTAAACTTTTGTTTAGTGTACCTGTATTCTGATAATCTTCATAGTTTTTGTCTTCATATGTGCTGCTGGGCATGTTATACTAGCAGGCCCGTGCAGAACATCTGCCCGACAATTAAACTGAGCAAAATGAAAGAAACAATACCAGTTTAACAATCAAACGTTCTACATTTTCTGCATCCCTTCTCTGCCTCAAATGACATTGCAGACTTTTCACGACATCCAACCCGCCGAACTCCTCCTTCCTAACCTTCGCCATCCCATTCTCTGTTCTTCTCTACCTCCCTCAACCGGCCCATCGCACTGCACATCTTCTCTGGCTTTTAATCCACTGATCACTTCCCCCTCCACTCCGACAATCTCTTTCAAGTTCAACCTGCCTTCCCCCACCCATGTCTTCCTCTCCTCAAATTGCTTGTTTCCTGGACCAGTTCCATCACTACTCATCCAGCCAATCTCGCCGCCCTCAACCAGCCCATCTCGCCGCCCTCAACCAGCCCATCTCGCCGCCCTAAACCAGCCCATCTCGCCGCCCTCAACCAGCCCCTCTCGCCGCCCTCAACCGGCTCATCTCGCCGCCCTCAACCAACCCATCTCGCCATCCTCAACTTGCCCATATATTCCCACTAACCCGCTTGCTCATATCTTCCACCTTAATCCCTTCCCCCCTCCCAATTTCTTCTAACCAACATGTTAGCCCATCTCTTCTTCTCTCACAACCCCACTCTTCCCACTGCAGTGTTTTTTTCTACTTAGTCTATCCGAAAATTACGTTAAAATGAAATGGAATGTATTTATACAAGTTTGAATACATTTTTAACATAAAATTGTTGTTGTTTGCGAATTCCCACAATGAGTAGGTTACTCTTTTGTGTGCCCTTACAAGGACGTTAAGTGGCGGGCTGCAATAGCTTTCCTCACATCCCGAGCGTGCTGATAAAGGTTGACCAGGGTCCTCCAGTCGGTTGTGCTATGCTTGGATTCATCTACATGTCACTCACTACTACAGGAACCACGTCGATCCCTCACAACGTTTTCCAGGCTGCCATGAAAAAGCCCGTTTCCAGAGAGGGCTACTAGGAAGCCGAGGTGAGGGTCTTAGCCAGTATGTTTTGCCTGACCCTGACTAACGTGTCTGATCAGTATGTTTTGCCTGACCCTGACTAACGTGTCTGATCAGTATGTTTTGCCTGACCCTGACTAACGTGTCTGATCAGTATGTTTTGCCTGACCTTGACTAACGTGTCTGATCAGTATGTTTTGCCTGACCCTGACTAACGTGTCTGATCAATATGTTTTGCCTGACCCTGACTAGCGTGTCTGATCAGTATGTTTTGCCTGACCCTGACAAACGTGTCTGATCAGTATGTTTTGCCTGACCCTGACTAACGTGTCTGATCAGTATGTTTTGCCTGACCCCGACTAACGTGTCTGATCAGTATGTTTTGCCTGACCCTGACTAACGTGTCTGATCAGTATGTTTTGCCTGACCCTGACTAACGTGTCTGATCAGTATGTTTTGCCTGACCCTGACTAACGTGTCTGATCAGTATGTTTTGCCTGACCCTGACTAACGTTTTTGATCAGTATGTTTTGCCTGACCCTGACTAACGTGTCTGATCAGTATGTTTTGCCTGACCCTGACTAACGTGTCTGATCAGTATGTTTTGCCTGACCCTGACTAACGTGTCTGATCAGTATGTTTTGCCTGACCCTGACTAACGTGTCTGATCAGTATGTTTTGCCTGACCCTGACTAACGTGTCTGATCAGTATGTTTTGCCTGACCCTGACTAACGTGTCTGATCAGTATGTTTTGCCTGACCCTGACTAACGTGTCTGATCAGTATGTTTTGCCTGACCCTGACTAACGTGTCTGATCAGTATGTTTTGCCTGACCCTGACTAACGTGTCTGATCAGTATGTTTTGCCTGACCCTGACTAACGTGTCTGATCAGTATGTTTTGCCTGACCCTGACTAACGTGTCTGATCAGTATGTTTTGCCTGACCCTGACTAACGTGTCTGATCAGTATGTTTTGCCTGACCCTGACTAACGTGTCTGATCAGTATGTTTTGCCTGACCCTGACTAACGTGTCTGATCAGTATGTTTTGCCTGACCCTGACTAACGTGTCTGATCAGTATGTTTTGCCTGACCCTGACTAACGTGTCTGATCAGTATGTTTTGCCTGACCCTGACTAACGTGTCTGATCAGTATGTTTTGCCTGACCCTGACTAACGTGTCTGATCAGTATGTTTTGCCTGACCTTGACTAACGTGTCTGATCAGTATGTTTTGCCTGACCCTGACTAACGTGTCTGATCAGTATGTTTTGCCTGACCCTGACTAACGTGTCTGATCAGTATGTTTTGCCTGACCCTGACTAACGTGTCTGATCAGTATGTTTTGCCTGACCTTGACTAACGTGTCTGATCAGTATGTTTTGCCTGACCCTGACTAACGTGTCTGATCAGTATGTTTTGCCTGACCCTGACTAACGTGTCTGATCAGTATGTTTTGCCTGACCTTGACTAACGTGTCTGATCAGTATGTTTTGCCTGACCCTGACTAACGTGTCTGATCAGTATGTTTTGCCTGACCCTGACTAACGTGTCTGATCAGTATGTTTTGCCTGACCTTGACTAACGTGTCTGATCAGTATGTTTTGCCTGACCCTGACTAACGTGTCTGATCAGTATGTTTTGCCTGACCCTGACTAACGTGTCTGATCAGTATGTTTTGCCTGACCCTGACTAACGTGTCTGATCAGTATGTTTTGCCTGACCCTGACTAACGTGTCTGATCAGTATGTGTTGCCTGACCCTGACTACCGTGTCTGATCAGTATGTTTTGCCTGACCCTGACTAACGTGTCTGATCAGTATGTTTTGCCTGACCCTGACTAACGTGTCTGATCAGTATGTTTTGCCTGACCCTGACTAACGTGTCTGATCAGTAAGTTTTGCCTAACCCTGACTAACGTGTCTGATCAGTATGTTTTGCCTGACCCTGACTAACGTGTCTGATCAGTATGTTTTGCCTGACCCTGACTAACGTGTCTGATCAGTAAGTTTTGCCTAACCCTGACTAACGTGTCTGATCAGTATGTTTTGCCTGACCCTGACTAACGTGTCTGATCAGTATGTTTTGCCTGACCCTGACTAACGTGTCTGATCAGTAAGTTTTGCCTAACCCTGACTAACGTGTCTGATCAGTATTTTGTGCCTGACCAGACGTTAGTCTTCCTCCACTTTTACATAAAAAATAAAAAGGAACAAAAGTTTGTCCAGAATTTGCATCCGTATGTTTGCACTCTTCGCGAAAATGATACAATTAGAACAGCATGACTTAAAAACTTTCATGAAAAGTGTGTCTCGCGTATACCAAACCAATGTTTCTTGCCTGTTTTTAACTACACTGAAAAAAATGTCATGGTCACATGATTCAATCAGTCAATCAAAACTTCACCCCAAATTTAGAATAACAAGACTGACACAAGTTTGAGAATTAATTGATTGAGTATATCTTCCACATGTTATGCCAGGATAATTCATGTAATTGTTCACTCGATCTTCTTCTGCGTAAATTTGACTTTGGTCGTTTGCAAAGAGTAGTTCATATATGGACTTGGGTTCTGTGCTCCTTGTGTTCAATTCTACTTCTAATGTTACACTTTGGATGAATTCAGTTCTTTTGTCAATTTAATGTTGAACAACAAAGGTGAAAAGATACATCCCTGTCATGCTGTCCTGGTTATTTAGAAAGCATCTGTTCTGTTAATTGTTCCTCTTACATTTGTATTCGTGTAGTACATTGCTCTCTACTTCTTGCCCATTTTTCTTTGCAGCCGGAGAATAGTGTCTCAACTACAGTTGATCTGTTTATAAAGTATGTGTCAAGCACTGAGCATGCTTTTGCTGTTATTTTTTTCCGTACCAATTTGTTTTACATAATGAGGTTTATATACCCATGCACCACTCCCTTTGGTCATTTTTCACGGCATGCATGGAGATGCAGTGGACTTATTTTGTCCTCCATAGTATGGGTCGACAAGATTCACTAAGGCAAAATTCAACAACCTACTCAGAAATAGTACGGACCAAAGGAGTAGAATTGTCTAATGAATACAATGCATTGTGATTTCTGCCCAACGCTCTGAATATCAAAGTGAAGAAATCTAATCACACACACACGTGTGGTTGGGAGTAGCTATGGCTCTCTTAAGGGAGCCAAACGTCTTGTCATCTTATTAGTTTATCGCACGAAAGATGAAGTGCATGAATGGGTTATAAGGCATTCGTTTTCACAGCAGAAGAACACCCTCCCATCGTCTGTGCCCACTGCTGTCCCTGTTCTGCTCAGTTTTGTTCCTGAGAAACTACTTCACAGCTCTCCGGGCATATCCATAGGCGCTCAGTCTCTGTCAGTAAAGAGCGATCGTTTCTGTAGCCTGTTAGTTATACATGCTTTTGCTTCGACCTCTCATGCGCCACAGTCCGCTCGAACCTCATTGATTTCAAAGATCTGCAGTCTGTGAATTGCAGATTCATCTTTGGCTGTATCATCATCTAACAGCCAGTCATCTTTGGCTGTATCATCATCTAACAGCCAGTCATCTTTGGCTGTATCATCATCTAACAGCCAGTCATCTTTGGCTATATCATCATCTAACAGCCAGTCATCTTTGGCTGTATCATCATCTAACAGCCAGTCATCTTTGGCTGTATCATCATCTAACAGCCAGTCATCTTTGGCTGTATCATCATCTAACAGCCAGTCATCTTTGGCTGTATCATCATCTAACAGCCAGTCATCTTTGGCTGTATCATCATCTAACAGCCAGTCATCTTTGGCTGTATCATCATCTAACAGCCAGTCATCTTTGGCTGTATCATCATCTAACAGCCAGTCATCTTTGGCTGTATCATCATCTAACAGCCAGTCATCTTTGGCTGTATCATCATCTAACAGCCAGTCATCTTTGGCTGTATCATCATCTAACAGCCAGTCATCTTTGGCTGTATCATCATCTAACAGCCAGTCATCTTTGGCTGTATCATCATCTAACAGCCAGTCATCTTTGGCTGTATCATCATCTAACAGCCAGTCATCTTTGGCTGTATCATCATCTAACAGCCAGTCATCTTTGGCTGTATCATCATCTAACAGCCAGTCATCTTTGGCTGTATCATCATCTAACAGCCAGTCATCTTTGGCTGTATCATCATCTAACAGCCAGTCATCTTTGGCTGTATCATCATCTAACAGCCAGTCATCTTTGGCTGTATCATCATCTAACAGCCAGTCATCTTTGGCTGTATCATCATCTAACAGACAGTCATCTTTGGCTGTATCATCATCTAACAGCCAGTCATCTTTGGCTGTATCATCATCTAACAGCCAGTCATTGATAGACTTCACAATGTTACTGCTTTCTATATCTAATGTCCCGAAAAAGTTAAAAGCATTTCGTTGGCAAATGATTGATTAGTTGGAAACAAATGGAGTGATTAATACGTCAATGTCTGGAAGCGGATATTGGTGGTATTTGTAAATGTCTTATCATGGGGTGGTGACCGGGAGCTGTTGAAGCTCAACCTGGACTACATTTGTTGGCACATCAGTCGATACCGCTTCATCGTGTGGTCGCGATGCTGGACTTGCCTGGACGCCGGAATGCTTACCTGGCTTAACATAAAATGGACATTGTTTATTTTCCCGCACGTCAAATATCTTGACTGACGAAGATTGTACACAGCGTACCGTCTCACCATGTAAAAACATTGCTACTGAAAGAATATTACAAACTGTAATAGAGATATCCTTCTCTTTACGATTCTTTATTTCCGGCCTTTACTCTGTGACGTATCTCATTAAGAACTGATCTCTCAAACTCACTTACTGACTCTCCTTTAGACAATCGTATTCTAGTGGCGTTATCTCCCTTATTCCAGTTATTCTTTCTACACAACATCAACATAGAGAACACTAAAACTTATGAGAATAATAAAACACAAGAATTCATTTATTTCAAATCTAGTCATTTACAACATTAGTCAAACTAACTTACCAACTGTAACTACAACTTTCTAACTCAGGGGTTGTCAGCATGAGCTGGCTAGAATCCCTGGATCTGTAATCTGATTCTGTTGTCAATTTCATGTTTCTTATATTATCAACACATTTCATTTAGACGTAATCTATCTAAACTCGTAGCCTCAGCAGTTAGTGATGACGTTGAACTCTGACGGTATTCTCGCTCCTGCCGTCGCAACTGCATGTTGGAACAAAAGCTTCTTACCACGTTCGTATGTGTGATCCTTACGGAGTCTGAAGATACACCTCACTTTATATCAGAGAGCTTTGACTAACTCCTATGACCAATTTCGGATCAGGTGTTTCCGACGAAAACCTGACATAAGCAGTTCTCAAGAGAGTCTGCGTGACTGCTCTTTTAGGTGTCCCCGGTAACACCCTTTATTGTACGTTCAGATATGCGTTATTTTCTCTCTCTCTCTCTCTTTCTCTCTCGGCAGACGTAATAACTGAACCTGTGAGAGATACGTCATCCTTTTCTCGGTTTTTGCATCTGTTTACCATCCCAGTTTGTTGTCTTTCTCAACAGGCGCATAAATTGAACCTCAGAGGGATATAACGTCTTTCTCGCTCGTATCGCCACTATAGAAGGGCCACTATTAACCCCAATTAGCACAAGTGCAATTGGCCTAAAACATAGTAGTTAGCATACTATTTAACTCTGCCTGAACTCCATCTTGCTCTTGGTTTAGGGAGGCCCCTTAGTCGCCTTCCTAAACAACATGGTTGCTTATCACGAGATATTTATGTCCCTCCTCAGTTGACCGATCAGCCATCAATTTTGTTCTCCTCACTGCAACACTTGTCAGCCTATTTAGTTCCTCCCTCCTAAAGTTCAAATAACTTCACTGGCTATCTTGTCACCGTGTTAGTCTAAATGTGACAGCGTGACGTCAACGTATGTGTCACTCAATGCCTCCACCCCACCCCACCCCCACCCACCCTCCCATCCCCCCTTTTCTTGTCAAAAATGCAAATGGGCTGAACCAGTATCTTCACCATTCTTCACAAGTCTCCAGTTTATTAAAGCAATCATTTCTCTCGACTGTTCCTGTTACTAATCAAGACTAGGATGTGTCAATGACTGCCCGTCGTCCATGACATTAGTTTGAACTTTTCCTACCTGAAATTAAATATAACATTACTGTCCCCGCTAATTTCGGCTTTCCGTGAAGAAATTGCTGGCCACATCTCCTATGCTCCCCACACGTCTTTTCACGTAGTGTTCCTGAACTGTAACAAAGCAAATGGATTCAGGATTGCTTAAACGCTGGTTAAAATATGTACAGCAGCTGCTCATCGCAAACGAGGATAGCCACAGCATGACACTTACGCTGCGAGGTGTGATCTGATATGACTGTAAAGTGGAATCCAGGTACGGTAGACTTTGCTGTACATGAGACGCACGTGTGAGTAGTCAGCTGTGGAGTAAGTATGCGTTCTGTTTTTCAGGGAGATTGTTTTTTTTTCTGAGACTCGGCAACGATGTTTTGCTTTGCGATCTGAACACCTTGTATGGTGCTAGCGTCTAAAGTGGACCGGTTCTGTGCAACTATCTCATGTAAGGGGGCATGAATGTTGAAACTTTTCGGAGGCAAGTTTGAGGAATTCCTGTAACGCTTCTTACGTCATCCTGGTGAGCGTCTGCCTATTCTTAGCTCAACGTATATCAGCTGCTTAGAGAGGTGCTTATCGGCATGCAAAGACGAAGTGCCATCCATCCTGTTTGGACTTTTTGCAGAAGAATATGGATGCACGGCGAGTTTGACTTTTTAATATTCTTCAAGTGAAGTACTTTGTTCTGCTACCTGATCATTAGTGGCATGCATAGACTGCCCGTGTTAAAGCGATGTATCTATCTGTCAGGTCTGCTATAGACTGTTCATGATGTGCAGGCATGCAACACAGCTGTTCAAATCACAGCACGATACACTTTGGCCTTAGTGCTGACACTGATGCCTTGCCGGTTCCTGACGTTTGCTTGTAGCCTCTCAAACGCAGAACTTGCCTTGGTGCAATCCTGTTGTTGATCTCAGAGTTGATGTTCGCTTGTCTGGATATGATACCACACATACAGTGTTGGACCTATACTGCGCCACCTGGACTGACAGGTAAATCTGATGATGATATACGTTAGTCACAAACGTTAATCACCCATACGGATATATGTCAATCACAACACATATATATATTTCAGAAACGAATACGGAAATTTGCATGTCACCCACACGGATATATGCCAGTCACCCACATATACAAATATGTTGTTTCGAATGCCTACAATGAGTAGGTTTACTCTTTTGTGCGCCCTGAAAAGGACGTTAAATGACGAGTTGCAGTACCTTTCCTCATATCTCGAACGTGCTGATGAAGGTGGACCGTAGTCATCAAGGCGATTGGGCTATGATTGATTTCATCTACGTGTCGCTCACTACTAAGGGGATCACGTCGATACCTCGTTACACAGGCTGCCATGAAAAGAGTCTGTTTCCAGGGAGAGCTACTAGGAAGCCGAGGTGAGGGTCTTTCCCGCTAAGCAGGAAATTATCTTCCCGACTTCAACCAGTTCAAGCCAGAGCTTGGACTAGCACAGGGGCATCCGCCTCTGTAGAAGTACCGGTCGGCTACGACAAAGACATATAAACGTCAGTCATCCACTCGTATACATTTATAAACCACTTCCGTGGATATATGGCCAATCACCCACACGGATATCTGGAGCTCTCCACGCTGATATATGTCAATCAGCAATACATATGGGCCAGAGAGGCAGCAGTGAATGAGCTGACAGCAGCCATCACCGCACAGCTGCCTGCTTGGATTAGGGTCAAAGATCCACAACTGACCAAGGCGCTATTCTTCCTCCAAGTGACGGACCTTGAAACAGACTCCGACCATGCAGTCTGGCCAAGAGATTAGAGATCGAACAGGAAAGATAAACTTGGTCCCAAAAATAGCGTGCTAAAATTGCATGTGCCGGACCAAAGGCGCCGATATCGCAGCCCCGCTATAAACTAAGATACGACGTCACTGACGTCCTTTACCGGACGAACGTCGAAGAAGATGAAGCAGTTGATCTCATGTCAGTTAGACACAGGAATATATGTCAAACATACTAATGTCAGTCAGCCACAGGAATATATGTCAAACATACAAATGTGAGTCAGCCACAGGAATATATGTCAAACATACTAATGTCAGTCAGCCACAGGAATATATGTCAAACATACTAATGTCATTCAGACACAGTAATATATGTCAAACATACTAATGTCAGTCAGACACAGGAATATATGTCAAACATACTAATGTCAGTCAGACACAGGAATATATGTCAAACATACTAATGTCAGTCAGACACAGGAATATATGTCAAACATACTAATGTCAGTCAGCCACGGGAAAATATGTCAAACATACTAATACAAAGCAATTACCTACCCTGATATGTGTCAATTACCCGCACCCATATATGCAAGTCACCCACACACATGTATTCAAATAGGCATCTGCACACATCAAGACACACATGTTGAATACATTATCCAATGTATGGACATTTGTATAATTTGGTTCTATTATCTGATGGATAGTAATGTAGAATCTGATTTCGAAATTGTCTGTCTCATTGTTATTTGATATTCATAAAATCTGCAGATTCTGTGGTCTAACGGTTGTACAAACATTTGAAAATATATTCTGAATGAAAACAGGAAAATACATGAGCTAGGAGGAATATTTCAAGGAACTTCTCAATACGACAGGAATAGGCGATTATGAAATGTTCACACCAAGACACAACGAGAGTGAAGACATACCAATCATGGCAGCAAAAGTCTAACATGATATCATAACGAGGGCACGAAACAAAGCACCAGGAATAGATGGTATTACAACAGATGCCGTACAAGCATGGACAACAATGAGGACTGGCAAAAAATCAATAGATATACCCGTTTGAAAAACAAACAAAAACACTGGAACATACAGGGGAATGTCGCTCTTTTGGCCATATTGGTAAAATGTACGCGATGATCCTGGAAAACCAAACAAGACCAATAGTTGAAAGACAAATAAGTGACACACAGTTTGGCTTTAGAAAAGGAAAAGATTGCACAGACGCCCTATCTACTTTTTAAAAAAATGTGTCAACAAACTATTGAATTCAATCAAGAACAGAACATCGTTAGTGTAGACCAGGAAAAAGCATTTGACCGAGTGGATAGAGACAACCTATGGGAGATCCTGGAAAACTATAGCCAAAGTATTGTGAGAACACCAAGCGGACTAACTATTTGGTTTGCAGTTAAGACCGGGGTAGGACAGGGATGTGTACTATCACCACTTTTTGTGCATTATATACATAGATCGATTAACAACTGAAGCAAAACCAGAAACCACCGCAATGAACGAGCTCTTTTTTTGCAGATGATCAGAGTATTTTTTTATCCCGATGAACAAAACCTCCAAGAACATCTGCTGAATGTCCTTGATAATGCCTTAGATAGATATAATGTGAAGATTATTAAAGAGCAGAAGGAGACAATGGAAATCAGCAGAATAGAGATAACACTAAATAAACAGGTAAAACGCGTAGCACTTAAACAAGTCAGAGAATAAAAATACCTGGCATCCGTGTTCACACAAGATGGAAGGATAGATAGAGAGATAGATGCAAAAATTCAGAAAGCTAATAAAGTTTCATTTAGCTTGCACCATTACTAAGACACAAACACATTCCAATGAAGACAAAGAGACAGCTGATAAATAGTGTTTTTAAACCAGTCTTCTACCAGACGACATGGACTCTCACAAAGGCAGAGGAAAAAATAATCATAGTATGCAAAATGATATGTTTGAGAAAGGCTGTCGGAGTCATAAGGCTGGATAGTGTACGGAACGGAGTAATAACACAAAAGGTGGGTGCCACACCGTGCATAGAGTACATGGAAAGGCATAGAATAATATGGTCCGGACACCTGACAAGAGTACAACCAAATTTACTAGCTGCTCGTATCTACAATACCAGACATCAGGGTTGCAGAGCAAGAGACAGACTACGAAAAAGATGGATAGATGGTGTCAGTGAGACACTGAAGAAACACGGAATTACAACAACATCGGTGACAAAGAAGGCACACGACAGAAAACTACACCTCCCCGCGAAGTCTAACGACACAAGTGAATAGGTGATGATGATGGTGATGATGATTATGGTGAGATGATGAATAGTTGTATGCTTGTTTACAAGCATAATGTACTAGGTCACAATGACGTCATGCTCAGTTTGACAGACGTGACATGTTGTGGCTTGTTTCATGGTATGACAGCTCCTGCCAGATGACAGAGCTATAAAAACGTGTAAGTCGAGGTCAGGGGTAAATGTCGGAGTCTCTGCAGGAGTTACGCCCTCTGTCGTTGATACTTTTAGCAACGAAAGGGATTAAGCACAAAAAGCCCGTTGCAATCAACTCGGTCTTAGGAACAATTTTCCTTCTTTATTTTCACAAAACATGATCCCTTGTGTAATGTGCAGTAAAAACGAAATTATGATCAAAATAAATCGCATCTATTTTACTAATATGTTTCTATCACATTTGTTTTGCCGCATTTTACATATTTAAAAAAAAAAAAAGTTTCTTTCGAACACGACAAGACTGGATCGCGGAGGAAGATAAATAATAATAATATAATAATAGCCGTCCGTCACTAGTGATGATAATAGTGGTCAAACATGTTATGTTGCAGTTCATCGCTTGAGTTCGATGGTGGATGTGCAGGCCAAATCCAGCACAAAAAACCCTTCTACAAATGCAGCATATCAGGTCAGGGTTGGACACGTGAGTGTCAGTTGTATTGTTGTTTTGTCCATCCGCACAGTAAAGTTTCGTCTAGTCTCGGAGATCCGGCATTCCACAGCAATGGAGGCGTCTCTGTTGGTGGTTCTATGATAAGCCTGGAGGTCGTATGCCAGATACTCTCATCAGTTTACATCAACATTGAAGCATGTCAGAGATATTTTGAGGGAGTCTTTGAAGTGTTTCTTTTGCTCACCGACCAGACGCAGGCCCTCTTTACGTAAGTTGTTTGATGATGCGATTGTCTGGCATGCTGACGGCGTGGCTGGCCCACCTGATTTGGGCCTTATGCAACAGTATATGTATGCTCGGCATTTTGGCTTTCGCGAGGATCTCGATGTCTGGTATTCTATCATATCGTTGTATCCTCAACAAGCTATGAGGACAGGTTGTGTGGAAGTGGTTTCTTTTTCTAGCATGCGTGTTATACAGCTCACGTCTCACTGGCGTACAGGAGGTTGGTGAACGCAAGACGTTTGTGTTTTTGTATCAAGGCTCAGACCCCTCCGATCCCACACGCTGTCGTGCAGGCTCCCAAAAGCAGCAATGGCCTTGGAGATTATGTTGTTGATCTCACAGTCAATCGTAGTTTCCCTGGAGAGAGTGCTGCCAAATTAAGTGTTGTTGTCTACTGGTCGGAAGCGCTTATTCTTAGCTCTGATTACTGGGTCATGATTTCAGTTTTGTTTTTTTAATTTATGATGCGATCAGACATGTCATATGTTGTATAGAGCATCTCCAAATATGTCTGCACGCCTCTTTTGGTGCTGGCAGTGAGGACACAGTCATTAGCAGACAGTAAATTGGAGTTGGTTTTATTGTTTACCTTGACACGAACATAAGCCCGTCTCTGATGAAACTATTTACCATCCGTCCTGTATTTCATTTCTCTTACGTTGGCAGCACAACCCCTATAACTATCATTGAGCATGGCAGGAAGGAATTAGACGCATTGTAGACAACAAAGCTTCTGGTGAACAGTTTCTATTTCAACAGTACAGCCAAACAGGCAAAGGCCGCCGTCCATCGTAGACGATGATGGCATAATTAATTTTGCTGTCGCTATTTTTAGAAAGGATTAACTGCGCTATTTTTTATCCTCACCTTCTCGTCTCATGCCGCCCGATCCCAGTGGAAAGTAAAGGACGAGACGACTAGGGGGCGACTACGAGATGCAGGGGACTCCGCATCAAGCACCCGTGAGAAAGACGGAGTCCGGAGTCGAACCCACACCACCTGATCACGAGGCCGACGGCTTAACCACTTCGCCACGGAATCCGCAAAACAAGAAAACGGCTAAACAAGAAAAGCAATATTCTGTATGAGGACACAACCAACAAAATATTTAGAAGCACAACAAGTATTTATATATCCTTTCTAGACTGTACCAGCTCCTCGGGAGAAACATTTATATACTCTGGGACGAACGGGGGTGGGAAAGGCGGGGTCGGCTTTGTTCTGTCAGAGAGGACGGCACCTTCACTGCTCGGTTGCAGTCCAGTCAGCGACCGCATGGTTGTAATCAGACTAAAGAAAAAGACTAGAAATTTAACAATAATTCAGGTGTGTGCACCGGCATCGGCAGCGTACGATTGTGGAATGGATGATTTTTATGGCACCTTGCGGGAGGCGATGGAAAGGGTTGAAAAGGGAGACATCTTGGTCATCATTGGAGATTTCACTGCGAAAGTCGGAGAGGGGAGAGCCGGGGGGGGGGGGGAGGTGTTCGAGGACCTTTTGGTTTGGGACACGGAGATGAGCGAGGAGAGAGACTGGTTGAATTCTGCACGGAAAACAACCTCTCCATTGACAACACCTTCTTCGGACAACATCCACGAAGACTGTACACGTGGACCTCCCCGGATGACAACGGCAGAGACCAAGTGGACTACATCCTGGTGAAACAGGGATGGAGATCGAGTGTGCTGGCGACAAAGTCACTGCCAGGGGCGGACTGCGATGCGGACCACGAGTTACTGTTTGCGGTTTTCCAGGCAAGACTGCGCAGGATCAGCAGAGGTTGCCAGCCAATACGCTTCGATGTGTCGGCAATACCTACTGAATACGGCATCAAAGTGGAAAGCAAATTTGAGGCGTTGCTTGCTGTGCAGGAAGAGATGACATCTGGGGAGTTGACATCGTGATCAAGGGAGATTTTGATCTCGACGGCAAGAGAGGTGATTCAAAGGATATTGCACGGGACACAGAACTATATAACAGACGAGGCGCAGAAACTCATTGCAGAAAGGCGGCAGTTAAAACAGATGGAAGGTGGGGGACCAACACGGCATGTGAAAACTGCGCAAGAAAAGTTGGAAGAGAAATGGGAAAAGATGAAAGAGGATACATGGTGGAAGCATGTGGGGATATAGAGGGCCTACGGCGGCAGGGCAGAGAGAGAGATGCATTCAGAGCAATGGGAACACTGACAAGGGAAGTCCGTCTGGTTCCCCATGTCATAAATGACGAAGAGGGTGACGCATTAACAGAAACCAGGGACATGCTGAATAGATGGAGAGAGTGCTGCAGAACCATGTATGGAGACAGCACAAAGCGGTCAGTTACAATCCTACCAAAGGATGAGAAAGAGCCTGAGCCGGCATTAGAAGAAGTACGCTCTGCAATTAAAAGCCTGAAAAAGGGAAAGTCCCCAGGATGCGATGATATCCCAGCGGAGCTAATACAAGCAGGAGGAGAGGCATGTGCTCGAGTCTATCACAAGCTGTGTACACAGATGTGGCACAGTGCGGAGTGGCCAGAGGCATGGAGGAGGTCAATTTATATTCCCCTCCCCAAGAAAGGGAACCTGAAGCTGTGCACGAACTACCGAACTATCGCGCTGATCAGCCATGCTAGCAAGATACTCTTGCGAATCCTATAAAGAAGGATTGAGAAAAGGTTTGAATCTGAAATTCACGTAGTCCAGGCAGGTTTTAGGAAGGACGGAGGAACCCGGGACCACATATTCAATTTAGGGAATGTCTATGGGAAGTGTAGAGAGTTTGATGTGGACCTGTGCACGTATTTCGTTGATTACACTGGGGCCTTCGACACGGTGGAACATCAAAATCTGTGGAGAATCATGAAGGAAATGGGGTTTCCTTTATATATAGTCCACCTCGTTGAAACATTATACCAGGATCAACAAGCCGCTGTCCGAGTATGTGGGCAAACATCAGATTGGTTTGCAGTACAAAAGGGAGTCCGACAGGGATGTATCCTATCACCTTATCTGTACAACATAATGCGGAATGTATAATGAGAAATGTGCGAGAAGATGAGAACATTGAAAGTTTCGACCCATTTACGATTGGGGGGTGCGAGATTCCAGGGTTGCGATGCGGTGCGGAGGGGCTGGAGCAGCTACTTTCGGCCGTTGATGGACATAGTAAAGATCAAAGTCTGTTCATAAACATAAACAAAACAAAGATAATGACCACCGATGAAATACGGTGTCAGCATGGGTTTACAGTTGGTGGTGAGGAAGTGCATCAGGTTGCACATTGTGAATGTCTGGGCTCCAGGGTCGACAGGGGTGGTGACTGCTCGAAAGAGGTCAGAGGAGGACTGGCTATGGCAGTGCAGAGACTGAACAGCCTGGGGAGATTATGGCAGGGCACCAACAAAACGATAAAAGTAAAAGTCTTGAGAGCCTGTGTTTTTCCTGTGGCAGCTTATGGCTGTGAGGCATGGACGATTACCAAAGCTTCTAGACAAAGAATCGAATCCTTCGAGTCAAAATGTTACAGAAAGATCCTCAGAATACCCTGGACAGAGAAAAGAACAAGTGTAGACATTCGGCAGGAGTTGAGCATAGAGGAGAACTGGTTTATCAATTCCATTTTGGCTAGAAAATGCAAATACTTTGGTCACATCAAGAGACACAACGGTCTTGAGAGGACGGTGATGGAAGGTATGGTGCCAGGCAAAAGAGGAAGGGGTAGACCAAGACGACGATGGCACCAAGATATCCAGGAGTGCCTGAGTATGACAGGGGCGGAAGCTGGAGTTTTGGCAAGGGAACGAGTTTCTTTCAGACAGACTGTGATGGGAGCGACGTTCTACAAAGGACATGCTACATGAGAGAGTTCTAGACTACAAAAATGTCTTTGGCAGAGTCGAGCATAGGGAACAAATTACGTGTCTGAAAAATATAGGTACATGTCGAAATGAGATACGAAAACTGTACAATCTATATAGGGAGCAGCTGCCCCTGTATGATTTGACTGGCTTTCTGGCCCATGCATAGATGCCTAAATAAAAGTGCAAACATTTACACAGAATAATTTTGAGAACACATAGGCGGGGTATATACATTATCATAGGTGGGGTTTATAAATTATCATAGGTGGGATAAATACATTATCATAAGTGAGATATATACATAATCATGGATGGTGTATATATATTAGCATACGTGGGGTATACAAATTATCATAGGTGGGGTATATAAATTATCATAGGTGGGGCATATAAATTATCATAGGTGAGGTATATAAATTATCATAGGTGGGGTATATAAATTATATGAAACAAAGTGAATGATACTGTTCTGACAAAAAACAAAAGTCAGTTAAACGGAGTGGACAATAACACTGAGAAAACGTAAACTATGAATATGGGGCTATTGTGATTCCATGTAGCGGTATTTAAACTGAAGTGTCGTACATACGCCGATGTGACAGATATATTTTATATATGTATATATAATTGACAAAGAAAGCTCGTACCTGCTTTAGACGATCCAACAATGGTAGAGATAATACCTGCTCCTTTCTTTCTTCTTTTCGCTTGTGTCCTGCTTGTGCCTTTAATAATATATAATAAGCATATATATATATATATATTTATATATAATAATAATAATAATAAGCATATATAATAACCAAAGAATGGGAGATGCACAATTGATATTTGGAAGAAAATAGGAAAATCTTTATTCACCAACAAGAGTCATATCGACATCCAAACAAGTAATTCACAAACTTAAAATGAGAGTGACCGGGTGTTATGTATATTCGTCTTTACCTTATGGCGCACAGACGTGGATAGTGAATTCTTAGCTGGAGGATGAACTCGTCCCTTTCAAATAGGGATAAGGGACGGCGTGGCCTAGTGGATAAGTGGCACGGCTCACAATCCGAAGGTGCTGGGTTCGATCCCCATCACAGCACCGGCCGTTACCCCGGGGAAGCAAACCCTTAGAAAATGCAGGAGGAAGCAGACCCTTACATAAAATGCATGCTGAAGTCGGATGCATTGGGCCGACAGGCGCAAAATAAAAAACCACAGTGCAACGCACACCGCCTTGGGGATTAGAGAAATAAGGCGAACGCAAAAAAAAAAAAAAAAAAAAAAATTGGGATAAATACGAAGAATGAAGTACATCTTATACAAAGAAAAATAAACAGAATGGATGTCGTGAAGAAATTAAAGGTATAAAGACAATTATAGAACGAAATCAAAGCCAGACAGATACAATGTATTGGTATAACGCCTTGCTGAAAACAATAGTAAGAGAAAATATAAAGAGTCGGTGTGCCAGGGGTAAACAGCACAGGTAAACAGCACAGGTAAACAGCACAGGTAAACAGCACAGGTAAACAGCACAGGTAAACAGCACAGGTAAACAACGTCAAAAGTGGGAGGATAACATCAAACGATCGACAGGAAACAAATCTGGCAGATGTACCATCAAGGCAAAACACAGAAGACTTTGGAGATGCATGGAAGCAGACCTTCGATTTGAAGATGGCGCTTGAATTTGTTATTACTGCTATTATTATTATTATTATTATTATTATTATTATGCGATCAACTGATGCTTTGCTTGTAATCCGGCGAGGCTCACGAAGGAGACTGTGCGTTCCAGGTCTTCGCTGGTCCTCCAAAGCTTTTCGAGTATGGTTGCTCCCCCGGCCAGATTGCCTCTTTGTGCTGCATAATTGAGACAGCCCTGCAGAATATGTTTTGGTGTTTGTTTCTATGTTCTGCAATCGCATGTGGCGATGCCTCTAAATCCCATTCTGTGGAGGTGGACCTTGAGTCTGCAATGTCCCGTTCTAAGTCTGAAGAACTGTATCTGCCCTTCTCTGTCAAATTAGTCGTCTATGATGTTATTTTCTGGCTTGTATTCTTTGAGCTGTTCACTCCATTCCGTCCTCATGGATGGCTGAATGAGTGTCATTGCTTCTTTATAGCTCTGTGGATCGCGTGTCTGCATGCAGACACTTCCGGCTTTTGCGAGCTCATCTGCTTTTTCGTTTCCAAGGATCCTTCAGTGGACCTGAATCAACTCTAGAACTAAATCAGTTTTTTTAGAACAGCAACCCTATCTTATAATTTATCTCGTAGATGAGTCTTTCTTTTTTTGGGGATTGAGATGTCTTAGAGCATGCGCCTTGTCTCTTGTAAAAATTACAGTTTTTCTTGTCTTTTGACAGATAAGAATTTGAATTGCTGTACGTACAGCTGTTGCTTCAGCTCTGAACTTTGTTCAAGTCTCTTCTGCTCTGGTGTGAAGTGTTTTTATGTTGCTGTTGGAGAGGGCGATGCGGATTCCACTGTCCTGTTTTTTGCGCTCATCTGTGTACGCGCGTGTCCTGGGGGTGTTAGAGTATCGTTTCTTTGGCTACTGCAGAACGTCAATCTGTTTTCTGATGTTGTTCTGCTCACTTTTCATCATTATCCCTGGAACATCTAAGATTTTATGGACAGGTCCTGGCTCCGTATCCATGGTTCTAGAATGAGTGCTTCGCACTTTTCGCTTTCTTTTTCTAGAAAAACCATGCCAACCATACCTTTTTTTTTATGTTTTGAAACAGGAAAAAGTTATTTTCTACCTAGTCCGAGAGAATTGGGGTATGGGGAATTTCATATAAGCACGATAGGTCTGCCTTTACTTTCCTTGTCACAAGCTGTCTAAGCCATGAATGAGTAGGTTTGTCTCTACTTTCCTTGTCACAAGCTGTCTAAGCCATGCATGAGTAGGTTTGTCTATACTTTCCTTGTCACAAGCTGTCTAAGCCATGAATGAGTAGATTTGTCTCTACTTTCCTTGTCACAAGCTGTCTAAGCCATGAATGAGTAGGTTTGTCTCTACTTTCCTTGTGACAAGCTGTCTAAGCCATGAATGAGTAGGTTTGTCTCTACTTTCCTTGTCACAAGCTGTCTAAGCCATGCATGAGTAGGTTTGTCTCTACTTTCTTTGTCAGAAGCTATCTCCGCTATGAACGAGTAGGCCTGCCTCTACTTCCCTTTCTTCTGGTGTTCCAGTACAGATACTGCCACGAGATGATATCAACTTGTTTTCTTAATGCATGACCTAACAAAAGCCAACGTTCGTTTTCTATTCATGTCAAGTGAAACTATTCTGTCGTGTTCTCTGGCACATATCTATTAGTGATCGTATCATACCATTTAAATTTCTCTTTTCTGCTCAGGAAACCACGAACTGCATAATTCTTCACAAATCTGTCCTTCGTACCTAACGACTTCCCAAGACCGGCTGGAGCATGGCCTAGGGCTGGAGGGTTCAGAAGATGCCATCCCCGCACAGTATGGCTCCAGCAGATATCAGCATCCCGGTCCGCTCTGGGCCAGCCTGGAGCCGTGCAGAAGCAGGGGGTCACAGATGTGGCCGATCGACGCAACAGACACAAGCAGCCTAATCGAGCTTATTATTATTATTATTATTATCCTCAAACACCCATTTATGAAAGTCAGCACCTCTGTCGATATTTTACTTTTTTATTTTTTGTTGGTGGTCCTCCACGTTTCTGAGCCATACAATAGAATCGACGTTATATTAGAGTTGAAGTATGTTATTTTTATTAGTATCATATTTTCTACAAATATATATATATATATATATTTACACGCACACAGACACACACACACACACACACAAACACACACACACACTCACACACACACTAGTGTTTGCCATTGAAATTTGCGAGCATTCGTGTGAAGAAGGATAAGCCTTACTAAACAATAATTGCATATAGAAAAGGTTATGTCCCTTTACGCTTTCATTCTAGGACTCGAATTTAACGGATATTAATTTGCCGTATTATCTGTTGTATATTATCTGACTGTGTCTCTAGCCCTGCAGACTTTCCTTCTCTGCATGGAATCATTCTCAGCTGTTTCTGTTTCTGGTTCTAAGAATCGACGTCACTGCACTCCGGACATCCCCATAGGAGCTCAGTCTCTCAGCGAATGGCGTAGGGTATGGATGCTGATGGTCCCTGTAGCTCGCTGGTTGTACGCTCTCCTGCTCCGTCCTCGCATGCGCCATACTTCGCTCGAACCTCGTTTAACGTGGAAACGTTGCAGTCTGTGGATTGCTATCTATTGCGGTGTCCTCATCTAGCAGGCGGTCATTGATTGATTTCAAAATGTCACCTATATCCATCCCTAATGTGCCCATGATGAGAGCTTGTGAAGCCATGACGTCAGTTCTTTCATTGCCCTGAACCCCGGCATGAGCAGAACGGTAGATCCATGTCAACCTCTGGAGGTTTGAGGCCGTGACAGCTGTTATCCACTCGTAGCTAAGCTGTACCTTCTGAATTACGCTTGCGCGTCGGCCACGATGACTGCTCTTGTTATAGAAGTCTCAGATATCCATTTCAGTGCTGAGGTCACTGCTTCCGTCTCCATTCTCATACTGGAGATTGTTGACATGCATACCCTACTGCGCTCAGCAACGACCTGTCCTCTCACTCTAGCCGAGAAACCCCAGCGTGATGTCCCACTCAGCAACGACCTGTCCTCTCACTCTAGCCGAGAAACACCAGCCTGATGTCCCACGGCCCAGCACTGATCCGTCGGTGTATATGACGGCATCACTCTCCTGTGTGTTCTCAGTTATCAGCTGATTCACCTCTTGCTCTGCTCTCCCGTTGTTCCGTTCTCTGCATTCCTTGCCTAAGGTTATGATGACTCTCTGGTACTTTATCATTATATCACCAGTGTGGAGCCATTATTCTTCTTTATCTATCGTCTCAGTTGGAATGACGTGTCCGATTGTTGTCTCTGCCTGTGCCATCCATGACGTCCCTCTCTGTGCAATCCATGACACACCTCTCTGTGCCATCCATAACGTCCCTCTCTGTGCCATCCATGACACACCTCTCTGTGCCATCCAGGACGTCCCTCTCTGTGCCATCCATGACACACCTCTCTGTGCCATCCATGACGTCCCTCTCTTAATTCTTGATCCCTTGATGTCTGAGATATTACTGTGCGGAGGGTGCTGCGTGTCTGTAGTGTCACGCATATAGGCTTTGACTTGTGCCATTTTATATCTGGATGTCACCGATAACAATCCCAACAAGGTATCTCTCGTTCACCCCAGAACCAGTCGCATACCTTCATTCTGGAAGCGTTCCAAGCTTTCACACTGTCTTCTTGATAGTGTGAAGATGTCTAGTCCGTAATCAATAACAGACAACATGACCTGGCAAAATAGGATAAACAGGAGACGTTGTTCTAAGTCGGCAGCAGCCATGGTCTGGAGTGCTCCTAACCCTCGCTTACATCTTTGTACGATATGGTCAACATGGCAATTATAGGAGAGACTGCGATCAAATGTCACTCCGAGGTATTTCAACTTGTCACACCTGTCAATGGTGCAACCATCAAATGTGATGTCCGGGAGTTCAGCCGTTACTATGAAATTATTCAAACATCACCACATCATGGAGGCCTTGTTCGGATTGATCTTGGAGCTTGAGTCGCCGCACCATTAGTTTTTTAGTTGACATGTGTTATATTGGCTTTCCTAATCCCTTTTATTTCTGGGAGGTCCACCTTACACTAAAAGGGCCCTCTTCTTCGTGATCTATCTACCATCTGTTAGTATATACTGTATCAACCAATAAACAGTATTGTTGAAGATTACCAATATAACTGTCTCTCTGCTATACGTAATTTTACTTTGCTCATTTATAAAGATCAATCAGTCTCAACATGAAAGACGTAAGTAGATTCAAGAATCAAGTAATTAACTCGTTCAATAAACTAACATTTTTCAAAAGTCGTAGAACCAGATCAAAAACTGTTCAATAATCCAAAAGCGTGACTGCTTGATAAATAATTGGAAACTTTTATATCTTCAATGATAAAAATAATACAAAAGATAAATATAGTCGTGATGCTTTGAAATTTTTCTATTGATAATAAATAAGCAGACGCCAACGTTACCTGTTTAATGATGCACGTGTTTACGTTTGCTATCTCTAATTATCTATGCGTTTGTGTTCACAAACTTAATTATTATACAAAGATAATTATGTGCCACAACTCGAGTGAACGGAAAGGAGACACTCACACAAAGGATGGGTAAATTTGGTGGAAATAGTTAGCTTGCGAACAGTTTTTGTTACTTCAAACCAACAGACAAATTATTAATTTAGGCAAATAATTCCAGTGAGACTTTGTCCATGATTGTTTACTGAAACCGTTTCATTGGCTAATTAAATTAGAATAACGTTTGTTTAGCTTTTTTTCATTCAAATTTTGCTTAATGTTTTTCTATCCTTTGTTTTTACAGCATTTTTGCAGTAAAAGTCATGAAGATAATATAGTAATAGAAAGATGCTAGTGTCTAACAGATATAAATATATACCAAAGAAAATGTTGTGTTAAATAAATTGTGGAATTATACGAGAGTAATATTTTGAAGTGCTTAACATTTGGAACCTCTGTACTTCTGGTTTAGTTTTTAAATCGGCAGTAGTTTGTGAGCAATGGAATTAATATTGTCAATTATGACTGATGCAACTGGACATCATGTAAGTAACTTGACTATAACAGAGCCGTATGCATCAACACCAAGAGGAGTCATCAAGGGGACAGTAGATATTCCGTGTTATATTTATTGGTACAATCAGTATATTGTAGTGCCAGTGATATGCATCGCTGGGCTTGTGGCAAATGTTATCAGCGGCGTGGTGGTCGTTCGAAGTGGGTTGAACAAACCATCTAACATTTTTATCTTTAGCCTGACTATAGCCGATTCTCTTATTCTATTGAAGGTTTTCAATATCCCGGACTACCTATATCTCCTGGCCAATGAACACTTTAAAGAATGCAACACTCTGCATCTCCCGTATGTACCAGCCTTCACTGTCTGGATTTTTGGTTATGCAGTGTACATCATCTCCTACGTTGGAGTAAGAGTGTCAACAACTCTGACAGTTGTCATCACAATAGAGCGCATGATTGCTGTATTTTTACCTCTCAGGTTCGCCCACATAGTAACACCTAAACGGGCGTGGCAGGTTGTTGTGTGTTCCATGCTATTTTGGCTGCCGTGGTCAATTTTTCAGTGTTTTTGGTTGGAGTTTCACCATTGGTACGATGAAGAACACAATGCATACGTTGGAAGAGAAGTAAACACGGGTTACCTAAGCGGGAAATACTTCGATACATCCTTTTTCAATGGGGCAGTTATCAACCATTTGTCCAACACTATACCTTTAGTAATGGTAGTCGTGGGGAGCACATCAGTGGGAATCAAAATTAGTATCTCGAGCAGAAAACGGCGCAAACTTATGCCTACAGCATCCCAGAAGAAGTCCTCATCCCGGACAACAAAAACACTTCTCATGGTATGTCTCGGGTACTCAATGACTCGCTGTTTCTTCCTACTTCGTTACTTGCCGTGGTTCAATGACTCGGATCCAGCTCGTGCTATGGCTACAGTGATTTTCTTTACTGCGCGAGAACGGTTAACGGATCTGAACAGCGCGTGCAATTTCTTTATTTACGTTGCTTTTAATCAGAAGTTTAGACATCTTCTCAAGAATTTATTTACATCGTGCTACAAACAAAAATGAAAATGTGTTAGTGCTTTGGAATATAACAGGAACAATTAATTGTAGCAATTATTTCACATTTTGTTTAGTTGTCTTTAATATTGGTGCACACGTTCACTCGTACGATGGAGAGGTGGGCTGTCGAGAGAACTAGGTTCGAAATAACACGACATGACGAAGGATCTGACTGCATACAGGACATTGTTGGCTACCTATCACACAGTACACCCACCAGACTGAAATCGAGGATATTGTATTGTATTTTATAGTATTGTATTGTATTGTATTTTATAGTATTGTATTGTATTGTATGTATAGTATTGTATTCTATTGTATGTATAGTAATGAATTGTATATATTGTATTGAATGTATTGTATTGTATATACACATTCATTTATAACTTGATCGTTGCAGTATAAGAACATGCTGTTGTTGTCGTTGTTGTTGTGTTTGATGTTGTTCCACGCTATTTATACATACCTTTCTTTTGTTAAAAGTTAAAGAGGCTCTTCTAACATCCCGAGACGTACTTGAGAAGTTGGACCTGGGCCAATCTGCTGTAGTGTAATGCAGGACTCCTCAGAAAGCTTGCCATTATGAGGGTTACAGTTGAGATCCCCACCTAATTGGAGAGCCTGCTGGGACACAGCCTGTTTCCAGGAAAACGAACAATTGTTATCAATATATTCTTCCTGACCCTGATCACTCTTCATTCTCCTAAGGACATAGGAACATTTCTTACTGCTGTTGTTGTTGTTGTTGTTGTTGTTGTTGTTGTTGTTGTTGTTGTTGTTGTTGTTGTTGTTGTTGTTGTTGTTGTTGTTGTTGTTGTTGTTGTTGTTGTTGTTGTTGTTGTTGTTGTTGTTGTTGAATGACTATGATGGGTAAATGTGCTCTTTTGTGCCGCCTGCGGGTTGCAGTTGCATTTTTTACATCCTGAGCGTTCTGGTTTAGGTGGACCGGGGTCCTCCAAGCGGTTGTGTTGTGCTTGGCTTTATATGCTTGTCGCTCACAACTAGGGGGATCACGTCGACCCATAACTCGTTAGCCTGCAATAAAACAGCATGTTTCCAGAGAGAGCTGCATGCAAATATGGCGGGGTCTTGGTTAGTATGTTCACCTTACCCTGACAAACATAGACCTGATCAATGTTTTTTGCCTGACCGAATGTTAGTCTTCTCTCCACTAGATACGAATAATCTGATACGACCTTATCTCTCAACTAGATACGCATAATCTGACATAACCTTATCTCTCAACTAGATACGCATAATCTGACATAACCTTATCTCTCCACTAGATACGAATAATCTGATACGACCTTATCTCTCTACTAGATACGAATAATCTGATACGACCTTATCTCTCTACTAGATACGAATAATCTGATACGACCTTATCTCTCTACTAGATACGAATAATCTGATACGACCTTATAAACTTTGAAGAATATGGCAATGTTGCGATTTAAAAATCTGTGTTATTGAATCAGAGATTAAAAATAAAGCAGTGGAACTAGCTTGTAATCATTCATCAGACTAATTTAATCTATTTGCAATCTATAACTTCATATGTCGATATTTGTTCAGTTTGTTTTCCAACTATGATTATACCCATTATTCTTGACTGATATGGTCTAGAATGACGTATAGGACTATGGAATAAAAGCATCTCTTGTCGTCATATAATGTACATGCTAGATTGCCATTTTACCTTCGAAAGAAAAAAGATTATGCCTCACCGAGGCTTTAAACGCGTGTCCTGATTGTCAAAAAATCGGCATCCAAACCGCCCGGCCAGTCACTTCTTGAGTCTTTATTCACTGCCAAAAAAGAGAAGACAAAATATACAAATTAATAAAAGTATGGAGAATGTAAAACAAATATGTCATCAATAATGAAACAATGACATTAGATTACAATTATGATAAGCAAATAAAGTAATGCCAGTATGTGTATACTTCTGTAGAATAGACTGTCAGTACAGGAGACCATTACAACTAAATCACCTACAAGTCCGGTGATGGAAACGAAGAGGTAAAGGCGGTGGACAAATACAAAATTATTATAATCTCAAAGGGGATCGGAAAGGATATCACACACGCCACCCCATCAATATCGACGGGGAGTCATTTGCTCAACGATGCGTACACGCTAATGGGTCTGCGATAAAGATCAGCATTAAAGCAGATCGTGGTGTTAATGCAAATGCCCAAAACGATCATCTGATGGATTGTCTAGTGCTTGCGGGAACGTTAGCTCCACCTACGAAGCTGAAATTATTGCTTATAAAGCTGCCTTAAACATCTAAAGAATGTTTTAGATGCTTTTTTCTCAAAGGCCTACAAATTACAATTTTTACAGATTATATGTCCGCCTTTCAGCCAATAGAAGAAGCTGGACATTGTAGACCTGATCTTATTCAGATATCGCTAGACGTTATCCCTATTATCACCTCTAATATCGTCAAAATAATAATGCAGTGGATGCCTGGACACTCAAAGACACTTGGCATTGGCAAGGCAGACAGACGTGCAAAAGTAATGATCAACGCAAGAACAGCCACACACAGCAACTGTTTTACAAATAGCCAAACAGCTCGTAAAAACAGCAAACAAAGAAACTTGGCTAAACAGATGTTCCGTGGGAAACACAGGTAGGAAGGTCTACATTTATATTTAGCAAGCCCACGTCCAGAGGACATCATCAATCAACTCAGAAGGTGGGATTAGAGCCCCATTTTCCAGCCGATAACCCCAAAACTCCCACCTAACAATAACCTCCACAGAAACCACATCCACCCATCAAAGATCGTTATCATCATTTCTCTAAGTACTTGGCGCTCAACGATGTTAGGAAAAGGATCTATCTCCGAGGTCAGATAAATGGAACACTTAATGGCACTAAACAACGACTAACAAACACGTGCAGATAACATTACATGACAATGGGTCGAAGAGCGAGAATTCGGACGATGATAGCTCCGTAATAACAGCAACAATAACTATGAATTCGTTTAGCGATTTGTCTTCACGGAATTATATTATTTCGTTCTGCGATACACGATCCAAAAATTAGACGCCATGTTTGATTACATGCAGCATTCGAAAAAAGAACTAGACAACATCAGCCAATCGGTTATGCTCTTTTATTAGTTGTATTCATATCGTCATGTAAACACTTTTCTATGCAAGCAACTTTGACATTTTCTTTGCGTTTTTTTTTACTTAAAAAACGTGTACAGTGCATTTCATTTGCTCTAACTATGCTTAGGCACAATTTAAATACATTATTTTTATCGTGTTTGTGTTAATTTTTCATTGATATATCAGTTTAAACAACTGCCTCAGTGCTAAACAATGTATGCATTAAACTCTTCGCTTAACTATGCTTTTTTCTAATTGTTCGCCTTGGGTAGAGCGTTGTACTTTATTTCGCTCCTGACGGTTCAGTGCATCAAACAGTAGCACAAAGTTTAATGTGTTTACTTCCCAAACGTATGCGACCACACTGTTTCATGAATCCAAACACCGACAAATTTGGGTTGTTAGTCATGCCACTAACCGCTTCACCACGCCACCCCGTGCTTTTATTTTGTAAACCAATTGTTATGGATAAGCGAATAATTAATGTCGTTTAGAACAGTGTTTGCCAATTTATTGGTTTGTGTTGTTCGATCATCTTAAACTTGTATTACAATGTGTATTTTAAATCATGATAACATGACTTTTTTTTCCATTAAACGATAGCGGTTTTAAGAGAATACAAAATAGAACCCGTTTCTAAAAATATCAACGGATTCGTGATTTGAAATTTGATAATGTAAGTGTTCATGAAAAATGTGGCGGATATCGTGTTTTACCCAGAGACATTCGTTTGTTTTGTGGATCGTTCGAAACCGAGACTCAATTTAAAAAAACCGTCTACTCGTTTTGTCCAGTTTCTTGACGCTCAATGCCTACTGGAAAATGAGGGCTCGTGGACTAACACGAGATGGCCTTTACTCGGTCACTTATGTTAATATTGCAAGTGCAAAATGCCATACAATTCATCTGTTGAGTTTTTTTCTCGTTCCAAAATAAGAACGCAACCGATTAGTTGATAAAAACTGTAATGTTGATCCTATCTCACAAATTCATATCTGCATCACTAATTGCATTTTCATTGTATAATTGGACACAGCGTTGGAGCGGTCTCGTATCACCATTACAGATAAGCCCATTATATACACTCTGCTTGCAAAAGATATTAAGAAATTTGGAACTCTACATAATTCACAGTTCTTTTACTGGTCTGCTCGTTTGTAAAAATTAGACCAAACTTTATTTTTCTAGAGGCTCCCAAATACGTCCTTAGCCATTTCATTGCTGAAAGTACAGAGGACAGATCAGTAGCTAAATAACTCACGCGGAATCCATAATGATAACTGTTTTTGATCGTGGTGTCGATACTTTGTATAAAGTTTACCAGTCGTTGAGATTATATTTTGTTTTCTTAGACACCTTAAATATAGCTCTGCCTCCTATAGCCAGTATGTTAGCTTCATGATTACTGAGTATTGCAATGAAAAGGAATCCTCTGGTAAACCAACTTCCTGAATCGAGAACATTGAAAACAAGAATGTTCAACGATATGCTTAGAAAGCATGGACACGAATAAGTTATATTGACCTTCTACAACTGAACATGGGAACAACAAGCACTGTATAAATAAGATATAGGGGAAAAAAAACACTTGACTTTTTCGTTCACTTGTGTAGTTGAACCACATGCGAAACCAGAGATGCCTTTCTTGTTGCAGGTATGTTGCGCTGGTATTGTAAACTCGTGTCGTGACGATTTATGTTATGTGAGGTATCAATGAAAGCCACTGGAACCCTACGCATGCAATGAAAGGATAGACTAAGAATCACAGTTGTGCATATAATTGTTGGTCCTCATCGGACAAATCTGTTGCACATTTGAACAGACAGGAGTTAGCTCCTCTAGTGAGTATTGCGGTGTTATACATTTTTGCAGCAAATGTTTCCTAAATTCTGCGGATAGAAAGCTTCCTAAGGAAGACCACATTAAAAACGGGAAGGTAATATCTAAGAGTTAGGACATTGAATAAGTAAATATTTTTTTAAAGAACATGGAACTTCAGACACTGGAAGGATTAGAAAATCTGAAGAGTTTCATTTAAGAGATCACTGAAATAGTTGGTGTGGTTGAAACAAAACCTTTCAAATGTCGGATAGAAGAGGAAATAACAATCGACATGTTTACATTTACACATTCACAGGGAGTAATTCATGAACAAAAAAGTTGACATTTTTTTAACAAAAAGTAAATACAAAATATGCGTGTGATTATTGGACTTCCAAAGATCGAATTCGGTTTAACTAAACGCGTGAATTAACTAACTAACAAGAGAGTAGAAAATAGAAGAATATTTTTGACTTATAAAAGACCCTAAAAACATCTACTGATGTTCTGATAATAGTGGAAGATAAAAATTAAACTATTAGATAAGCACAAAACATGAATATAGTAGACAATTTAAATGGAGAAAAGAAACGACTGGGGACCATGGCTGATATATTTTTGAAAAGAAAACAATATAATTATGTGTAACTCAATGTTCTAACAAGCTCCAAGAATACTATATATGTGGAAAGCCCAGGAGATAGTAGGAAATCGGATTCACTCTATTTTCATGAAGAACTAATTCAAACATGGGTCTATAATGGCAAACATCTATTCAGGTGCAGATATCAATTGAAATTACAATCCTGTAGTTACCAGGATATCTTTCAGACAGAAAAAATATAGCAAGAAGAAATAATACTGATTCTTTTTATTCTTTGTCGATCGTTTTCAAACTCCCACTACCAAGCCCTGAAAAGGGCATTATAAGTAGCAGGATGTTGTCCTGAGAACGGAATGCATTGTGTCGTAGTTTAGAGCTTGACTGCGATATTTGCACCTTTCAATGGAGGTGGAGAAGGGTCTTGGAAACTCTGACTCGCCGGCCCTGACGATAGAAATCAGCTTTGTGCCGCTAACCGGTACAGCTCGTTCAATGGTCAGCATCTTGATCCGTGAGATATATATATATATAGTGTGTCAATGCGGGTTGCTTATCCTTTGCTCATACCTCATACATTGAATTGCTTTTACTTCTGATCTCATCATTCTTGGAACCATAATAATTTAATGATGAGGTTGTGCTGCCTCTGATGTTGACAAATCCATTTTACTGACTGCCCATCTGTTTCATTTATCTTTATCCTTTATCATCAAACAAGATGTCTCCATTCTTGATCTGAATATATATATATATATATTATATTTACTGCGTTATTGGCTGGTTGATTGATTGATTGACTGCTTGATTGATTGACTAGTTGATTAATTGATTGATCGGTTGGTTGATTGATTGACAGTCTAGTTTTCTGATTGATTGATTCGATGACATATTGATTGATTGATTAACTGACTGGATGATTACTTGATTGATTGACGTTATTGATTGACCGGTGGAGACACTTATTTACTGATTGACCGGTTTGTTGGTTGGTTGCTTGATTGATTGATTGGTTACTTGACTGATTGATTATTCTGGTGGTTGATTGATTGGTTGTTTGATTCATTGGTTGATTTATTATTTTATTGATTAGCTAGTTGATTGAATGATTGTTTGATTGATTGCTTTTTATTCTAACATTTTTCGTATAATTAGACGACTGCATTTCTTTATACTGTGTTCTTCTTTTTTTGTCTTTTTTTTTTTGTCATGGCAAATTCTTTTTTGTTATCAGAACTTGTACGGTTTCTGTTATTGTTCCTTTGAAGCTGTTGTACATGAACATATTTATGTCTATTAATCATTGCTGGTATGCTGCTTTGCCGACGTCCCCTTCCTGCAGTGCAGGAATTATTAAAGAAACGCATATTATTACATTGATTATATGACAGATTATACTGCGCACTGATTTGAATGTAAGTATACAGGACTAGGTTTGTTCAACATATTATAATGTATTGTCCACAAAAGTTTTGGATACGATTATTAAATTGCTTGTAAATTATGACAGAGTTGTTTGCTTAAAAGTATATTCAGACAATTTACAACTATTGTTTTAGTACGTTCAGAATTAGGTGACTTTGGAATGTATATATTCTCCAAATAATTAATGAATATATCATAAAGAATTGTTATACGTGTGCCTATATTAAAAACGATGTTAATGTGGTATACAAAAATAGTATATATAGACTGCACAGATCTATCAAAACAGACGTTTTATTTCCTATTTCCGCGAGCCCATAATTATCGCTTATAAACAAAACATATTTAACAGTATTTTCGTAACGTTCTTTTCGTAATTGATAGTTCATTAAGAGCTGCAGACGTATCTTCCTTTATCATTGGGGTATGAATAAATTATTTGTTATTAAAATGGGCATTAACGTTTAAAATATATAGATTTTGAGTAAGAGATGTGTGTTGAAAGAAAATTGTTACTAATGTATGTGCTTTTTGCATCGGCGTTGTTTCTTTTCAATTAAATATATGATTTTCAAGCTTTTTGCAGACTAAGCAGGTATTAAATACAATCATTAAATATACATACATACATACATACATAAATACATACATACATATGCACGCACGCGCGCACATGAACGCACGCCTGTATAGGCCATTATTAATCACCGTGCTTAACTACCTGGCACAATTCTATTTATAGTTCCAGTTACAGATTGTCATTCCGTTTCATTAGTATGGTGTAATTTTATTCATGTTCCATATATATATATATACGAGGGGGCTATAAAAGTGAATCTTAACAGCGTGATCCAAATTTAATAAACCATGCCTTTGTTTGTATTTCTTCTTCATCGTACGCAGTCAGACATCAACCTTAATTTTTTCTAAAAAAGCAGCCGTCATCCTGAGGCTGTCGACACTGCCATTGAGCTTGTCTAGTGTTGCCACTGGTGATGGCCACATCTGCTCTCTCTGATCCTCGTATGTCGGGCAGTTTTGCAGCAAATGTTCAGCGGGTTTGTATTTGAACTTGTTAATATGGCTGTTAAGGATGTCAAGAGTGTCCTGCACCTGCCATCATGGTACAGACGAACTGGAAGTTTCAAAACGGTGTGCGTTCTGTGACACTGTTCATGACCGTATTAAGCATATTGAATGGTGACCCTAGAGTCGATTGCGGTCATTGACTGCCTCGTAAAGAGAAATCACTGGTTGACTGAATGAAATTGCCGCACATCTGAACATCGGTCAAGGCTCAGCACATCACATCATCCATGATGAGGTGCATCACCCCAAAGTGTCTAGAAGGTTGTTGCCACAACAGCTTACTTCAGAAATGTAACAACGACCCGTTGATGTCTGTCAGGAACGTCCGCCATGCTTTGAAGAAGAAGGTAATGGTTTCCTGCAAATAATTTGTACCGAAGATGGAACGTGGTTTCACTACAACTAGCCAGAATAGAAGGGAACGAGCAAGAAATGGCGCCATCACTTCTCACCAAAACCAAAGAAGTTTCGCACGCAGCAATCTGCAGGAAAGGTTATGGTAATTCCCTTTTGGGATGAACGAGGCGTTATTTTAGAGCACTACATGCCCAGGGGGAAAACTGTCATCAGTGACACGTATATAGATCTTCTCAGAAATCATCTTCGACCC